>MU551531.1:1174770-1398511 GCA_024362625.1 Silurus asotus
GTAGCCCTTTCCAGTCTTGTGGAGGTGTACAATTTTGTCTCTAGTGTCTTTGGACAGTTCTTTGGTCTTGGCCATGTTAGTAGTTGGATTCTTACTGATTGTATGGGGTGGACAGGTGTCTTTATGCAGCTAACGACCTCAAACAGGTGCATCTAATTTAGGATAATAAATGTAGTGGAGGTGGAGATTTTAAAGGCAGACTAACACGTCTTTGAGGGTCAGAATTCGAGCTGATAGACAGGTGTTCAAATACTTATTTGCAGCTGTATCATAGAAAAAAATAGTTAAAAAAGCATATATTGTGATTTCTGGATTTCTTTTTTTTTAGATTATGTCTCTCACAGTGGACATGCACCTACGATGACAATTTCAGACCCTCCATGATTTCTAGGTGGGAGAACTTGCAAAATAGCAGCGTGTTCAAATACTGTACTTATTTTCCTTTTTCTTTTCACTTCTACTACACATTTCATTTCACCTAATATGTATATTTATTTATTTTTGTAATATTTTTTAATATGTAATTTTTTTTATTGCAGCTGCAATCCAACAATTTCCCTATGGGATCAATTGTTACTGATTCTGAACATGTTTTCTTTTTCTTCATCAAATAATAAAAATAATAATGTGTGCTTTATGCAAGAGCTCTGTTTTTGTTATTTATTATTTATTTCCAATGCTCCGTCTTATACATTTACATAAGCGGTTGATTACACACATAAAAATTATTTTCTCTGTCCATGAATGAATTCTTTTTGCAAACCCACGTAGTTACAACTGTATTCACACACACACACACACACACACACACACACACACACACACACTTCTTCCACCGACTAGCTTCACGCTCCTGTTATCACACGGACATTCATCAAACACACGCCCACACACACGAACACACACACACACACACACACACACACACCTTGCCAATCTGATGAATCTGAGCAGGGAGATGGAGAGGGATTAAAAACCCAACAGAAGGATCAATTTAAATGATCTATGAAAGATATTAGTAATGACATTTATGAATTCTTTATAGAACACAGTGAATGCGGTCATAAATTTTGATGTAAGGAAATGAGGCAGGAATATTAAACAAACAGCATTAAACTTTGAACAAGGCCTCCATGTCAAAACCTCTGAGCTCGCCTGAAAGTGAAGAGACAAAAGAGAAGAGATCGAGGTGATAATGAGAGACGAGGACGCTGTCATTCAAAAAACAGCGATTCTGGACCTGACAACGGGGATTAAAAAATATGCTGAATCAAAGGCTGAGTCAGAGGAAAGAGAACTTCTACACCTCACTAATCCTGATAAAATAGCGTTTTCATCTAAATATGCTCAGCGTACACACTATCATTTTCAGTCGTTTCTCAAAAACTCATCCACATGGAATCGTTTTTTAAAATGCTCCCTGTATTGCACGAGAAAAACGTTTGACCGGCGTCATTTCCACACAAATTTCCGGCTCTTTGAAATGAAGTTTTCCTTGACTGAAGGCCAGAAAGGCAAAGCAGAGAGAAAAAATGTGTTAACAAAAACAAAGCCTACTGTATATATCCGCATGGGGTTTAAACAATATGGATAAAAACCTGCGTTAATGACCATCGCATACTATCAGGATTCTTGACGTTGATATCTTTTGTCTATATAGCTGTGGAGGGCCATCAGGGTCAACAACGCTTTCCGTGATGCCCAAATTTAATATATATTTTTCCATGAACAAGTATTTAATTATTCCCAATAGTCTAATCTCTTCATTTCATAGCATTTCTCTCATCAGTTTGGCCTCCTGAGCCACTGGGTCCATCTAGCAGGCGTACAACAACGTCTGAATTTTCAACTCCTTTGATTGGACCGAAAGCGTCACTAGTCAGAGATCACAAACCGCATCTGTAGCAAACTGCACAATCTCCAATTTATTCACGTAGATTTAATAGCTGTTTATATTCCACAGCAACTGATGGAGAAGAAACTCATTTGGTCACAGAAACACTTACAAGGACACTTTACAAGATCGATTTTTCAAGAAAAGGTCACCGAAACACTACATAACACACAATTACTGCGTTTCTCTTTAATATTGATGGTTTCTATAGACGTGGGTTTAAACGATGGGAGTAAGAGGTGGAGAGATTCGGGCAGGACGCCACTGAAGGCCGAAGGGAAAAATGCACAGCCTGTAACTTCAGTATAGCATCTTTATAATAAATAAAAATCCAGTTTCATCTAGATGAGGATGAATTTTTTATTTTGGGGGGAAAAGTGGGAGCTTAATAATTAAGGCTCTGGGATACTGATTAAAGATTTGTGATTCACTCCCTAGCACTGAAAAAACTGCCACTGTTGGGCCCTTCAGCAAGGCCCTTAACCCTCTCTGTTCCAGGAGAGTACATATTGGCTCACTCATATATTCTTTATTTTATTCTATAGCTGGTTTGAGACAATGTCCATCATCAAAAGCACCACACAAATAAAATTGTTCAATAGAAATTCATTCTTAGACATGACACAATATACCACAATTTCAGGATCTAAAGTAGCTCATTTTGAATTATCTGAAAAATCTGGAATTAAAAAATAAAATGTCCTGGATCAAGTGCTTTTTTATAAGCTGCTGAATAATGAAGAAAGATGGACCATGTGATAGAATTAAACCAGATATACAGTGAGCGACGTTCTGCACAGATCCATGCTGATTACAAGGTTCTCCTACATGAAGCATGAAATTTAAAGACGTACAGACCTGAAAGAATAATGTGGATCCAGAAACGTGTTTCAGACAAAGTATGGATGATCTGTGATCTCAGAGACACTTTTCTTGCACGTCTACAGCGGCATCACTTTTGATTCTTTGCCTCTGAGCAGTGAGAAATCGCTGACATGCTCATTACTTTTTAGATATTCTGGAATACACAAGAAACTGATTAAATGTGTGGGTTTTTTTATAAGTCTTTATAAACACGACCTTGTTAGGAGTTGTTCTACCTGGAACTCGTTAGCTGGAAGTGCACTCGGCGACCTTCGGAGGAATTACGAGACGAGACGAGATGCCTCGCCGCACAAACTCTATACCAGTAGAACAGATTTCAAATAATTCAACCTTCTGCCAATGTACACAATCTGTAATTACACATCACTTTACCTGCTTTTGCTTTTTTATTTCTTCTTTCTCCCAGGAGAGACTTCGTTTTATATTTAATACATATAAAAAACTGAGCAGGTAAAGGGTAAGAGCCCCGTCCAAGGTACCTGCAGTGGTAGGACAAGTGCATATGATGCATATAAAATGATTGAACACTATTTTGAACACGAGTGGATGCTGTACCAGAAGGATTGGATGCTATACTGAAATGATTGGACACTTCTGACAATGATTGGACACTGTACGAAAAGGACTGGATGCTATACTAAAATAACCAGACACTATACTGAAATGATTAGACAAGATACTGAATTAATTAGACATAATACTGAAATGATTGTACACCATGCTAACAAGATTAAACAAAATACTGAAATGATTAGACGCTATACTTAAATGATTAGACGTTATACTGAAATAATTGAATGGTGTACTGAAAAGATTGGATGCTATCCTGAATTAATTGGACATAATACTGAAATGTTTGGACTCCATGCTAACAGGATTAGACAAAATACTTAAAGGATTAGACTCTATATTAAAAGGGTAGGACGCTATACTTAAATGATTAGACGCTATACTGAAATGATTGGACACTATACTGAAATGATTGGATGGTACACTGAAATGATTGGACGCTATACTAAAATATATGGACTCAATAATGAAATGATTGGACACTAATGAAATGATTGAACATTATACTGAAATAATTGGATGGTGTACTGAAAAGATTGGATGCTATGTTGAATTAATTGGACATAATACTGAAATGATTGGACACTATGTTAACAGGATTAAACACGATACTGAAAAACTAATGATTGGACACTATACTGAAATAATTTAACACCATTCTGGAAATGATTGGACGCTGTACCGAAAGAATTAGATGCTTTACTGAAAAAAAATAGACCATTGCTTGGTGTTTTTGAACATCCCATTCCACGTTGAGGAGACCTTCGGTGCAGTCAACATTCACATTCATTCATGTTTAACAGGGAGTGATTTCAGAACTCTAGAGCAGGAGATCTTGGGCCTCATCTTCATCATATTTATTTTGCAGAGTGAATAAAAACAGGCCTAACAAGTTTCCTCTTCAGTTTTATTATTTTGGACTAAAACCAACCGAGCAGTGAACAGAAAGTGTTCCAGACTTGTTGATGATGTTCATCACGAAGCATGCTGAGATAACTCCAAACACAGTGACGCCAATTCGAACGCACCGCACGCATACTGTGATTATCTCTACATTAAAGTGCATTTTTAAAGCAAATATTGTGCTCTCATTCTTCCTCTGGAACTTATCTGCAGACTCAGCAGCCATGTACACGCTTTTCAGCTTGTCATAAAAAAAAAAAAGAAGAGAAGAAAAAAATTAGAGAATAATTTCCCGCTCGTGTGAACGAGAGAATCTGCTCGTATGCGCTGGAGAGGTTTAATCTGGCACGGGAGGTTTTGCAGAACAAGCAATATGCATCTCAGGTTTCATGTAGATCAAACAGAGTTTCCTGTCAAGAAGGTCCTTCATGGAAAGGTATCTTCTCTGTGCTCAGGGTGGGGGGTGGGAGGGGCTCAACACGGAGTTTCTGGTTTTTTTTTTTCTTTCTTACACATTTACATAATGGTGAGGTTCCCTGTTCTCAAACGCCCCGATGTCATGACAGGTGAGTGGCTATAAAAAGCAGCGTCTCCCTGCACAGGTGGCTCAGCAGAAATAGAATTAAAAAAATATATAAAAATGTTCACGTCCACAGACACGTTTTTTCTTTTTTTTCTTTTTGCAGCATGCTATTCTTTCACCCACATCGGGGAGCTCGGCTGAGCAGCTTTATAACCAGCTGTCTGTTTTTAGCTCTACTTTCCAAAAAATCTTCATACCACTCTAAAGATCTAGATGAAGACTTTGAGAAAAAAAATGTTCTTTTTTCTTTCTTTTTTTTTTTAGCTATTGACAAAATACGAGTGTATTAAATCTTTTTCTTGTGGAGATTCACAATATCAGGAAACATGGCACAGGACATTTTAAACACATTCAAAAGGTCACAGATTAATATCCATGAAAATCTACCAAAGAAATGTCAGGATTACATCAGGGCTACGTTACTCATCAAGTCACATGACTTTTTTCTTTTTATTTTCATTCCCAAACTCAGCAGAAATGTCTCTGGATGAAAGAGCATGATTTGTTCCCTTCACTTGGGGGAGGTCAGGGGTTCAAGCACTGGTATCGCCACTGTTGGGCCCTTATGAAAGGCCCTTAACCCTTTCTGCTCCAGGGACGCTGTATCCGAGCAAGCTGGGATATAAAAAGAAAGAATTTCACTGTGCTGTAGTGTATATGTGACAAATAAAGGCTAACTGAAAGAACCTGTTGAGTATGACAATACATGCACAAAGCCAGCTCCATGAAGATCTGCTTTTCATGGATTAGAAGATGTGGAAGATCTCCTGCTATTGAGTACCAAACCCTGCTAAACATGAATGAATGTGAACCCTGACTGGCCTCCTCACCTCAATTCATTTTTGTTTGTATTTTGCTTTTAATAATGAACATGGTCTCAGAGCAGCTTTACACAGATAATGTAGTGATTAAAAGTGAAGATGTTCTTTATAAGTGTAAGTTTGTCCCTGATGAGCGAGCCGGTGGCGAAGGAAAAACTCCCTGAGATGCATAAGGAAGAAACCTTGAGAGGAACCAGACTCAAGAGTGAACCTCATCCTCATCTGGGTTGCACCGAATGTCCATTTATAGCAGATAAACGATGTTGAGGTGCAGTGATGGAGATCAGAAGCGAAAAGTAGTCCTGAGTCAGTGTAGCAGACTACAGTCCAGTCCATCCTCAAAGCTCCTGTTCTTACTCGGGAATTTCATAGAACCACCCAAGGCGGTGATGAAAAACCGTCCCAAGCTGCACAAAGTGGCCTCCAGTCGAAGAGAACACTATCCAGAGGCAGACCTGGACGAAGTGGGAAGATCCATGAAGGGGAGAGGGGCAGGAACAGTGGTCAGTGGAGCCTCAGGAGCATGTTTATCTCGACCTCCTGTAACTCACTTGTAATCAGTACCTGACTTTACTAACACCCTTGTGGCTGAATGAATTTCCACAGTTTAGTGCAGGGGTGGCCGCATGCGGCTCTTTGCCTGGTTTTCTTACGTTCATATCGAAGTTTGTGTTTGTGTTTTTTTAATGTGCGTGTTCGCTTCGCTTGAGTTCATTACGGTATTTCCGGACTATAAAGCGCACCCAAATATTAGCCACACCCACTAAATTTGACAAAGAGTTTTATTTTGAACATAAATACGCCACACGTGTCTATAAGCCGAATGTGTCCACACTGATACTAATTGCGGCCCGGGTTCGATCCCTGGTCAGGGAACCGACCCCTGCCTTCAGGGTTGCACAAGCCAGTGCACACTTCTTGCCAAATCAAACATGTGGATAACGAATACGGATGATCCGCTGTGGCGCCCCCTAATGGGAGTAGCCGAAAGAAAGTTTTATTGAATCACAGTTGCACTCTGACTTTCAAACATGTGAGTATTTTAGTGTCGCATTGGATGAGAGTTGACAAGACAAGCCTCAGTTGTGTGTATTGTGTCAAACGATTGTGTGATCAAAGAAGAACTTCTTGATATTGTGCCATCTAAAGACAGAACCCATGGCATAGATGTAAAAGAAACAATGATGGCTGCATTTGCAAAAGCCAATCTGCCCATACGGAAACTAACTGCAAGTTTGTGAGAGTTTGTGTGTGTGAGACAGTGCACACAATGTTCATTGTTAAAAATTACTGGCCTGTGGTCTTAGTGTGTGTGTGTGTGTGTGTGAGGAATGGATGGGTGATGTTCATATGTGCCCATGTGTATGATGTGGCTCTTTGCGGTAACACAGTAAAAAATGTGTCTCTTGGTCTCTGACTGGTTGGCCACTCCTGCTCTACTGAAACATCTTCGCAGAAGAGTGGAGGTTCTTATAACCGCAAATGAAGACTTGATGTGAAAAAAGAAGGACATAGCAATCTAATGTTCAGGTGTCCACCAGTGTTTGGCCATACAGTGTCTATATAGACATTTATATAAATTAAAGTATTTCTATGTATTTATACAGTTACTGCAGTAAAGCATTTTCTTGCTGGTTTATAGGAAGGAGTGGAGTCTGATGTGATGTAGTGTAGATGCTGCATTAGTTCTGGAAATGTTTAATATCAGGAGATATTAAATCTGTAGTGTCTTGAGTCGTATAGAACAAATGATTCATACATTGTCCAATAAGGTTTTCAGGTCTCACGATTTTATACTTAATTTCATTTAAATTAACATATAAAGCGTTTGGCAGATGTTCTAATCCAGAGCGTCCTACATGAATCTCAATCATACACCTGAGCAACCAATCAGGTGTTCATTTCACTGCAAGTTGTATTCTGTATATAACATACGAGGTGGTTTAAAAAAGTTTCGAGACGAGCTCTGTTTACAAGGAAGTTCTTCATTTATCTTCGTTTCCACGCGATCACCTTCAAAGTACAGTGGGGGAAATAATTATTTGCTCCCCTGCTGATTTTGTAAATTAAAACCATTACAAAGAAATAAACAGTCTTGAGTTTTTATGGTTGGTTTAGTTTAACGGAGAGAGACAGAATATCAAAAGAAAAAAAAAAGAATTATATTATATATAAATTAATTTGTATTTAATTGAGTAAAATAAGTATTTAATCCTGAAATGAAATTAGCAAGAATTCTGACTCCCACACACCCAAATGAGTCCTGTACCTTCAGGAAATTCTCCTAGTATCAACTCATTATGTGTATAAAAGACACCAGTCACAGAATCAACCTCTTCTATTTAAACCTTTCCACCACCATGGAGGAGACCAAAGAGCTGTCAAAGGACGTCAGGGACGAGATTGAAGACCTGCACAAGGTTGAAATGGGCTACAAGACCATCAGAAAGAAGCTTTCTGAGAAAGAGAAATACAAGATAAGTCAATCACCCTCGCTCTGGAGCCCCATGCAAAATCTCATCTCATGGGGTGAGGATGATTCTGAGAAAGGTAAAGGATCAGCCCTGAAGTTTGCCAGTGAACACCTGAATGATTCAGAAAAGGTTAGGGAGAATGTGATGTCGCCAAAAAAGACCAAAATTTTGCTCTTTGGCATCTGTTCGACTTGCAGAGAAATGCAGAATATGCAAACATGGAGAAGGAAACATTCTCCTAAACACTCTGTTTCTCTGCTAAGGGTACAGGAAGACAGCACCACATGATTGGGGCCATGCACTGTAGAAACTTGGATAAGAACATGTTGGCCTCAGCCAGAATACTAAAGATGGGTGGTGGATGGGTCTTCCATCATGACAATGACCCAAAACATATGGCCAAAGCAAAAATCTGATGGTCTTGTAACCCATTCCAGCCTTGTGCAGGTCTATAATCTTGTCCCTGATGACCTTTGACAGCTCTTTGGTCTCCTCCATGGTGGTGAAGAGGTTTGAATGGAGGAGGTTGATTCTGTGACTGGTGTCTATTATACACATAATGAGTTCTTTCTTAAAGGTGCAGGACTAATTTGGGTGTGTGGGACTCACATTTTTTATATTTTGTCTTTCTTTGTAAAAGCCTACAATAATAAATTATTTTCTGTTATAATAAAACAGACTGTTCATTTCTTTGTAAGGTGGTAAACTAAAAAAATCAGCAGGGGATCAAATAATTAGTTCCCCTAAAATAGGCTGCTTGCACAGCAACACAGTTCTCCCAGCGTTCTTCTGGAACGTCTTCTGAAAGTCTTGCACCTTCTGAAATTCACACGGATCTTTGCAGTGGTGTCAAAATGGTGAGCTGGATATTCATTTTGGGACAGAGGGCAAAGTCCGCAGGGTGCGGTAAGTAGGAGCTCAGTGACAGGGTGCGTTCATGCTCAGAATATCACCAGTTGCACAGCTCCCGATGTACAAAGGATGATGTCTTTTTTGTTTGACTGACTAATGAAGGTCGGTGCTCCATGTGACTGCGCGTGCAGCCCTGTGCTGCCATCTGTTACAAAACTAGAATCGAAAATATTTGACACCACCTCATATTTTTGTGACAAATAAAATAGTAAAATAGTTTTAAACAATGGCATTTGAACTCACAACTTTCAGAGCCAAAGTCCAATGACTTCACCATTAAGCTTCTCATTTGCATATGCATATACAAGAAAGACAAAAATGTTTTATTTGGAATGTCCTCGAATTATTTTTTTTGGTCTTGCTCACATTATTTCCTACCGATTTCAGTAAACCGATTCAACGTTCACCAGGAAATTACTACGAAGAAGCGATTTTAATAAACGCCTGCAATCTGAGGACGGCTCCACCTTAACATTCTTCTACAATGGTTAGGAATTCAATCATCATGAACACTCGAGTCTTCATCAGTATTGAGTCTGGTTCCTCTTAAGGTGTTTTCCACATGAAGTTTCAGGGAGTTTTTCTTTCACCAACCGTCACCTTCGCCATGCGCATTAGTGATGAACTTACAGGACAAAATTTACAAAAATAAATGTATATGTCTATTGATTTCTAGAAAGCTGCTTTGTGACACAACAAAAACCAATGTCAGGGTCTCTCTTTGTGTTTTGTTTTAAAGCAATGCCTGCAAATAGCAAAAGACTTTGTATTCAAGTAGCACCGGTTGGAATAATGTGCATCCCATGGCTGGGAATAATTATAAGGATTCGCAGGGAATAATTGCAGTGACTGGCGCAAGCAGATAGAAACCCCGAGCTCGGAGATTGAGAGCGGCCGAGCTGCCACCGCGTTAAAAAGGGACACAGACATCCACCATAATTAAGTCTCTGTTGCCAAGGCAACACCATTCGATAGAGCCTCATAGGAGTGTTCCTAACGCCTGCGATGATTTTTTTTTTCCGTTATTCTCTCAAACTTTAAAGCGTGTGGACATTTCAAGGATAACCGCAATGAATCCTGTTTTGTTGACGGCATGTTTTAAAAAAAATGGGCGTTAATATCAAAAGCAACGTTACAAAAAAACCCCTAAAACCCTCCCCTTTATAACGACGGCGTTACAAACGAGGTTATTTAGTAAACGTCTGAGGGGAGTCTCTCAGTACGGCGTGCTCGATGGGAAGAGAATATCGCAAAAAGCATTAGCGCTTCTTACAGGCCCGATGATTGGTGTTAAGGTTTTCATTACATGAAGTGAGTAATTGCGTGTCACTCTAAGTTGGCATCTCGTACAATCATCTTCACTATGGTGTTATCAATCAGACATTAAACTGCAGACGAGCTGCCGGGGCGCACGCTTTTACAAAGGGCTACTGCAAAGCTGTTGGTTTTTCGTTTGAAGTAATCTTGAGCTGGAAGGAGAAAAATTAGTGCATGGGCTTTTATCCAGTCTTAGAGGCCCCATCAGAAAAAAAACAAAGAAATCGGCCATTCAAGGTGTGAACGCTTTTCTCCTGTTTAGCTGATTAGGATGACGAATATTTAGAAAGTTGCATTTAAATTTTCAATTCAATTTGATGAATTTTTATTTTGTAGAACGCTTTTAACAATGGACACTGTCTCAAAGCAGCTTTACAGAGATAAAACGGTTATAAAAGTTGTGGGGAAGGAAAAACTCCCTGAGACTTCATGAAGAAGAAACCTTGAGACTCCATTCTCATACTAAACACAGACTGTCCATTCATTGCAGTTCCATCGTTGTTTACCTTGTGGTCTTGAACCATTGTAGCAGAATGTTGATATTAAGTATAGTTTAAATCCATCCTCATAGCTTCGTAAAATGATGGATCCCCAGGCAGTTGATGTGAAACCATCCCCAGCTGCACAGAGTGGCCTCGAATCGAATAGAACACCATCCAGAGGAGAGGAACGGGATGGTAACACTGGTCGCTGGTTCCATAATAGGTTACCTGGTTCAGTATTTCTGGAAGTGAGGAACAGCATTACTCGATTCTGTCTATCTGAGAGTGTCTTCAGCTGACGTGAGCATGAGAAGCATTTCGAAAAGATGCAGTGAGACTGCGTTAAATTTCTGCATACAATTCAATCATTTTTTCTTGTAGAGCGTTTTTAGGAATGGGTGTTGTCTCAAAGCAGCTTTACACAGATAAATCAGTTATAAAAGAGTGTATACATTTAGTTTCGTTTCTTATAATTAATCTCTAATGAGCGAGCCAGTGGCGACTGTTGGGAAGAAAAAAAAAACCTTAAAAACTCAACCTTCAACACCGAATGTCCATTTATTACATTTCCATAATTGTTGAGGTTTACTGTTCAGTGATGGACACGTAAATGCAGAACTGTCAATGGTCCTGAACCTTTGATTATAATTACAGTCCGAATCCATCCTCAAGGTTCTTGAGTTGCTCAGGAACTTTATAGATTTTTAGGATGTTCATGTTAGAAGTTAGATTTTAATGTCCCTGGTTGTTAGTTGCTGGATGATTGGCTTTATATTACCTGCTTCTTTTTAAGACCCCTTTCCACATTTAGTCTTCATTTACTGTTATTATTAGGGTGCTAGTAAAGTCAGGAACTGATGTAGGTGAGGTGAGGAGACCTGGGGTGCAGTCAGCATTTACATTCAACAGTTTAGAGATCTATAGCAGGAGATTTTCCACTCCAACCGATGTAAAGCATATCCTCATGTGCACAGATTTGGGTCTCCTATTCCAAGTAAGGGGAAAATTTCATACTATTATATCCAAAGACGTCCTAAACAATTGTGTGCCTCCAGCCTCAGTGGTAACTACATATCGCTTGAAATATCAGGTGTCCCAATACTTGGATAAAACTGCATTCAGGAGAATCATCAAAGAGTCCATTGCTTGTTTATCAATTTGTGTTCATGTGATTGACATCTCCATCCAGGGCAATATCATATATTTTAATTTTGTTCATGCAGAACCATCATCAGAAGCAGTGAGTAAATTACCATTGATGAGAACTCCATCAGGATGGATCAGGCAGGTCAGGAGATCAGAAAGGAACAGAATCACTGCAATTCAGGAACAATTGGAGAACTTTTTAATTTGTCTATGCATTACTCCAGCCAGCACCATCACCGTGTTTCTGTCTAATAAACATCAGCATTGGAAAGTCAGAGACATCATCATCAGAGGTCTGGAGCTTGTTTTTTCAGTCCAAGCCACAACCTTAGAGTTTGTTTACAGAGTCCGAGTTGGTTTTATAAACAGGGATTTCTGCAGAAGTTCATTTGCTGGTAGAGGGGGAAGGAAAAAAAAAGCACACGGAGTTCGGGAACATTGCGCCTCGTTCTTTTACCCGAGCAGACGGTGAGGAGGAAGGGCGCAAAGGGAGATCAATAGCTCAATGGAATTAGCCAGGCTTTAAACCTTGCCTGTCAATCATATTTACCCAGGCTTGCTTTTTTCCCAGCCAAGGACTGCTCAATATTTAAAATCCAGCAGGTTAAAATGCGTTAACACAGTAGCTCCTGTCCAAACCTATTTACCTCTAAAAGCAAGATAAACAGAGGGGGAAAAAAATGCCTTGTTAGTGCTGGGAATGCGGCCATGTTTCATGCTTTACCTTCTTTAAGTAAAGCATGATATGGCAAACCTTCAAATCCAGGTGTAGGTCTTCTCCAAACTGTTATCACAAACTTGGAGGCACAGAATCTTATAGATTATATATTATAGTATTTATAGATACTTTTAGGACGAATGTGAACACTGACTGCACCCCAGACACCCCACCCCAGTACCTTCTCACATACAACAGAACCTGCCTTTACTAACACCCTTGTAGAACACCCCAGAAAAGTGGAGATCATTACTATAGGAAACGGGGATGTATTTGTGGAATGGGCTGTTCAGAAATCACATACAATCTTATGCTCAGGTGTCCACAATAATCTTTTGTTCATAAAACACACATGTTCTCATAGAGATGAGCATTAGCTAGTCTTGATCATGTTAGCAGGCATTAATTAGTGGTGAACAATCTAATTCGAGCAAATCTAATACACCTCCAGGTGAGAGGTGCCATCATATTCCAGAAATGACAGGAATTATAATACCTTAGGAACACACAAACAAAAAAACAAAGGGGGGAAAGAGCACTGGCTCCAATGGCCTGAGCAGGGTCTGGAAAAGAAGAGCCATAGTGCACCATGGGAAAGCCAGAAAGCTGAGCACGATCATGGACATGAAGCAAATGCCCACCTGTTCCTGCTGGATCTGACTGGGCAGTGGGCACACAGGGTCTCACTGGGGTGCTTTAATACACCCACTCCATCTGTTGCCTGGAGAAGTAAAGGGCAGAGACAGCCAAAAACACAAGCCCTCACTCGGACCCTGCCATACCCCTGCCCTGGCCTCACCACTGAGTCTACACTGAGTCTTGCTTTATAATTTCAGTACATTAGAAACTCGCATTTCAGATGAACGTATGAACACAGTTACATTTTCTTTTGCTATTTTATCATAGCTAAAAAAACGCCATTGTTGCGAACAATAACTAACAAAATTCACTAATTGGACTCATTTTGTAGTACTTTCAAACGACTAATAAAAATCATAATGTAAGTTCCCCTGGATAGCTAGTCGAGCTAACGTGCAGATTAAATGCTAATAATGTCGATGAAGCAGCTAATGTGCTGATGTGCTACGAGGAGCTTGACGAGCACTCGTGCTCATTACAGTCCATTAGCGGAACATCACGCAGAGTAAATAAAATGCAGAAGATCGCAACTCAATACTCCTGGGAATTACAGAGTCTAGTCGATGCTTCTATGCTAACTCGAGGTACGTTAGCGCTAGCTAAGATATCGAGGTTGAATATTACCACGGATGAAGATGATGGAGTTAAAGGAGGGGGGAAAAAACGTAGAAACACTGAAGCGTTGTCAGTCAGACAAGCAGTAAAATGTACTTTCTATGGGTTTTGTCATCTTCTCTCTCTCTCTTTCTCTCTCTCTCTCTCTCTCTCTCTCTCTCTCTCGCTCTCTCTTTTCTTTCCCTCGTCTCGCTCTTTCTCCAGCACAGCCGTAAATGATTATTATCAATTGAAAAGCTCCCTTTATTCTAATTGCCTGGTAAATAAACTTACTTGTCATTACTTCTCAAGCCAATTACATGCTGTCTAATGGCAGTGCTTAATTAGCAGACATTCTGCTGGAAAAGAGCGAGAGTGGGAGACGGTAAACGAATGAATGGAGGAGAAAGAAAAACGTCGCTCGGTGAGGGAGGAAGGGGATGTGTTCAAAGCCTAATTACACACTCGTCAGGGCTTTTTTTTTTTTTTTTTGCTTTCTCCGCGAGGACAATGGCCGGCAGTCAGTCTCTGCCTCTGTGCCGTTTCTCTTAGACGAATGAATGCAGCCTCGTCGAAGGGGCGCAACCCAAAAACCATAATCACACACTTCCACAAGGAGAAAGCAAAAAATCCTTGCAAATTCTCAACATCATGTTCAGTGGGCTCAACTTTAACATCATGATCGGAACTAAAGTTGTGGGTCAAATGTATTCAGACACCCAACTTTTTCACCTGTACAAGGTTCTTTTCCCAAACGGTCACCATAAATCTGTTGGAACACAGTTGTTTCGGATGTATTCAGATGTGCTAGAATAAAATATTGCCTTCACTTTAACTAGGAGGCCCGAACCTGTTCCAGCATGACGATGCCCCTGTGCACAAAGCAAACTCCATGAATATCTGCTTTACATGAGTTGGATTTGGTGGAAGATCTCCTGCTATAGAGCTCTGATGAAGAATGACTGCACCTCAGGCCTTCTCACTTACTCACCTTCATCAGTACCTGACTTTGCTAATACATTGACTGTGGCTCAATGACTTTCCACATGAATCTAGTGGAACATCTTACCAGAAGAGTGGAGATTATATACCAGTAAAATGAGGACTGAATCTGGTTGAATAAAATGTTGAAAAAGCACAAAAAAAGTTCTGATGGCGCTACTGGGTAGAAATTAAACTTCTGGATGAAATCTGTGAGAGTCAGTGTCGCTTCTACTTCTTTCGCTTTTTTCTTTATTACTGTATTAATTTGGTTCAATAAAATACCTTCTTCTTCTTCTTCTTTTGGCTGCTCACATTAGGGGTCACCACATCCATCTCCATTCCCCCCCCTGTCCTCTACATCTACCTCTTTCACACCAACTACCTGCATGTCTTCCCTCACCACATCAATAAACCTCCTCCTTGGTCTTCCTCTTTTCCTCCTTCCTGGTGGCTCCATCCTCAGCATTCTCCTTCTGATATACCCCATGTCCCTCCTTTGCACATGTCCAAACCATTGGTTCAATAAAATACCTCTGGAGAATAATCCATGAATCCATGATAAGCAGGATGAGATTGTGGCATGTTTAGTTATTGTTATCAATAAGCACTGATCTGATACGAGGGCATGAAGCATCATTACGGCTACAGAAGCGTTAAATGACACAGATCTATATATAGGATTACATTCTACCATAGCCATTTAGTGATTTACTCCATGTGTGTGTGTGTGTGTGTGTGTGTGTGTGTGTGTGTGTGTGTGAGAAAGAGAGAGTGTGTAAAATCATCTTTCTCTTATCAAGGTTTGGAATCTGATGACTATCAGATACAGATGCTATACTCTCGTCTGTCCACTCTGTCCACCAGCCAATCAGATCTGTCAGGATCAAGACGAGAGGAAGAGGTGGGGTTTTCCACCCCGGAATAGGATTATATATTAAATAAATTAATAAATAAATAAATAAATAAATAAATAAGAAAGTAAGAAAAATGAAAAAAATGAAATAAGGTCAAACTAAATAAATTTAAAAATGCAATAAAATGAGAAGAAAATTATACTGAATAAAAATTTGCAAATTAAAAATAAAATGAACATATACAAAAAAAAGTAATTAAAGAAATTCTTACAATGCTTTAATTGGCTCAAGTATTTCTGGTGCTACAGAGACTGTGATAAGTGTGGAAACTGGTCTTTTATGGTTTTCAGACGTTTGCATGTTTTTTTTGTTTCCATGCAACAAACTCAACAAAAACCACAGTAATTACACAGTAGATGAGTGAAAGTTCTGTAGAGTCCAAATGGGACATTAGTAAGAAGGAGAACAGGAGAGAAGATGTGTTCAGACTCCCTCACACCCACACACATGGGGGTAAGGGAAAAAAAAGAAAGAAAGAAAGAAAGAAAGAAAGAAAGAAAGAAAGAAAGAAAGAAAGAAAGAAAGAAAGAGAAGAAGAGAAAGAGAAGGAGAGAAAGAGAAGAAGAGAAAGAGAAGGACAGAAATAGAAGGAGAGAAAGCGAAAGAGAAGGAGAGAAAGCGAAAGAGAAGGAGAGAAAGAGAAAGAGGAAGAGAGAAGAAGAGAAAGTGAAGGAGAGAAAGAGAAGAAAAGAAAGAGGGGAGAAAAAAAAGAGAAAGAGAAGGAGAGAAAGAGAAGGAGAGAAAGAGAAGAAGAGAAAGAAAAGAAGAGGAAGAGAAGGACAGAAAGAGAAGGAGAGAAAGCGAAAGAGAAGGAGAGAAAGCGAAAGAGAAGGAGAAAAAGCGAAAGAGAAGGAGAGAAAGAGAAAGAGAGAAGAAGAGAAAGTGAAGGAGAGAAAGAGAAGAAAAGAAAGAGGGGAGAAAAAAAAGAAGAGAAAGAGAAGGAGAGAAAGAGAAGAAGAGAAAGAGAAGGAGAGAAAGCGAAAGAGAAGGAGAGAAAGAGAAAGAGAAGGAGAGAAGAAGAGAAAGAGAAAAAGAGGAAGAGAAGGAGAGAAAGAGAAGAAGAGAAAGAGAAGGAGAGAAGGAGAGAAAGAGAAGAAGAGAAAGAGAAGGAGAGAAGGAGAGAAAGAGAAAGAGAAGCAGAGAAAGAGAAGAAGAGAAAGAGAAGGAGTATTGCAGCTCCATGTGAAGATGAATAGTAACTTCAGAATTAAAATGCATGGTTGCAGCTTGTTTTCTGTGTAGAGTAAAGCATGATATACATTCTGTTCGAGCGTCACGGAGTCCAAGGCCAGACCCTGGAGCTGTGTGTACTGTACTGTGCACTGTACCGTGCATGAATGCAAAATGCAGAAGAAAAAGAAATTGTAATGGCAAAAGTATTGGGACACGACAGTGGAGGCTCACAATTATACCGGAAGTCTTTAAATGCAAGAACGAAATTTTTCCCTTCACATGAACTTGGAGATTCAAACCTGTTCCAGCATGACAATGACAATACCTCCTGTGCACAAAGCCAGCATGATGAAGAACTCGAAGCTGAGTTGGCAGTGTGTGGAAGATCTTCTGCTATGGAGCTCCAACCCTACATGTGAAAGGAGATGTTCAAAAAGGACACACAAATCCTGTGTTTTCAAGAAGCCATGAATGAGTCCATTTAAATGGCAAATTTTTAGAAGATGCACCAAGAGGAAAGAATGCATGGATAATTGTGAAATAATCCACATAATGCTATAAAGAAACATCTCCGTAAACAATCGGATCCTCCACTCGGGTTTGATGTTAATATCTAACGATGACCCTGTCGCTCCACGTTTAACGGAAGCGTGTCTCCTAGTGAACACTGGAAATTTTGCTTATTGTGCATAACAGGGTTCGTTTTTAAATTCTAAAGACCTCCTTATAACTCGGACCTGCTTCGGGTCGACAGATTTTGCACTCTCTCAGCTATTTCTTCACTCTTTTGATGTAAATATCTTCTTTCATATCGGCTGTCCCTCTTCGGTATTGCGAAAATCGTGCCCCTTTTTTTCTTCTCTGTTGCTCCTAGTTTTAGGGAAGAGCGAAGCAGTACAGAGATCCAGTCTCTCTCCACCTCTGATACGTCTTGAGCCCTGCTTCTGATCTCTTTATATCTCCATTAGACCCTGTTTTGTCTATTTTAAGCTGAGAAAATGCAAAGTTATCATCAATATTGACAGAACCTGAAAGATTGAGGGAAACAAAATTATTTGTGGACACCTGAGCATAAGATCACGATGTGCCTCTTTTTGAACATTCCAACATTTAGTCCTTATTTGTAGTCTTATATGAAGCTCCACATTTCTGGGAAGATGTTACACTAAATGTTGGAGATTCATTCTGCCACAAGTGTGTAAGTGAAGTCAGGGACTGATGAAGGTGAGAAGGTGAGGAGGTTCCTGGGGTGCAGTCAGCATTCACATTCATCCTGTTCAATAGGGTTGGAGCTCTATAGCAGGAGATCTTCCAGCAGTGTCATGCTGGAACAGGTTCAGGTCTTCCAGAAGGGAAAATCTCATTGCTGCATTCAAAGATGTCCTACACAAATACTTCTGGCTGGAAAAGTCAGGTGTCCCAATACTTTTGTCCATACAGTGTATATAATAATAATAAAATAGTAATGTGCCCTGTTTGTTTTTTTTCTCAGGTTTGAAGTAAGTAGAACACAGATAACAGACACAGCGAGGCGAATGCAAATACCTTCATTTGTATGTGAAGGCCGATTACGAGAGGTGCTTTAGAATTCTCTATTGGGCAGACGAGAAGACAGAATGTGTGTGTGTGTGTGTGTGTGTGTGTGTGTGTAAAAGAGAGACTGAGAGGAAGAGAGTGGGGAGATTTCTATTCAATAAGAACGGTTTACTTTCATGCATGGCCACCTATGCAGCCACTGTGCGATCCAGCACAGCTGTACCTGCAAATATTTAGCAGCAGCGTCTCCGGGGACACTCCGCTATTTGTTGCAATAATTAACGGTTATATGGGCTACAGGCGTCGAGGCTGACGTTCATCCTGGCAGGAATAAATTGCATTGCTGCGAAGCCGATAAAAGGTTCAAATAACTTTTGTTTAATGCGCATTTAGTTTACAGTTAAGCACTCGATTTGGGGAGCATGCGCCGATTTTATCTTTCAATTCGGTTTCATTTGTTTAGTTGTATTTCGTTTGGAAGCATTACAGAAGATTATCCCTGATATGTGAACCAGAGGTGACGTGGTGAGAGAAAAACTCCTGGAGAACATACAAAGAACCTTTGAGAAGAACCAGACTCAAAAGGAGGGATTTCATCATTAGGGGAATGGTAGGTCAGCGGTTAAGGTTGTATGTTAGTGATCAGGAGGTCGGAGATTTGAGCCCCAGCATTGCCAATCTTTTGGCCCTTGAGCAAGGCCCTTAATCCTCAGTGCTCAGTGCTGTAACATCTCCAACACCAGCTTCCTAACATCACTGGAAAATGCAAAGAAGGAATTTTACTACATGCCTCAAGTAAATGCATTAATTCTATTCTAACCTCAGCACCAGATATTTATTCACTTTATATAGCAGCTTCATCATTGTTGAGGTTCTTCATCAACTGCCCACTGATGGAAACTCAAATGCTGGTCATAATAACTGAAGTCCAAGTTCACCTTTATTAGTATTCCTAAGTGTTTTCCATCCACAGCATCAGCGAGTGGTTTCTGAATTGATCAGGATTTTGGCATAAATTAGGATTAGAAGTCGACTGAATATCGACCTTGGATTATATCGATACTGGAAGCTAGATTGGATCGTACTTGCCGATAACTGATTAATCGATAAATAATAAAAAAATGGATAAAAATGAACAAACAAAATATTCCATGTAAAATAGAAAAACTACTGATTTATGAAAATGTCCTAAAATAAATTATAAAAATGAAATATGTAAATAATTGTAAAGATTGTCTCAGGTGTCTCAGGTGTTAAACTAAACAGCACGTGGCATCAGTGATTCGCCTCTAGAGGCCGCTCTCGCAATGACAGCGGACTGCAACCCGGAAAAACTATCGGTATGGATATTATGCCGAAAAAAATCCTTTAATCAGCTATGCAGATTAATTATCAAAACCGATTCATTGGTCGACCTCTGATCAGGATGATCCATGTTATTTATTCTGTACATCATCAGATCTACTACAGATAAATAATCCAAAATAGTATAACGATTTTTCAAGGTTGAGGAGGAAAACAGACAGCGTGGATGATGCAGTAATCGATGTACACGATACATTTTTTCGCTGGAGCGAAGCTGCCATTTTTCCTATGACCAGATGGCAATATAACATCTCAAAGGTTGACTGATTACAGTGTGCAGAGCCAGAGCATGGAGAGGAAGAAGGGATCCTGTCATCCTCCCTCTCTTTCTCTTTTTCTCTCCGAACCCATCTCTTTCACCCTCTTCCTAAATGGGAGGCTTTAGTGATGTTTTAGCACTGCGTTGCTCATTCACAGCCCTTTTTGACCTGCTCTTCACCCTACCCTTTCAGAAAGCCTCATTTTCACCAAGCTCCTAGGTGTCAGGATCAACCGGAGCCGAGGTGCGAACAGGAAGCGTCCTCACACCCCTCAGACTTTCTTGTCACTCTGGGGCGATTCCAAAATAGTACAGAAATCTAACCTGAGACGAGTCGACAGGAATCGGGAGTGTGACGAAGTGAGGCATGATGCATCTGTCACATGCGGTGAAGCTTCCTGAGCCAGGGATTACAGAGTCAACAAAGGAAATGAAAGCCAAGATGGTTCTGCGACTGGAGTAAAACAGCCTCGTGAACACACTCCTCTCGATAATCTTTGTTCTTTCTATAGAGAAGATAAATAATTCTAGAGTTGACTCTAATACAACATGAAACTGACTGTAGTCCAGATTTACTCTCCAGTTGCTGTTAGAATAACCAGCAATCTTCTGGGAAGATGTTCCACCAGATTTTGTGGACATCTGTGATTAAAAACAACATATAGCTGGAAAAGTTAGGTGTTTTGCAGAGGTTAGATGTTTAAAGGGACTACACCATATGAAAAAAGGGTTATTTGGAAATTCTAAGATGAATCTATAGAAATACAATATAGACAAAAGTTTGTGGACACCTGATCATAAGATTGGTGTTTCAATTCCAAATTTAGTCTCCATTTGCCCTTATAATAAGCTCCAAACTTCTGGGAAGATGTTCCACCAGATTTTGTGAAGATACATTCAGCCACATGGGTGTCAGTAACGTTAGGATGTTTTGATCTACTGATGTAAATGTGGTCAGGATGTTCAATAGGGTTCAGGGTCAGAGCTCTGGAACACGATTGAAGATCTTCCACGTCCTCCAACTCATGGGAAGCATATCTTTATGGAGCTGGTTTCGAACTTTGGAGTAACAGTTTGATAAAGATACACATACGGCTGAAAAGGTCGGGTGTCCAAATATTTTTTGGGCTACAAGTGTATAGTCTTCACCATGGGTCTTCAATCTTTAACCGGGGGTCTGCCTCCCCTAGTGGGGATGCGGCAGTACTGCAGGGGGTCCGCAAATTAATTTAGAATCAGAAATAATTATTTGTTAAAAAAAATATAAACATAGGTAAAAACATCAAAGATAAAAAATTAAATAAACAATTATTTGAAATCAAAATTTCCTCACTGTCATGAGTTCTTTCAATTAATTAATTACCCAGGAAACACACACACACACACACACACACACACACACACACACGCACACACATGCACACACACAAATGTACTCATTTATATCACGCAGCCTCGCAGCTCCGATAGAGCCGAAGATTTCCATTAAAATCCATGATCGTGATTTCTTTCTTCAGATGTCGCGCGCTCTCTCTCTCTCTCTCTCTCTCTCTCTCTCTCTCCTTCTCTCTCTCCCCCTCTCTCTCTCTCTCTCTCTCTCTCTCTCTCTCTTTCTCTCTCTCCCCCTCTCTCTCTCTCTCTCTCTCTCTCCTTCTCTCTCTCCTTCTCTCTCTCCTTCTCTCTCTCTCTCTCTCTCTCTCTCCTTCTCTCTCCTTCTCTCTCTCCTTCTCTCTCTCTCTCTCTCTCTCTCTCTCTCTCCTTCTCTCTCTCTCTCTCTCGCTCTCTCTCGCTCTCAAACAGGAGCGCCTAAGAGTGGGAACTTCCTTTTCTTTTTTTTTTGTTTTATTCCCTTTTCTATGCCTTTAGTTCTTCTCCTGACATCCACCATCCTTTTCTGTTTCTTTGTGCTCCACTGAGAGCAGGATGGCAGGCACAGCCCCTCCCCATCTCCTAAACCCCTAAGGTTTTCTCTCTCTTGCTCTCTTTCGCTCTCTCTTTTCACTTTAGTGACAGCGAGTCTTATTCATCTCCAGCCTTGGCCAACAGCACCCCGCCAACATCTGCTTATATAACGCCTTTAATTTGAAGTATGTATGCCCTAACTGTCAGGCATCTTTCTCTTCTCGTACTCTTACTCTCTCTTTCTCTCCGACTCTCATTCATCGTCTCTCACTGTTATTTCTCGGGAATTAAATAACTCCCCAAACTGCAGACTTTTACCCGATTTTTTTTATTAGCATTTTCAGAAAGAAGTAAGGCACGCTTTATCACTTTTCACCCGAAAAAGTAATGCATCAGCACTTTTCTTCGCCTGAACTGTGAGCTAACCTCCGCAGCTTGAAGGAGCGGGAGGTTCCTGTGCGAGGGCAGCTTGCCCAGGGCCTGTGGCTGAGAGCGGATTGACTGAGGCCTATGATCGGTAATGCAGTCCCCAGTGAGAGCACAGACTTGTGCACGGGAAAGATAAGGTCTGCCTGGCTGCCTGTTCCTGCTGCTCCAATAAGCCTCCTCACACGAGGAGCCAAGAACCTCAGCACCCAACTGCGAAGGCTTTGGCCTGGCGCTCCAGTCTATCCGTTGCAGAGTGATGCCTCTATTACAAAGGCTGCCCCACAGCTACATGAAGGCCCACACCAGCTGCAGTAGATTATAATTGGAGGAACCATGAATTGCCCTGGACACTGGCAATTGATCTGGCAGTGACAGTCCAATATTTCCACCAGGGAAATAAAAACTTGTATCGCATCACAGACTGAGGCTAAGGGTGATGGTGTGATTTTTTCAGCTGCTTCGCCATTCGTTTCCTCCACATCCACATCGTGTGTCGTGTCTCAGAATATCTGTAGTGAAGTGTACCATCAGTAGACCTTCTCGATTCTTTCTCTCTAGCATGCATTAGAATTGAAAATAAAAATAATTTCTCCAGAGTCTGTGTATCTTCTGGTCATTACATTTTTATTTTAGAAAGAGAATCTAAAAAAAGAAAAAAGAAAAGAAAAAGAAAACCCTGTGCTACCTAAGCTACGGAAAGACACGGATGCACAAAACAGAAAAGCTTTTAGAACAGATTTTACTTTCTGACACAAAAGGTAGATTTTTTGAATGCAAAAATGAGGGTCGTCAGAATGGCATTGGAACGCGCCTTCATGAGATTTTAGAAATGGTGAAATATAAGAGCACTTGGTGCATGAATTCCGGGGAAACAATGGGGTTTTCAGCACGACTGAATTCTATCTCTGACTCACATTTGGATCTGGTAGTAGCAAAAGGAATCCACCTGATGACAACAAATCATATTTACACACAATCCTCACTTTAACCTGCACCTAAAGCGTTCACCACATATAGAAAAAAACGATGAAGAAAACACATGATTTAAAATACACAAATGATATTAAAAGAACAAATTTGCCAAATTCGCTTATTAATAAAAGGGTTCTATATACAGGCAAGGAAAGGATGAAGCCAGAACATAAACAAAGCACTCAAGGTTTTACATTATTTTCCTCCCGTATAAAGTAATCGCTTTATGTGAACAAAAATACATACATTTTTACTTCATTAATAAAACCTGACTATTAAATACAATCAGGTGAGCACTGACTAAACGCAGACTAAATCTCTCTAGATAGATAGATAGATAGATAGATAGATAGATAGATAGATAGATAGATAGATAGATAGATAGATAGATAGATGGATAGATTTCAGAATAAGATAGAAAAGTGACCTTATATGAAACTATTAATTTTTTGTTTACGAGTATTACGTAGCACAACTACCTATACATAGTATATAAGCTCCGCCCACTTCTGATCTGAAATTGCAGACCAGGTCCAGCCATCCTGAAACTGCTGTGAAGTATTGAGTTTTACATTTCTGCATTTAGACATAAATAAATAAATAAATAAATAAATAAATAAATAAATAAATAAATAAATAAATACAAATGGCTGCTTTTTTTAATTACTTGGATTTTTTTTTTATGTGCCTTTACGAAGAAATGGGAAAATGGCTTAGTTTGTTTCTGGATCATTAAAAGTAGATAAAAATATTGCTTTTTTTTTTTTCCGAAATTCTCTTTCTAAAATGAAAATTGACTGACCATAAGGCACACGGACCAACCGGGAGTCTGATTGTAAAACATCGGTATCGTTCATTGTGTTGTGTTGTGGTATGGTGCATTGCAGTACTGATGTTTTCTTATTCCATCCTGATCCTTGATGTGGCACTTTCAAAAATGCAATAAATGCGATGCTCTTCGTGCCTGACTTAGAACTGGATCGGAAAGCTGTTATTTTTTCAAATGAGTCGTTGAGCATCTTTTGTTCGACACCCAAAAAGTAATTTCTGGTCAATTCAACAAATAAATTAGTTTTTTTTTCTCGCCTAGGACTTAATCCTGAGTTGTTTCTTCCCTTTTGTTACCTTCGTTTTTTTTCCCCCCATCATCCGTATAAAGAGATAAGACCTACTCCTATAAACTAGTTCTAACCCACGAAGGCGCAAAACACCTTGTTCAACACAACTCAGTCAGAATAACAGGATTGTGAATAGAAATGTGCACAAACTGTGTGCTCGTTTATCTAATTTCTTCACCTGAAGTACAAGTTTTCTATGTCGTCTCTTCCTATAAATCATTTCCAGTAGACGTATCTTTAAAAGGATAAAAAAATTAAGCTAAAATTCTGAGAATATTGAGAAAAGTAAAAGAAAAGAGAACCTCTCTGTCTTCTTCAGCTCGGCTCTTACATAAATAATTCGCCAATTACATAGTAAATACCCAGCAATTAACTCAGAACCTATAGCGTGTCTATGTATTATTAAATAATATTAATTTTGCATGGAAACATTACAGATGAATAAACCATAAGGAGGGGAGAGGAAGTGCTGTGGAGGGGGGTGAGGGCTGAATATAGTGCAACTGTCATATTAATTCTGATTAAACCGACACTCATGCAGACGAGATTAAACCAAAAAAAAAAAAAAAAAAAGGAAAGTAACCGTAAATGGGTAAAAACTAAACTGGAAATACAGAGGGAGCATGGAAAGAGCGAAATGACATTTTATCCCCTCTCCATTTCTAATTCTATTCAAATTCCTATGATTGCTGTAATCTTTCACCATAGAAAGACGACTAAAATCAGGGCAGACCGTTCAGGCAATAGACTTTAGATTTTTTTTCTTTAACGTGTAGTCGGGCTATCTCAGATGTATCAGCTTTAGAAAACAGTGCACTGTATCTTGTAACAAAACACCGGGTAAATCAAGGCTCGGCTGTGCTTAGCCTCACATCTCATCTCTTTGACAGAAAGTAATGCACTCTCTTTTCATCTGGGGGCCATGCCTGTATTATCGGTCTATTAGATGTATGGCAAAGCAAGACAATATTAATGGTCCTTTCTCTGCAGCCGAACGCAAGAAAGCTCGGAAAAAAAAGAAAGCACTCTCAAGGCCAATGATTGCATACTAGATCAAAGCGAGTAATGACTGCTCTTTTACTTTTCGTAGCATCACTGATGTGCTCCTGCTGCCGTCAAGACTTCTGCAATACGCTGCATAATTAGGAGAAAAACACGTCTTTTTTTGGGTCTCAAATCATATCCGCTGTAGATGCCTATATATCTTACAAACTCTAACAAAAGCATTGACGGAGGTCGGAACGGACCGTCGTCCTAATTTGCCTAAACCAGATTGTAAAGAGGCCCCAACAAGGCCAGCGCTGCCTCTGACATCAGTGTCTGATCGTATTAAACCAACCCATGCAGCAACGGCGAGCTTTTCACATGAATGCACAGGCTAGTGATCTAATTTCTCTTGCTACGCAGTGGACTGTAATAAAGTGGGGATGAGATCAGGAGAGGAGGGTGAATAAAGTCAGAAGGAGGAGGGAAGGGGTATGTTGGGGTTTTTCAGCTAATTATAAAGCATAATCCTAATTGGAAACTAAACGCACTTATTTGATATCATAAGCCAGTAAACGCATCGTCATCATCATTATCAGTGGCGAAGCAACAGATCCTGCACACAGCAGGTCTTTTTCTTTTCTTTTTTTTACGTACTGGGACACATGATCATCACACCCATATGCACTTGTTAAAGATCCTGTTTCCATCCATTCATTTTTAAATTCATTCATCTATCAATTCCTTCATTAATTCATCCATCCATCCATCAAACCATAATTCTACCCATTTGTTAATCAATCCATCTATCTATCCATCCATCCATACATCAAACCATAAGTCCATCTATTTGTTAATCCATTCATACATCCTTCCATCCATACATCTGTCAATTAAACCATAAGTCCATCCAATCATCAGTCTGTTTATTTATTTATTCAACTGTAGGACCATCCATATGTATACCTTTCCATCCATCCATCCATCCATCCATCCATCCATCCATCTAGCCAACCTTAATTCATCCATCTTAACACACATACACCCATATATCTGTCCACACCATAATTTTATACATTTCCACATCCATCCATCCATCCAATCCTACATCCACTCATCACTTGAATATTTAGAAAGCAGTACATTTCCCAATTAGGGATCAAAATATTTGCATTCATCCCTCCATCAATTTTTAAACATACATTACATATTACACAACCACACTACACTACAACTACACTATTCATCAGTTTTCCACTGGGAATAAAATTAAATAAATGTTATACCCTTCCATCCGTCCCTCAATCAATTTTGAATAAACATGAAATATTACAGCTATGCTATTTACACATTTTCCTTCTCTGGGGTTAAAAAAAAGAATAACCAGCTTTCCATCTATCCATCCATTTGTAATGAGTCAATCCATCCTTGTGTCTACACTCACTTCCAAAGCCAATTCATCTGTTATTTCTCTTTGCATAAATTCATTTATTCATCAGACATTTTTTACATACCCACAGTATATAGAATTTATATTCCTCCATCCATCCATCCATCCATCCATTCATCCATCCATCCATCCATCCATCTGCCTATCTGTCTGTTCTGATAAACATAAATTAAAGAATGGGATATTCATTCAAGTGGCATTCCATCTGCTAGTAAAAAAAATTCAATATCAATAATCTGTTTTTCAGAGTCACTCATTTTCATTTCTCGAGTGGCATTTCAAGCACATCTGAGCAAAATCCATCTGCAATGCGCAGGTATCATCAGAATTACTACAGGCACAGCAAGTAAAAAAAAAAACAAGAAATGAAACCCAAGACCACATGCAGCACATGGTGTAGAATCAGGATGGATCTTCCATACTTAACAGGTGCCAATGTAAAAGAGTGCTGTCTGGTCAGGTAGATAGTATCTATAAGTCGTGCAATGGCTGGAGGGAAGCCCGCAGCACATCAGCGCATTCGGTCCCCGGAGAAGAGAAAAGCTGGAGCCGCCAAACATAGGCGAGAAATGTCTTTGACAGCTGACAGAGATGAAAGAAAATCAGTGAAGGGAGGAGTATGTTGGAAGTATAAAATGCAGGTGTAATCATGCAAAAAAAATGTCTGTGGTGTACAAGTGAAGCCTACAGGATGTGTGCTCAGGTGAGCAGACAATTTGTGGTTTCCAAAAGAAATCTGATTCGTGAATGAAACGCATTGCTAATAGCACTAGAAAATGGTGTGTGTCCACACGGCGAATAGAACGAGGACTGAACCTTTTGTTTCCAGTTGACAGTATTGCAGAACAGGGAAAAAGCAATTACTTTTTTTCTTTTGACAAGTCTATTTGCTAAAGACAAAGACTGTGCAAGCCAAATAACAGCCTGACTGACATAATCGCAGGTAGGCAAGCTGAGCCCCATGGTTTTTTTTTTTTTTTTTTTTTTTTATCTGGATCAGTGTTTAATGCTAAAAAATACAACATAGTTCTCATCTGGCCTTTAGATGCCAAAAGTTTAAAGCAGATCTTAGCCTTTGTTGTAAAATTGTCTCTCTATTTTATTAAAGCAGAGAGCTATGAAACTGGAAATCACTCAAGATCCATATGGATGACTCGATTTCAGCACCATGGAGAGCTGCCTACTACTGAGTCAAAAACAGGGTGCAGGAAACAGAGATTGTAGTTAATGTCTAATATCTAAAATCAAACATATAACAATAAATAATGTATGGATTCTTTTTTTTACAACAAACATACCAAATTCTTACCGTAAATCTGCTCCAAATAGTATCATTAATTTTACAGTAAAACAAAACAGCATCTCAGAGCACATCTTCATCTTTACTGACTATTTTTTTTGTTTCTGGCAGTCATTTTTATTTTCCGATTCCCTGATAAAGTATATAAAAACATGTTTGTAAACACCTGAGCGTAAGGTTGCCATCCACTTTTTTAACATCCTATTCCACATTTAGTCAGCATTTGCTGTGGAAGATGTTTTACTAGCTTTTGAGAAGATTCATTTAGACACAAGGGCGTTAGTAAAGTCAGGTTCTGCTGTAGGTGAGGAGGCCTGGGGTTCAGTCAGCGTTCACATTCATCAAGTTCAATAGGGCTAAGGTCAGAGCTCTATAGCAGGAGATCTTCCACACAACCCATGTGAAGCATAACTTCATGGACCAAAACAAAAACAATGCAAAAGGTTTAATGCAGGAATAATGTATGAGAACCTTTAGTGTAATTAAAAAGCCCAGGTTCAATGTAGAATATGTGGAATCTTTTACAGGATGGTCCTCTAGGGGAAGAAAAATCCATA
The DNA here is from genome assembly GCA_024362625.1 of Silurus asotus. NCBI lineage: Eukaryota > Metazoa > Chordata > Actinopteri > Siluriformes > Siluridae > Silurus > Silurus asotus. Next base: position 1,203,652 of record MU551531.1, read on the forward strand.
AATGTGCTAATGTAATTTCCTATAAACAAGAGCTTTTTAAAACGAGCTAAAAACCCTTTTTAAAGAAAAATAAATAAATGAATAAATAAGTGTAACTACTTAAATAATCTTAAACTTTTAACTGATTTAATTAGTTTGTCCTGTGGCCAGGAGTCCAATGCAGCATGTGGTCTGTGTTTTTTTCTGTAGAAGGGATGGAATTACAGTATTCTCTCCTGAAGATCAAGCATCACCAGGTGATTGTGAGTAAATATGAGTTCATCTACACAAAATGCGAAAAGTATTGGGACGCTTGGCTTTTCTAGCCATAGATGGTTCTTCTTCAAGAACATCAATTTGGATGCACACGAAAATATGCTTTAAATGGGTTGGCAATCTTGGAAGATCTTGAGTGGCCTGCTATAGAGCTCTGACCTCAACCCTATTACATTTAGATCAATTGGAATGCTGACTGCACCTTTCAGTACTTGATTTTACCAGTTATTAATGCTAAAAATAAAAAGGAGTTTCAATCAAAATAAAGTGAAACATCTGTGAATTTATAGATTTGTTTGGTCAGTCATCAATCTTCAGACCATTACATCACCAAGTTCTGCATAGAAACCAAAAGGACATGCATGTGTCTCTGGAAAACCATAAAAGACTCAGTGTTTGGACACTTTTCATGTGTGTGCATTTAATCCACATTTCACAAGTTTTTAAATGACAAATTATCGAACACTTAAATCCTTACTCTTTTAAACACATGCTGTAGATGGGAATATCCTCGCAGTGAAGGTAATGTTTAAGATTTTTACATTAACAGCATTTAGGAGAGAATCCAAGGCCCTTATCCAAAGCAACGTACAGTTATAACATCTCAGTTATACAGCTGAGCAATTAAGGTCCTTGCTCAAGGGCCCAGCAGAAGCAGCTTGTTGGAGATGGGATTTGAACCCCCCATCCAACATCCTATCCACTGAGCTTCTGACTACCTTAGTCCTCGAAATGGAGCTTAGTGAAGAAAGAATAAAGGAATCTATTATATCTATACCCCAATACCACCGTTCTGCTAACATCAATACATCGGCACTCGTCGGCCGCCACTGCCCATAAAAATAATAAAAACCCCTCAGTTGTAAGTTGTAAGCCCACCGCCTCACCTTTATCCGTTCTCACTTCTGCCTAACAGTCCACAGAGAGTCATCAAGCAGCAGCCTCTATTCTTAGCCCAAATAAAGCCATTTGAATCCGTGCCATGATCTTAATTCAATACCTGAACTTAATTAAAGTCATCCATCGGACTAAAGGGGTCTGAACATGCGATCCGTCTCGTAGTAGTAATGACGGAGAAAGTCGTTAAACGTGTTCATGTAATTTGTACATACAGTAATACATTTTCTAAATATGTATTTTAAAAGGATAGTGCATGGAAATAACACGAGGAGATTTTATTCTATTCTGTTCTATTATATAAAGAGGATTTTGTGTCGTTCTCATAGAGAAAATCTCCACTCAGTGCATCATGACTGAACTCTCTGTGACAATGACAGTCCTTCCTTTCAGTTTATAATAAGAGGAAGATGATTCTTCATGTTCTAGAGTCTGAATTCACGGATTGTTTATCCTGAAGAAAAGGTCAATGAAATTTACAGCAAATCTTTTCACCCATATATAGATCTTCTTCCCACGACATTGGAGGCACACTATCGCATAGCATGCTGCATGAAGATGCACTTTACATGGGTTGGAAATGTGTGGAAGATCTCCTGCTATAAAGCTCCAATCCTATTAAAGATAATGAATCCCAGGCCTCTTTGCTTTCTCACCTACATCAGTACCTGACTTTACCAAATTTATAAATCTCCATAAGATCTCCACAATATTTAGTAGAACATCTTTCCAATTCTAAAAGCACATGGAGACAATTTTATGCTCAGGCGTCCACAATCTATTCTCCATATAGTGTAAGTTACAATAGAAAGACCTTTTATAGATGCTAAAATCTGTGAAGTGGTGCAAGTGATATTTAACTTCCTCGTCACTGTTTAATCTTGATTATGAAATCCAAAGCAATGTCCTTCTCCATCCAGACACCATATTAAATGTAAAATAAATAAACCATTGCGATCAGAAGATAAATTTGGAATCCATTTCCACTGTTCTGATGTTGTTCTGATTAGTAAATTGTTGTCATCTCTGCATTATTCTCCCACACTGTGCCATCAGGTGCTGGCAACGACCTGCTGCTGAATTTCCGCTCATCCAATGCCATTTTTCCAAAACAGAAATCTGGGAAGTGCCAAGAGCCCTGGGTAAACCTGGCGCCTGCCAATCGATTCTCCTAACACCGTGACAAAGCTGCTCCGAGCCGTACGGCCTACGACGGGAGCTGGCACCAGTGTGAAACGAGAGGCTATTATGTTGCTCTTCGGAGAACCTAAAATAAAATCAACAGAGGATGTAATGTGTCTGTATCGCTGTGATGTGTTTTACAATTCAGGATTAATGGGGCAAAAAAACAATACATGAGACGCCAAGGGGTTTTTTTTTTTTTTTTTTTAAACCATGGATCTAATTATTGTAGTAGATACTAAGGTCAGATGTAATATTTTACCATCATCTCACAAATCATCAAAACCAAGTTATCGTATAAAAAAAGAAGTCAAAGAACTGAAAAAGGTCAACAGCATGGCATTAACCTTCTCGGCTGGACTGAAAAGACTTTGTGTGGACTAGGAGATTAAGTAGGACCAAATTTCTGGGCATCGAAAAAAATACAGGAGGTGGAGCTGGAGGTTCAGAGTTGAAGATGCTGCAATTTTGATTGTGAGTGACGAGAATGGACAGGATTAGAGAGGAGTTTATTAGAGGAACCGAGCAGGCAGGATGTTTTGAAGACAAGGTGATTGAGATGGTTTGGTCACGTGCAGAGGAGAGACATGGGGTATATCTGTAGGAGATTGCTGAGGATGAAGCCACCAGGAAGGAGGAGAATAGAAAGGACAAGGAGGAGGTTTATGGATGTGGTGAGAGAAGAATTCAGGTAGGTGGTTTGAAAAAGGCAGAGATTTAGATCGATGACCCATCAAAATAAAAAGGTTTTGTAATGGAAACAAAAAGTGAAATAATGAACTAGAATTTTTGAGCTAGCAAAACTATGGGTCGGTTAATCGGTTATCGGCAAGTACGATCCAACCTCGTTATCGGCAACCCCTGAGTTTGTTTTAATGTTTGTGGCATATAAAAGTTTGAGGAAACGTTCCATGTAGTGAATATGAATAAAAAAAAAGTTCGGAATGTAAAGTTCGATCTGGTTTTGGTTTAGAAAACAGGTTAATAATTCAATTATAATTTATAAAATACAGAATTGCAGTGTGAGTGTGTGTTTGTGTGTGTGTGTGTGTGTGTGTGTGTGTGTGTGTGTGTGTGTGTGTGTGTGTTTTGCCCGATGGAGCAGTAACTGAATCTTTATATTCTTCAGGAAACAGAAGGCTCTGCCGGTGATCTGCCCAGCTGCCTGTGACGCAGATCGATACCATCATAAAAAAAAAATACAAATAAAAAACAGGTAAAATAAAGGCGGTAAATAAATGTGTTGTCTGTTCTTCCTGTCTTCTCTCGTTCCCCCTCCCCATCCTCCTATCTTCCACCTAATGGATTGTGCAGTGGCCTGGTATGTGGTTTGCCCATGTTGCCATGGCGACTGGTCAGTATGATGACGAGCGACGACTCAATTCGGTCCCGCTGCTCCTCGGTGAAGCGTGCTCTCGCGCACACGCACACACACACACACACACACGAACGTGCACACAAAGGCTGCAGAGACCATCAGGGCACACACACAGACACACACACACACACACACGTGCACAGACGGTGTGCGACTTATACACCCTCAACGCTGCTTTGCATCGACCGCTCTGAAATAGAAATATTACTCTGAGAAGTGTGTTATAGCTACAGGGCTTTTTTTTTTCCATCTCACCGTTATACTATATTACAATATCGACAATCCTCAGTGGACAACAGACTCCTGGTATATGAAGAACATGGATCATGGATTTCTTCTATTTTTTTTTCCAGCTCTTCCTCAGAACTCAGAACATGATATTCCAGGCGATATTTCTAACAGCCCGAACCACCACGCTGACAACTTAATAATTATTCCCAGGAGGCATCTGAGGGTTCAGGGTTCTACTCTGTGACAGATCGGATGCTCTGCCGTGCGGCTGTAAGAATCTTTGCGCCGAAGAAGTGAATAAAAGATGAATGAACAAAAAAGACTTTGACCTTCAGACCTGTTTTTAATTGGGTAATGAGTTTGATCTCAGGGCCTCAGAGTCTTCTGAGTGTAGATAAGTGAGGCACGTCTACATTTTAAGCCTGACAGAAGCTTAAACTCAACTAAATTTGTACACCAATTATGAATGGATTGTATTGTGTGGCCTTGGATTCTCTCCTCTCCTCTCCTTTACCCAGTCAGGTGGGTAAAGCATAAGGCATTTGTCTACTGCCTCAGAAGGTATGATTTTAAATCCCAGCCCTTAAACAAGCCCCTTTTTTCCCTATAAACTGCTCATCTTCTCTCTTTCTTCATACTTTTTCTTAAGTCCAACTGGTATTTTCCAGAACCTCACTAAATTACAGAGATACACAGATACAATTTATGGACAAAAGTTTTGGGACATCTGACTTTTCCACCTAAACATGGTTCTTCCCCAAAAGTCTTATTCACTTCAACTAGGAGTCCCAAACCTGCTCCAGCAAAACTATATATATGACAGACAATTTTTTATCCAAAGATAAAAATTGGAAATCAAGTTCTGCATCGTCAAACCGAACTGAAACAAAGCACAAAATAAACAAAATTACGAACAAAACTTTTGAAAAGTTAGTAATATTTTTTCCATCACAGGAGATCCAGACCTGTTCCAGCTGATGAACGGCACAAAGCCAGCTTCATGAAGATCTGCTTTACGTGAGTTGGAAGTATGTGAAAGATCTACTGCTGTAGAACTCCAACACTATTGAACATGATGAATGTAAACACTGACTGCACCCCAGATCTTCTCACCACACCTACATCAGAACCTGACTTTACTAAGGCTAAACGAATCTCCAAAAACCTTTACAAAATCTAGTGGAACATCTATTTTCCCAGAAGAGTGGGGTTTATTAGAATATCAAATTGGGACTAAATGTGAAATGGGATGTTCAGCAAGCTTATAGTTAGGTGCCCACAAACGCTCCTAACTTCAACTCCAAAAGGAACTAGAAGCTACAGAATGTTACTCAATGTCTGAAGAAGACGCACAATGTGGTCGGTGGCAAACTGAGAACCAGAGCTCATTAAATATTTAATTAATTCTAAAGATTTTATTGATGTTAGAGGAAAAATAAAAAAAGAAAGAAGTTATTTGCCAGAGGTCTGAATGTCTTTCCTTCATCACTGAGACCTTTAACACCCCTTAATCTACATGTCGTTTAGTCATGTCTGGTTTTTTTTTTTTTGCATTTGTAGAATTGAAGGGTGAGGACGTCAAGGCAACTGCCACCCTAAGAAAAAACATTGCCACCCCCTTCTGCCACCCCGGCGCTGGTATCTTAATTTCATAAAGTAAAAATATTAAATTAAAGTAAGAAAATGTATTTCCTCAACCGATTTACAGAAGAACCACTTTAATATGACTTCATTCTTTTCAAAAGTATGTTGCTTAGTAGTTTGCGTCTTCAGGATTCAGGACATGTCTTCAGGACAAATACCCATTTGGCGGTCTTGCTCATTATGCTGATTTAAATGTGGTTTCTGTGTATTTGTTGAGGTTTATTTTACAGTAAACCAGTAATTGATACACAGAGGCTTTGTATTTATATGGTATCTGTATTGTTCGCTCAGTAAATGAAACTTGGAATAGACTTAAACCTGCAACAGGTTTGTGTAGAACTCGAGGAAACAAAAGTTTAATATCCGTCTCGTTTCATTTTCTTGCGTCAGTGTTGCCGCCCCTCATCATCCCCATGCCACCCCATAAATCATTTGTTTCATAGAGAATCCCTAAATCAGGATACAAGGCATGAAGGGAACTTCATTGAAGTTATTGTCCTCTCCCACAGCATCTGTCCATGTCCTCATCATTCTCTCTCTTAGTCATGGACAGAGGGGCAACATGTCAGAGCTGATTATCTTTAAACCCCACCATGTCTTAAGTGTGCCCTTCATCCCCGAACAAAATGACACAACCTTCCACGGCCTCTCCGTCTGTCTATTTTAGTCTCCCACCATCAGCCGTGGCTTCCAAGAACCTGGCTGTAATTTGTCTTGCCTTCTCTCCTTCTCCCCCCCGTTTCAGCTTCCATTATGGTGCTGGCTGGAGCACACCTGCATTCGCAGACCTGCCGGGGGACATGAAGATGGATTGGCAGAAAGAGGAAGTGGGCCTTGACTGGCCCATCAGTGGCCCTCATCCAGCCAGACTCCCTCAGACAGGGGCCCCAAGAGAGAGAGAGAGAGAGAGAGAGAGAGAGAGAGAGAGAGAGACCGTGATGTGCTATCAAGCATGGAGTACAACCACTAACCTAACCCAGATCACACAGTCACATGACTCAATTCCACAGACACTCATGCCCCGTCTACAGCCGTAACCTGAAATAGACTAAAGAGGCTAAAAATACAAAACATTAATAAATCTTTTTTTTTTGTGTGTACTTCTTTTTTTCAACCCCCTAAACCGGTGCGGCCTGAGGAAAAAAAAACACTCTTGCCAGAAAAAAGTGGCTCAGGAGAAGCAGGTTTGGTGCATCACTAAATAATTTATCTTCATCCTTCAGTTTTCCATTTTCCATGAAAGGAGGGAGGAGGAAAAGCGAGTGGGATTTTCCATAATTTTAAGGCAACTGATTGTCCAAATATCTTTTTTTTTTTTACTCACCGGAAGTGTCGGAAAAGCCTTCGGATTGAATACTGTTTTCGTGACTTTTTTATATTTCGGAATTCAGAGCGTTTTTGATTCGAGAGGACTTCGCAAGAGGCAGATAAAATGTGTGCGTGTGTAAAAAAGGATGATGATGATGATTAGAAAAGGATGTGAGTCCATGAGGAGAACTTAGAGACCTTGGACACAAACACACACATGGGAATCGTACACATTTACAGCATCATTTAGACAGACCTACAATAACCTGAAGTCCAAACGCTTCTATGAAAAGGTGGAGGAAATGGTAAAAGAATTACTATGACTCATACATAAATGTTGGCCAAAAGTATTAGGACACCCGATCTTTCCACCCATACGTGGTTCTGGACACATAATGTTTCCACACAACTCTATAGGACGTATTTGAATGCGGTTCACATGAACTACGAGACCCAAACCTGTTACAGCACCATAATTCGAGATTCCTGTGCACAAAGCCAGCAGCTCCATGAAGATGTGCTTTACATGGGTTGCATTTAGTGGAAGATCTCCTGCTATAGATCTCCAACCCTACTGAACATGAATAAATGTGAATGCTGACTTTCTCACCTTCATCATTACCATGAGGACGCCGTTGTGGCTGATTGAATTACCACAAATCCCCACAAAATCTAGTGGAACATCTTCCCAGAAGAGTGAAGGTTCCCAATTTTATGCTCAGGTGTCCACAAACTTCCGCCCATATGATGTACGCAAGCAAAAACCTGTATTATAAATGTATTAGTAGTTTCATTATTTCTTTTCAGAAACTGCTTCATACTGGAAATACTTGTGATGGATACGGATTCTCTACAGAGAATGAGGAATTATGCATGTACACACACACACACACACACACACACACACACACACACACACACCTAGGGGCAGATTCAATGTAGCCAATCAAGGACACCAGAGAACCTGCACAAAACCCACACAGACGCAAGGACAGCATGTGAAACCCCACAGACAGACAAACAGACAGTAACCCAAGCCCCGGATCAAACCGAGGTCCCAGGAGCTTTAAGGCAGCAACACTAACCTCTGCCCCACCATGGTGCCCTCTTACCACCATTTCAGCACTAAAATTACACAAAATAAACTAAGTGGGCACATGTTTCCCATTACACATGCAATTTGCCATTCCACTCGTATCATTCTAGAACTATAAATATATCTATATGCAGTATTTTATGACATCACCGTCGCCTTCATCGTTACTTACAAAAGCAAAAACACGCAGCAGGTTTCACATCGAAGCATTAAAGCTCTGAGATTTGCAGAGAATGCATGCTAATAAAAATTGCGCTCAGGTGGGAAAATTGCGAAAAATTAAACAGCACGCAATTCCGCATGCACACGCATCTAAAGGATTTCTCAACCAATCAAATGAGTATTTAGGTGTAAAAACCTGTGACCATAATCGTTTATCAAACCTGAGACAAGGGCTAGTAAAGACATTCAGAGATGTTTCAATCGTATTCGTAGTGTCATACGCAGAAATACATTCACACAGCTTTGCATGCACACACACACACACACACACACACACACACACACGCACAAACATATCGTTGCAGTTAGGCTGCTGTGTGACAGGCCAGCATGTGTACATGCTGATGTTATTGCCTCATCTCACAGGACACTGATAAGACTCCAATTTATAGAAACAGACAGCTGTCAGAACGTCTTGCTCTCAATCCTCCTTTTCCTCCCACTCGGCCTGCAGGGTTCTTTCCCAAGCAGACACACACCCTCGCTTCTGCTCACTTCAGCAAGCATCCTATTATTCTGATACAGTTCTGGTCTTTAGTGTGTAGGGACAGAAAACTGCCATGCAGGTTATTATACATAATTATAACAGCATAACATAAAAACTGTGAGAGAAACTAAACTGCAACCATAACGACCATCTGAAATATCAGAGAAAACACATTATCGAAATTTTCTATACACTCTCCATTTAATATCCATCTTTCCTGCTAGACAGCATATTGTGTTAATCCCTCTTTTGCTGCTAAAACAGTCGATCATCAACAGCATGAACTACTTCAGCAGTTTGAGCTACAGGAGATCGTCTGTTGGATCGGACCACACGGCCCAGCCTTCCTTCCTTGGAGCACTTTTGATAGACACTGACCACTGCAGACCAGGAACACACACAAGAGCTATAGTTTTGGAGACGCTCTGACCCAGACGTCTAGACGTCACGATTTGTCAAACTCGCTCAAATCCTTACGCCCAAATGTTATATCTCAGTGCACATCTAGGCATGAACATATAAAAATATTGTGTGTGTGTGTGTGTGTGTCTGTGTGTGTGTGTGTGTGTGTGTGTGTGTGTGTTTGTAAGTAGCTTCAGCTCATAACTAGATGTATAGATAACTGCTGGTAATCTGGCTGGCAGATGGCAGAAGGTATCCAGAGCTGGCAGACTGAGATCTCAGTACCAGAGTCTTCATTTGCATTCTTATTTTTCCACTGATTTCTAATTATGACTTCTTTTGTTCCTTTTTGATTGTGTATTGTTTGCCTCCATGGTTTTTATGGATTAACGTGTATAAACTGAACAAAGTACAGTGCAGGTTCCCAAAGTCTAAATCGAGTCTATTTTATAATATTACATTCAATGATGTCGCATCATGTCCCATCTATTTAATTGACTCCCATCCCATTTTCTTATTTATACCTTTTCTTTCTTATCTAATTCAATCCTATATAATTTTCCTTAATCCTATCATACCCCATTTCATCTCATACTATCATGCGATCTTACCCCACCCTATCCCATCCCATTCCATTCTCCCTCCTATCCTCTACCCATCCCATCATTTCCATTCTATTCCACTCCATTCCTTGCATACCATGGGATGGAATCCCATCCCATCTCATTCGTTCCTCTTCCATCCTCTTCTCTATCCCATTTTATATCAATACATCACATCCCATTCCATTCAACTCCATTGCATTCCATTTTATGAGAACCCTTCCAATCCCATCCTCTTCCCAATCCTATCCTATTCCTTGCTATTATACCTCATACTATCCAATTCCATTTTCTCCCACTCCACTCCACTCCATTCCATCCTTACCCTGTTACCACTATATCATCCTTTAGTAACTGGAATGTGGTGGATGTGATCGCATTAATAATGGATGTGATGGGTTCAACCCCCCCAAACACACACACACACACACACACACACACACACACACACACACACACACACACAAACACACACACACAAACACACACTTTCGGGTTTTTTTGGTTTTGTTTGTTTGTTTTTTTGTTTAGTTTTTTATGAGATCACAAATTGAGGTCATCTGTACTGCTCCATGAATCAGACGAAAAGCACAGAGAAACTGTCTGTTTGGGAGGAACTGCTGAACCAAAAACAAGCTGCTGTAAACTCTAATCCGACACATCCAGATGTGTTTCCGCTCTTAAAAAGCACAGGGCTACTTTACCATTAGCTCAGACGACGCTATTTACTTTGATTACTTCCACCACGCTTGCAGAAGGTGCAAAAATAAATAATTTGACAATAACTTTATGTAATAAAAGCGATTATTTTGGATGAAAACAGGAATAATTTAAAAACTTCCTTTTCACCGTTGTTCCAAACTGGAAAACGGCAAATAAGTTTAGGCCAGACGGATTACCGTCTCTCCAGCCTTTTCACTGTGTAATAGTTGGGAGTTAATAACGAAACCGGAGGCATAAATAAGTTGTAAGTCGTCTCCAGGGGAATCCGAGTTTACATGAATTACGCTGAAGCCTTTGGCAAACTGCATATCAAGCAGGATTTTGCAAAACAAACAACTGGCATATCTACTTACCATCAGCACACAGCAGCAGGGGTTGTGCTGAAAGATTTAAAGTCAGCCTGGTCAGGGGACGGAGTGTGCAGATATAGCAGAACATATACACACACACACACACACACACACACACACACACACACACACACACACACACACACAAATACACACACTCTCATACACACATACACAAACTTCAATTTGTTACTTCATTCTTCTCTGGCTTTCCTTCTCTCTCTCTCTCTCTCTCTCTCTCTCTTTCTCTCTCTACCTCTCTTTCTCTCTACACCATCCCTCATGAGAACACAAACAACTTTTTCCTTCACATATTCATACACATACACTTTATGGACAAAAGTTCAAGTTCAAGTTTTCAAATTTCTATTGCACTTTTCACAACAGACATCGTCTCAAAGCAGCTTTACAGAATTTACCAGTGAAGGTGAACGGTGTGTGTTTATCCCTGATGAGCACCATGGAGACTGTGGTGAAGGAAAAACTCCATTAGATGTTATGAGGAAGAAACCTTGAGAGGAACCAGACTCAAAAGCAGAACCTCATCCTCATTTGGGTGACATGAAGAGAGTGATTATAGTCTTTAAACACTACAGAACACTGGAGAGTGAGAACTAACATGAGCACTGGAGTGTGTGATTATGACTGATGTTATTTCTACAGTCTTTTACAGTCATTTGATGTTGAGGAACCAGGAGCTACCGAACAACTGAGCAAAATAGGACACCTGCCTTTTTCACCCATATCTTGTTCTTTCCCCGAACCCAAAACTGGCAGCAGACACTTGTGCTCAGTCGAACCCATAGACCTGAACCAGTTCAATTCATGACAATGCACTTGTGCACTATGAATAAGACATCAGGTGGTAAAGGCATCTGTTATCTGCCTCGGAAAGTCATGATTTCAAATATAACGATTCCCTATACCCTACACGTTCCCTTTAAACGTCCCTGAACATTTCTGCTCTTCATACTGCTGCTTAGAACCACATTGAGAGATACACACATACACACATAAACAAAACTAGGAGACCCGCACCTGTTCCAGCATGACAATGAACATGTGCACAAACTGAGCTCCATGAAGATCTGCTTTCTCCCTTCTATAGAGCTATCAACCGTATTAAACATGAGGAATGTGAACGCTGACTGCAGCTTCCAAGCCTCCTCACCCACATCAGTACCCGACTTTAATAAAACCATGGTGTCCAGCAGATCTTCTTTTTTTAGAACAGTGAGGATTATTATATGGGGACTTAATGTGGAATGGGATGTTTATAAGTGAAGCACATACCAATCTTATGCTCAGGTATCAACAATCTATATACCTACACACACACACACACACACACACACACACACACACACACACACACCTATCAGGCATAACATCATGTCACCTGTAAGTCAGTGGAAGAGATTTATTAGGCAGCAAGTGAACTTTTTGTCTTCAATGTTGATGTGTTTGAAGCAGGACAAATGGGTGAGCGTAAGGATTTGGGAAAGTTTGACAAGGGCCAAATTGTGATGGCTAGACATGGGGATGAAGGTGAGGAGCGAAGGCTCTGCTAAATGGCGCAAATGCAAATGCAAGGCTGGTCTGTGTGGTCCGATCCAACAGACGAACTCCTGTAGCTCAAATTGCTGAAGACGTTAATGCTGATACTCGATGGGTCAGAACTGTTTTAGCAGCAAAACAGGGACCCAGGCAGGTGGTCATTATGTTATGCCCAATCAGTGAGTGTGTGTGTGTGTGTGTGTGTGTGTGTGTGTGTGTGTGTGTGTGTGTGTGTGTATATATATATCTTCAAAGTACAAATTAAATGTACAAATAGTACTAGTACCTCTTCGACCCTCACTGATTCCCTGGAGGTTGTGGGTGCAATTAGTGTCTGAACAACCACCAGGTCAGCTTTAAATCAAACTACAATCCTTTGCCTTTTTTCCTTTTCGCTCTGCTTTTCATGCTCTGTGTAACCACATGGAGACGTCCCCTGGCATTCTTGAACAAATTCATTTCTATTATTTGGATGCCCTTTAACACAAAAAGCCACACACACTCTGGAGATAAAAGCAAAGGGATAAAACAGACTCGGTTTTGATGACCTGTTGGAGCAGTTCACGACGATGTATCTCTCATTTTAATTCCACGTCCACAACCAGAAGAAAAAAACCCTGTTTTAGATAAACCACAGAAATGTGTGTCTGATTTTCTCCTACTTCTTTATAAAGTTCTGTCTCAATGCTGACAACAGACAGGGACCCTGACAGGCCGATTTTCTCTTACAATGACTTATTATGTTTATTATTATCATTACTAATAAACTAATTTATTGGAAAGAATTCTGAAAGAACCAGAAAAAAAAAAAAATTGACATTTTGCTGTCCCTGGCCCTCCTAAGCACTGCACACTGAAAGCATCTGATCAATTCCTTGCTGTATCCCCGACAGTGGAGGCATGATGAAGTCGGCTCCGAGCCTGATCTTAAAAGGCTGGGACTTATCGATTTATTCCCACATCGGTTTCTTGCATTTGGTTTCGGACTGCATATGGTGGCCTGTAATGAAAGCCCCGGCTGTAGAATAGCAACAAAAAAAACTCACCCCTGGCAGCGTCTTCTGTTCATGGAGGGCGTTCTGGGCTTTGATAGCTGACTCTCGGGCGCAGTAGGTGAGGAACGCGCAACCTGTGAGACAAAGCAACCAGGGAGACAAATCGACCAGTTAGTGCAGGGTTTTGTTTAAACATTCAATCGCAACACAGGACACGGCCAATTTTGCATTTTATGATCCGAATAAGTACAGGCAAGGGGGGTAGAAATGAATAATCCATGAGGACATGGTCAGGATCTGGGTTTGAGCGCACAACAAACTAATAATAATAATAATAATAATGTCTTTCGGTTTATTGTTTGTGATGAAAAATCGAGCTGGCACCAACCATTCCTTACAGTGACAGGGCTGGGAGAAGTCCTGGAATATTGGTTAAATACAAACAGCTCCTTTTCTAATATGGTGGAGCCTGTTTCATCTGTTCTTTGTGTGTGTGAGAGTGTGTGTGCGTGTTGTAGCTCCAGCCTGAGCTCTATACATCAGCCTGTCGTCACTGTCCAAACCACCCACGTCTCAGCTGGGTGGGATAAACTCCGACTGCTCCTGACAGAGAGATGGTGCAGAAGGGAAGGCCCTCGGGGGGGCGTGAAGGGACGCAGACAGTGGGGGAGGACAGCATAAAATATCTCATAGCCCACAGGGCTTCCAGAAGACGCCGTGAGACAAGATCACGCGAGTGAGCGAGGGGCGTTCGTTCAGTCGAAGCAGCCTGAGAGAAACCCAGGGCCGTCATTAATGTGCCCTTGCTCTACGACAGTGACAGTAAACATGCTATAATGGTGCACCTGTGCCGGTGCCAGGTGACGCTCTGCCAGGGTTAAGCTGCTTCACTGGCAGCTTACAAACCCCTCAGTGGGGATCACACTTTTATAGGTGTGAAAGTGACTGCTATAAAATGGATCTGCGCTCTCTGCTCTCTGCTCTCGTCCTTTTTTTCGTATTTTTTAGTCGCCATGTTAATGTGCACTCTGGAGACCGGATAGTTTCACACAACGTATCGTCGTTGCATTTCTTGATTTGATGTCAAGAGCTGCTTTAATGATTACTTTCAAATAATGAAGTGCGTACCAACGAGCCATAAACAGAGATTTTTAGAAATGTTTCCAAAATGCTGAGATGAGATGACCCCAACTCTAACCCCAATTCTAACCCCAATTCTAACCCCAACTCTAACCACAACTCTAACCACAACTCTAACCACAACTCTAACCCCAACTCTAACCCTAACTCTAACCACAACTCTAACCACAACTCTAACCACAACTCTAACCCCAACTCTAACCCTAACTCTAACCCCAACTCTAACCCTAACTCTAACCACAACTCTAACCACAACTCTAACCACAACTCTAACCCCAACTCTAACTCTAACTCTAACCACAACTCCAACCCTAACTCTAACCACAACTCTAAACCTAACTCTAACCCCAACTCTAACCCTAACTCTAACCACAACTCTAACCCTAACTCTAACCCCAACTCTAACCCTAACTCTAACCACAACTCTAAACCTAACTCTAACCACAACTCTAACCCTAACTCTAACCCCAACTCTAACCCTAACTCTAACCACAACTCTAACCCTAACTCTAACCCCAACTCTAACCCTAACTCTAACCACAACTCTAAACCTAACTCTAACCCTAACTCTAACCCCAACTCTAACCCTAACTCTAACCCCAACTCTAACCCCAACTCTAACCCTAACTCTAACCCCAACTCTAACCCTAACTCTAACCCTAACTCTAACCCCAACTCTAACCACAACTCTAACCCTAACTCTAACCCTAACTCTAGATTTGATGAGAGAAGGAAACAGGAAACACTGTGGATTGCCAAAAAACGATTGAATAAATATAATGAAATAACGAATGAAATATAAATAATAAATATAACAGTCTCGCGTGTAAAAACAACCTGAAACCCGGAATCTGCATGGATTTTTTACGAGCGTCGATAGTTCGGACAGGAACTGGAACTTTATTAAACGTCGACTCCCATGAACAATGTATGAACAAGCCCACTGATGTGGTTGTGGTTACATCATACAATGTAAAAATACACTACTGCATTGTTACTTTTTGTGTTGTTTCCTTTTTCTTTGCTTATCCACTATGCATTTTTGCAGCATCCATAACTTGTTTTTAATTTTTTATAAATTTACTGTACATTCCACCCATATTTATTCTGTATATACTGTATTATATAACATACATACTTGTACATAACTATCATGTCATTTAATCATGTCATCTCCCGACATCTATGCACAATCTTTGCACAGTATATTGTATATTACTATATGCATAAATATATATATCTTTTATAGTCTTTTCCATTACCTACTGCACCTTCTGTACATTATCACACTGCTATTTATTTCTTGTAAATGCACTTCTGGTTAGATGCTAACTGCGTTTAATTGGCTCTGTACATGTACTTGACAATGACAATAAAGTTGAATCTAATCTTTCAGCTTCTCCCATTAGGGGGCGCCACAGCGGACCATCCACAAGTTTGATTTGGCACATGTTTTTACGCTGGATGCCCTTCCTAACGCAACCCTCCCCATTTATCCGGGCTTGGGACCGGCACTAAGCCTTGTGCAACCCTAATGGCTGGGGTTGGTTCCCTGACCGGGGATCGAACCCGGGCCGCAGCGGTGAGAGCGCCGCATCCTAACCACTAGACCACCAGAGGACCTTAAATCTAATCTAATCTAATATCCATAAATCCAAAAATCTTTCTCACCTCATATAAACTTGACATAAACGTGACCCCTTTTCCATGCAGGTCATGTGAACCCAGGTTGTGCTCCAAGCGCTCGCCCAGAAATAACTATTTCACCCAACGGTGTATTTATTTTGTATGCCATTCCAACCCTTTACTAAACAAGCGACGCGTCTTAATAAATACATCAGAGTTTTTATGTCTATAAAAGCTCCAACCGAGGGCACGTCCCTGACCCTCGGTATGAAAGGAATGTTATTTGCGTCGTGCAATTACGCCGCTATTAAATTGGATGCATTTGCATAGGTGGAAAAACGCGGCATGTCTGGAGCAAATTAACTGCTGCAATGACATTATGAAGAAGGGAGGGGAAAAAAAAGAGAACGAAAGAAAGAATAAATATGTGAAAGGCTAAGAAAATACAATCTCAATTTAAAAGTGTTTCGGCACGCTTTAATGTATGGTGTAATACGCACTTGCAGCCCACAGGCTCTGGCTCTAACAACTTCATAATTGGAATCCAAACATGTACAAATTACCAGCAAGCTGTTGCATACCAAGTGAGAAAAAAATGGTTTTTTTTCGGCGGCATGATGAAATTATAGGAAATGCAACATAAAAGAAGCCCTGCTGACATCGCGGCAAACGACTGGGAGGGTGGGAGAAGAGGAATAATAAAAAAAAAACCAGGGACGGTGTAAGTAAACGATCTGCCACGGTGTTTGATAATCACATCGGGTGCTTATGCAACGTGAACAATGCTGGCGTGTACAGAATGCTGTCATTTTTAATAAGAAGCTGCATATACTACAGTCTTTGGGTACACCGTTTTCTGAGCGAGGCTCCCTGGATGACTGGAGCTTCATGGAGAGACATGGTGGAGATTAAGCAAGCTGTGAACGGCGGCTGCTTTTCTGCCTCTTCGCAGCTGACAGCATCCATTTGCTGCCTTATTTACGGATGGTCCTCCGAAGCGAACGACGCCCACCCGCCCGCGATTCTCGAGCGCGCCACCACGTTAGCTGCGAAATGCCCATTAAATGTGGATGCCTATAGGATAAATCTGCCTCTCAATGATTCAATTCTTCTTCTCGTAGCCTAATCACATGGCAATCCTCTTCCCCATCGGTTCTACTTTCCTTTCCTTTTCTTTTTCTCATCACAGAGTAGTTAGTTCCTAAATAGTGAGCCAAGGTCTGGTGCACCGAACATAAAGTCTCATCAGCTTCAAACTTACTTTGAACATACAGATCAACTATATAACGAGCCGTACCACCACTGCTGTTTCAACCACTACGAGAGTCTGATTCTCTACAATGCAATCAACTTCACCATTCCAACAGCAGCATTGTCCCTGCCCCGGCCTAATTAGCTTGTAATGAGTTTTGTAATATAAGCAGTACTCTAGCGTAACCTGTAAAGCTTAATTAAACCAGGCACCTTTAAGTGTGTCCAACATCCATGATCCTCGTCTAGACGGGAGTCGGAAGAACAAAACCTTTTTTTCTCACATGCATGGTTAGATAGTTTCCAATGTTTTTCCAGGTGCAGCAGAAGTAAAAACTGTTGTGAGCTTTTTAAATCTATTTCCTATTATTTAACCTTTATTTAGATATGACTGCAAAAATTTATATTTTTATTATATTAAATGACAAGTCTACTTATTTCAAGATTTTTTTTTTCCCATTGAAAAATTGTATACTATTTCTAAACGTTAACTTATCAGAAATCTATTTATAGGACTGAGGTGAGACCTGAGATGTTGTATGGATTAGAGACAGTGGCATTGCGTAAAAGACAGGAGGTGGAGCTGGAGGTGGCAGAGCTGAAGATGTTGAGATGTTCGTTGGGAGTGATAACGATGGACAGGATTAGAAATGAGTTTATTAGAGGGACAGTGCATGTAGGACGTTTTGGTGACAAGGTGAAGGAGGAGAGATTGAGATGGTTTGGACATGTACAGGGGAGGGACATGGGGTATATCAGTAGGGGAATGCTGAGGATGGAAAAACCAGGAAGGAGGAAAAGAGGAAGACCAAGGAGGAGGTTCATGGATATGGTGAAGGAAGACATGCAGGTAGTTGGTGTGAAAGAGGCAGATGTAGAGAACAGGGGGGTATGGAGACGTGTGATCCGCTGTGGCGCCACCTAATAGGAGCAGCCAAAAGAAGAAGAAGAAAAATCTGCCGATGATGTATTTTTTTAGAATAAACTCCACTCTTCTGGGAAGATGTTCCGCTAGATTTTGTGGAGATGTGTGGAGATTCATACATGCACACGGGTGCTAGTTAAGTCAGGTACTGATGTAGGTGAGGTGAGGAGACCTGGGGTGCAGTGAGTGTTCACATTTATCATGTAAAATAGAGTTGGAGCTCTAAAGCAGGAGATCTTCCACATCTTCCAACCCATGTAAAGCAGATCTTCATGGAGCTCGCTTTATGCACAGGGGCATTGTCATGCTGGAACATGTATGGTTCAAGCAAAGGGAAGCTTTTGTGAGAACAGTTCAGGGAAGAACCACACATGAGTGGAAAAGTCAGGTGTCCCGATACGCAACGAGTGTTGAGAAGGAAGAGTGTTCAGATTAATGCTTGTAGTGATTCACTTATTACCACTGAGGTGGTGCCCTCAAGGGGATATCTTTTGTACCTTTTACTATGGATCTACATGCTGAGTGTTAACGTTGATTACTTTTTGTTGAAAATGATTTACGGTATATAATTGGAACCATTAATTAGCTTCCAGACTGCAAACCACACACACACACACACACACACAAAAATTCCCTGTGATATTCTATCAAACATGTCGTTAAAAAAAATTCTTAACCACCTTTGGCGATTTGCGCTGGATCTCTGCAACAGTGTCAAAACGGTGACCTTTGAGCTGAAACTTCATCTTCGGCAAGGAGGCGAAGTCTGCAGAAGCCAAATCTGGCAAGTAGGATGGGTGCAGAAGTGAGGTCATGTGGATTGTTTGACGATCATCATGCACAAGTTGTCAAATGGTTTCATCATTTTCGGGGGTGGTTCAGCTCGTTGTAGGTTTTCTTAAGCTTTCTCCTTCTTCCAGCGATGTTCTTCCGCTCTTAAAGCACGTGTGCCACTCGAAACATCTCGAATGTCTCGTTGCAGCATTCGCCATCAGAATAGCACCAGTTAGCACCATTAGTCTCGAAAACTTTTGATACCACCTCATCCACATAAAGTTCTGTAAGGGTAACTGAAAAACCCTGCGAGAACATAGCAAGGTATGAATGCGACCACAATCCCACTTTCTCCTGAAAGCTCCTGAAACTACGCATCACACCCAGTGTTAGATCTATCATCATCATCACTTTAACAAGAATGCACCCAAGTTGCCCCGGAACAGGGCAGAATGGTAAAGCGGTAAAGGAGGAAACTGGCATGTCACAGATATACACAGTCGAGTCTAATTGATGCTGTGCAGTGAGGAAAAAACTCTCAGCAGAACAAAGGAACGAAAAATGAAATGGCAGCAATAGAGGGTGCATCTACCCCCCGTCTCTCTCTGTCTCTGTCTCTCTCTCTCTCTCTCTCTTTCTTCTTCTATCGCTTTTGTTTTCCTACTCTTTCTCTCTTTCAGTCCATCCCAACACCCCCACCTCCATCCCCACCCGTCGTCTCTGTTTTTTCCTCCCTCACACTCTGCTTCCCTTCATTTCCACAGTACAGGAGTGGTCTTCGGGGGAAAGCTGGCAGCAATGTGGTGATGTCATGCCAGCAGTGCAGCGATGGCAGCTTAACCTATTTTTGGAAATACCACAGATTCCTATTTATAGCCCTGCTGAGCAGCAATCCTTTTAAACCCATTCCTGACGAGTGGCACAAAGAACAATGATCTTTTTTTTTTTTCAATTCTCATTCCTTGTAATGCCATTTATAATTACGTTGGGGAATAAATAAGTCTGTAGGATGATGATAATGATGATGAGGATGATGTTAAGCTTACAGCGTTATCCACTTTAAAGGATAATTTATGGTGCTGGGACTCGTGACCTTTTGATCCAACACTTTAACCACTGAGCTGTATCTCTGAATGTTCCAGTGTTCTCTTGAAGTGTTCTCTTCAATTAGAAACCATTCTATGTCTCTATGTAAGAATGGTTCCACATTAACATCCTAGAGATCCATGATGTTCCTGAGCAACTCAAAAACTTTAAAGGATGGATTTGGACTGTAATTAATTGTAATTATAATCAGTCTGCTACAATAATTCAGGACCATGGACAGGTCCGCATTTAAGCGCCCATCACTGAACACCTCAACAATGATGAAACTGTAATGAATAGATATTCTGTGTTGTTTTTCTTTTAAGTTTCTTCTTAAAAAAAGTCAGAAATTATGACTGAAAGAATTATGTTTTTTTTTTATTATTATTATTAATAAAATGCCTGGGAAGATCTTAGCATGCTTTCAAGATCATAGAGGTTCTCCAATCTTTCTCAGGAATTCTTATGTATCAGCAAAACTTGGCTTTTTATTCAGCTTTCAACAATCTGACCTCAGCTTATTTTATTTACATTCTGTATACAGTTTTACCCTAAAAAAGTTTCCTGCAAAAAAGCCTGAATCTGATGTAAGGTATGTATATATATTTATCCATGTCTCCGTTCATAGAAAAATATTGCACTGTAGTTGCCATGACGATACTAAGCATGGTTTGAAGGAAGCTGCCAGGTTCAGACCATAAAAACCAACCAGACCTGTTTTTTTTTTTCTACTTCAGGGTTCTGAGCAAATTGTACACTTTTTCTTTTTTTTATTGTGTCCCAAATGTTTTCATGAAAAGCTCAACAGCCGGTAACAGAACAGATTTCTCATCGTTCATCTGAAGGATCCATCATTTAAATTATAGCCAACATGCTCCAAAAAAAATTCTAATCTCAAGTGCAACATGGGTCTCAGAAAAACAAAAACAGCATTTTACTGCAGAGATTCTGGTAGTAATGGAACATCCGCTTTGAAAACAAATGCATGGGTTTTGTTGTTTTATTAATGGTCACCCAATCGAGATCAGGCAGTTTTTTTGCCTATTTAAAAAAGAAAGAGAGAAAAAAAACCTTGTTGCATAATACACTCGTCTATTTTGGGTTGTGGCTGAAACTTGCTTGTTTCAGTGTAAAAAATTTGGCTGGTTTGAGAAGCTTCTTCTACATACGTGTACAAGTGTTCAGTATTAATTAACAAAATCATTGTTCATTAAAAAGCTGACAGTCATTTTTGCTTTTTCACTAAAATGCTCAAATTTGGAGGCACACAACTGTATAGCACATCTGGATGCAGGAGCATGATATTTTCCCTTCACATGAACTAGTAGACCCAAACCTTTTCCAGCATGACAGTGCCCCAGTGCACAAAACCAGCTCCATGAAAATCCATGCTTTCCATGGATTTGGAGATGAAAATCTCCTGTTATGGAGCTCTGATGAATGCTGACTGCACCCCAGGCCTCCTCACTTTCTCACCCACATCAGTACATCAGACTTTATTAACACCCTTGTGGCTTAATGAATCTCCACAAAATATAGTGGAACATCTTCCCAGAAAGGTAGAGATCATTATAACATCAAATGGAGGCTAAATGTGAATGTTCAAAAAGGACAAATGTCACGTTCAAGTGTCCACGAAAGTTTGTCCATATATTGTATGTTGACTATTAGATTAGTAAATCAGAATATCAGATTTGATTCTGCCATCACGCTCCACCAACATCTACCGAATTATTGATTATTAACCCAAAAATATAACGAAACAAAACGCAATTGTGGTGTAGGTGCCAAATTGGTGACCCACGAGAATAAGCATCTGATCTAACAACCAAATTTATCAAGTAGTTTCACCATCTAGACCATGAATGTCCATCAATCCTGATCTAAAATGCAGACAAAACATTAGAGTCTATGGTGCTTTTTCTTCTTCTTCTTCTTTTTTCTTTCCATTAGGAGTCTCCACAGCAGATCATCCGTCTCAATTCCACCCTGTCCTCTACATCTGCCTCTTTTACACCAACTACCTTCATGTCTTCCCTCACCACATCCATAAACCTGCTTTTTGGTCTTTCTCTTTTCCTCCTTCCTGGTGGCTCCATCCTCAGCATTCTCCTACTGATATACCCCATGTCCCTCCTCTGCAGATGTCCAAACCATCTCAATCTCACCTCCCTCACCTTGTCTCCAAAACGTTCAACATGCGCTGTCCCTCTAATAAACTCAATTCCAATCCATTTTAAAACCGTGTAACAGACGACCATAAAATCATCCAAATCATGAAAAATCAAGGCACCCACCACCGTGTTTCACAAATGGGATGAATTCCATGTTTGGTGTCGATATGCAGCACTTTTGGTGGAAAATCAAACAGCAAAGAAGATTGGTTGTTGAACAAACATCATTTTCTATAATAATTACAACCCATCAATCTGGATTGATGTCATCATTAAGAGCATTAATCAAATCTATTAATTCAATTTATATTTATTTGTAGAGCGATTTTAACAAAGGGACATTGTAGATATAATTATAATATTTCAGCATCAGCCATTAAAGTTTTTCCCTAATCAGCAAGCCAGTGGTGACTCCAAGTAATGATATGAGGAACCATGAGAAGAACCAGACCCAAAACAGATCCTCATCCTCATCTAGAAGACACCAAATACTCTTTTATTATAGTTCATATTCATTGTTAATGTTGTCAATTTTTCACTCAAGCGCAAAACTCCCGTGTGCAGTTTCAATGTGCAGAATTGATCCAGAACATACATCTTCAGAAATCTCCCAAAATATCATCTAAATGCGTCGTTTTGCAATCGAACCGAATTTGGTGAACGACAAGTTGTCTTTTTTTTCCTCCTATGGGAGCGCAGTCCAAACCCACACTCGGATTGATTGGAACTTCTGACTCCAATTAACCTTATCTCGAGAGGTAATTATCCTCGTTTCACACACTTTTTCTATTAACAGCCTGGACTTTTGAAGCCATTCTTCTATACAAAATGCACAATCATATATTAGAATTCCACAAAACTCCAAAAGCTTCACAAAATCAATCTTACGTGCATCTCGAATCAATCGAGGAGAAAAAAAAAAGCCTGATTGTGTTGCACATAAATGCCCTGAATCCGGAGGTTTAGCGCATGACGTCCGCACATGAAACCCACTTCAACAAGACGAGTTAAAAAAAACAATGCTGCCATTTTCATTCGATTATTACTCTGATTTATTGTTCAGGGATTTCCAGAGCCAGTTAGAAAGACATTAGGAATATGATCCTCGATGGCATTAATGCTAATATTTCACTCTGCCACGTAGGATCATTTGTAACAATAAGAATTCTCCATACGCGAGAAAGAAAAAAAACCAGGACGATGTTGTGAAAACGCCTCCGAACCGCCGCCCTGCGTTTATCCGCATTTATAATGTACAAAAATTCCGAAAATCTCATATTCCCATTATAGTTCGTTAAATATTAAACATCCAAACTTTAATTAAGTGCTAAGGGAGTGTTACACTTTCAACGATCAATCATTAAATATCGCAGTGCCGAATGCTAATTATTAATCCCGATATTTGCCTGGGGACGGCATCGAACAGTGTTAGTCCTATTAAATATTGCTGCGTCCCGGAGCAGAGCACATTTTTAATTGGTGGAAAAGCCGGCGCCGTTAAGGGACACGAGGGCCAGCTGATCCGAGGAACCCCGGGCTTCAGACAATACCTAGAACCACTAATCCTCTTCGCTCGAGTCATTATGGTCATGCGTTATTACTACGCCTGGCAAACTAATGCCGTGTTTTCTTGCTTGAATGAATTAGCAGCCTGGTCTCCACATCTCATCCCTTTAGCAGGAGGAACCTCCCATCATCTGTTCATTAAAGAGAGAAAGAGGACTGGACCTGTCACATATACATTACAGTGACATTTTTTTTTAGGAATGCTGGGGTCAGAGTGCAGCATGAAACAGGAGTCCTGGAGGAGAGAGGGTTAAGAGCTTTTCTCAAGGGCTCCAGCTGGGCGATACAGGGGCTTGAACTCCTGACCTTCTGAACAATGACCGAGAGGTTTAATCACTAAGCGTGACGTCCACTGGACTTTAGGTAGAACTTATACTACACTGGATGTTTCATTAATAATGTACACTATATTCAAAGTGATGTTCTGAGCAGATAAAGGAGTTAGGGGCTTTGCTCACGAGCCGAGGAGTAACAGCCTGGTGTAGCTGGGATTTGAACTCATGACCTTCTGGTGTCCAATGCCTTAGCCAGAAAGCTACCACCTCCCATATTTTAAATGTGTGTGTGTGTGTGTGTGTGTGTGTGTGTGTGTGTGTGTGTGTGCGTGTGTGTCCATGCATGCTCATTAAAGCTTCTGGAAACCAACCATTGCGTACCTGTATATTCTTTTAAAGATTCCTCACCGGATGAAAGTGAAGCCTGCAGATGATACGTGAACTTTTTCACCCCGTTTCTTTAATCTTCACAACTACACACCTAACTAGAACAATACACCATGCTGAGAAACATGCACCCCTCTTCCTGGGTTCTGCATGAGCACTTGTTTGAGGTGGTCTTCATTCTCATCATTATAAGGAACAACACGTCGGTCATTCAGGTTTCAAAGAAACTGATCTACACAGAGAGGTCCATTAGAGAGGTTCTGGAGGTCTCCAGCCTGAGGATAATACTTTTATTTGGCTTAACGTTAAATTTGGAGGTTAAGAAAATGAATGAATTCCTGGATGTAAAAGAAAAGCGGACAGATGAATAGAGAAGAAAATATTTACCCTGATCTGAAAAAGCATATGACTGACAAGAGTCTTTGTACAGGTTGCTCAGAGTCTCATACACACACACACACACACACACACACACACACACGTTGTAAATCCCACAGGTACACTACAGACTGCATGTCAAAAATAATGAGTTCATGGCAGAAGAATGATGGAGAGGATTCTGGAGAACATCATGCAGCAGAAAGGTTGCAGATAATCTATAATAAAACACCTGGATGAGGGAAGGTCCCGTGTCACAGCTGTGATGGACTTGTGCGTCTGATGCCCTCTATGAACAGGTGTGTGTGTGTGTGTGTGTGTGTGTGTGTGTGTGTGTGTGTGTGTGTGTGTGTGTGTGTTACCTTTGTGCATGCCGGTGTATCGGTCCTTTAACACGGTGAGTTCGTGGATTTTCCCAAACTGCTCGAACAGTGGCTTCAGGTCTTTCTCCTCCAGGTTCCGCGGGATCTGCCCGATGAACAGCTTGATCGCGTCTTGGTCTTTCATGGTGCCGCTCTCCTGGTGGATGGAGATGGACTCGGAGCCGTTCATGGGTTCGGGAAGAACCTGGTGCTGGTAGGGAAGGAGGAGGAGGAAGAGGAGCGGCTGTGGGTTCGGTGCTTCCGCGGGACCAGGCGCGAGCAGGCTGCACGGAACCGGAACCGGAGCGTGTGAGGGTGCAGGAGCGGGGACCGGAGCGGGGACCGGAGCGGGAGCGGGACAGCGCTGCTGCCTTCCTGCCTCACGCCGAATGAATCTGGCCATCGCGAGCGCGGAGCAGACCGGATAGCAATAATGACAGCGCGCGCGCGCACGCGCCAGCACACACACACACACACACACACACACACACACACAGGGAGTACTCAGCTGGAAACCTGCACTCTTTTTCAGGTCGACACACACACACACACACACACACACACACACACACACACACACACAGGTATCCACATACAAATACACATTCACATCCACCACATAATAAAATACACACCACATACTAATATACACACATTAACATACAAATACACACCCACTCATTCACATCCATATCCACACACACACACACACACACACACACACACACACACATTCACTCTCACACATATATCTACATACAAAATACAAATACACACACATATAGCCACATACAAATACACATATTTACATCCACATACAACCATGCACACACACACACACACATTCAAATCGACACACAACACACACTCATCAAATGCACATTCAAATACACTCACTCTCACACACACATACACAAACATACAAATACAAATATACACTTAGGTCCACATATAAATACACATTATATGCACATTCACACACAAATACACACATTTACATCAAAACACACATTCACCATACACACAAAGACATTAACATTTACATCCAGATTCAAACACACATACACACCTTTATATAACATACAAACATACACACATTCACATTAAAATACATACAAATACAAACACACACAGAAAACAAGCAAAGCGGCTGAAGGCCATAAGCTGCGTGTTTCGCTGCACTCGGGCGACACCAAACGGTGATAAAGTGGAATCGCAACCCCGCCACTGAACACAATCAGTGATCTAAAAGATTAATTCAAGGTTTATATCGTGTGCTGATCAAAACACATACACACACACACACACACACACACACACACACCTAGGGACAATTTAGAGTACCAAATCCGTCTACTCGTATGATTTTTGGGATATGGAAGGAAACCTGCAAATCTGTATATGGAGATGATGTTCAGAAGCTTCATGCAGATATCAGTCTGCTCTAAAACATGATGGTGGAAGTTCTGCCACTCTGAGCTCATTTTATATATATTTCTGTATGTAAATAAGAAATCTGTGTTTATTCTACCAACGACCGTCTTTTCCTCCGCTGAGCACACGGTATAGAAAACCAATGGAGCACAAGAAAACTGCACACACACACACACACACACACACACACACACACACACACACACACACACACACACTCATGAGTTTTCCTGGAGGAACTACCAGAAAAGATTGTTCCACCAAGTTCTTTTTTTATTATTTATTTATTTCAGGTGTTGTAGTCTATTATTTCTTATTTTCCAAATATTCACTTATTGTATATTTTTTTTCTTTTTTTTCTTTTTTTTTTTTTACAAAACTAGAAAAAAATCCATTTTCTTCACTCCATGTTCTACCTTATTGACAGGAAGTGGCGTAGAGCTTCAATACCCCAATCAATATCTCGATCAATCCTGGAAAACAGGCTTTAAAGGCGTAATGCGTTGTTGTTACTCTTCTGCTCCACTGAAACATTTTCATTTCTTTCTTTTATCTAGTAGCGATTGAAGAACTTTCACTTGCCATCATTCCTGGAGACAAAAAAAACTCTTATGACGACTCCTGGTGGCGAGGCTTCGTGACTGGATAGTCGTTGGAGCTTGTGGGTATTGAAGCAGCCCTTGAAGGAGCTAGGATATCTAAATTTAGAGGTGTTCTTGATGGGATGGAAAGAGGCAGAACTTTCACTCCATGGTTTATTGACCAACACTGTTATTATTTCACTCGTCTGCGAGATCGATTGTGGTGGGTCTTTCAGAGAAGCTACATATAGTTCAGAGTACTAAAATGTTTGCTGCTTGTAGCAGAAACATCTACAGATCAACCTTCTCATGATACTTTGAGGAGATGGGTGCATGAGCCCAGCATCTTGGAGAAGACACAAATTATAGCGCACGCATGAAGTGGACGCAAAATGCACCAGACACTGAGCAGCTTGGTGTTCTCCAGTTTACCGTCAGGAGCTAACCCGGAGATGCTGACAGTGTGGCTGTGTCGGAGCTTCAATCCATCCACATACAGAGTGATGATGCTGAAATGACAGATGGTTGATATGTTTTGCTTCAGCACCTCAGGCACTGAAATCATCAATGAGAAGCATGTGAAGACCCCAAGCGTGGTGTTCAACAGCAACCCGAGGGAGCCAGCATCCATCAAAGCCTGACACTGAGGAACGTCTGAGATTTAAAAAAAAAGCGTGGTCCTGTCAGAAGGATACGCACCTGGATACTATTGCAACTTTTATATGATCTGAACATTTGGACTTGGAGAAGAAAACTAGCAACCACCTTGGATGGATAAGTTACCTTAGAAGCAACATCAAGCTGCAGCACCCACTTAAATTCCTAGAAGATGAGATGAAAGATGAAGAGATGTAATTCAGCAAGCTGAAGGTGGTTGAGTTGGAACTAAGATGAAGAGTTGATGAAATAAGGTTACATTTCAACAGGCTGTTGGAGCTGGTAAGCCAAGGAAGTTCTCTACAAGAAGCTTGCAGTTGTTAACACATCTGGAGAAAAAGTTATTCAAAAAGCAACCACATTCTATGCAAGAAGCTTGAAGAAGCTTGAGAAGGTTCTCAAAAAAGCCACTAAGTTCTCTACATGAAGCTTGCAGTTGTTCAGAAATCTGAAGAGAAAGTTCTTTGAAAAGGAAACGATATAAAGAAGCGTTCAGTAAATGTGCAGGTGCGTGTCAGGCGATGGGAAGATGTTTGAAGGTCAGGCATTTGTCTTTTATTTCGATCATTTAGCTGATATGGTTCTCCAAAGTAAAGCTGCAGTGAAGAGATCATGGTGTTGCCCAAAAACCCAATCAGAAGCCCAAAAGTTCTCAAGATGACTGCAGGAAGACAAAGTCTAATTAGCCAGTACTGGTGCAGGATGCTCTCAGATGATTCCAGGAAGCTTATAAATGTCTGGAGACATCATTATATTTACACAGCAGACAATATTTTTGATTGGTATTGCGCACGTCTTTCTCCACTCTCAGATGTTTTCAAGTCCAGTGAATGAAAGTGTTTTATGGGCATTTCAGCTGTACGCTGTTCAGTACCAGAGGAGCTGAAAAATCACAGCTCGAGTAAAAGTATAGATCTTCACTGGATTTGACTCGTTTCGAATGTTACGAGTCCTCGACACCAAGACACACGTTAGTGACAGCAGTTGTGTTTTCTCTGTTTTTACTCTGAACTATTACCTTCAATACGTCAATATATATGTCACCACTAGAGGGCAGGCTTATAACAGAATGCTGATACCCAGTAGTACATACATTACAGGAATCTTCAATTAACAAATAAAATAACATCACGTCACAAAGTAGAAGAACTGTTGCAAATCAGATGAAAGTAAATAATTTGCGATCAAATATTCAGAGTTTTTAATTTGTTGCAGTTCTATAAAAATGTATTCAACTTCAACAACTAAAAAAATGTTCCCTCAAAGTTTTTGGAACTGATTCGAGCACTTTTTGTGGTAATAAAATGTCGCTCCCAGGCAGCAAATGTGGGTTGAGGAGTTTTGAGCCTTAATGACGTCATGCTGTCACCTTTAAAATAGACCCCTTGCACAGTAATACAGCTCCTAGAGTTCTTCTGAAACATGTCCTGGAAGTCTTCTTCTCGAAGCGTGGAGAGGCTGGATCTCCACGCTGCATTTTCATCTTCGAGAAACTCATGTGTTTTCGGTGACAGGATGCACACGTGGTCAGCAGGCACACAGTTTCCAAAGTACAGGGGACGATGTCTTTCAACACACTGACTTATAAAGGTCGGTGCTTCCTGTGATTGTGCACTCAGCCTTGTGCTGCCATCTGCTGGCGTGTTACAAAAAAGAGTCTAAAAACTGAATAGCTGCTCCTGAATAAATAAACATTATAAACACATAATAAATACTGTATATTTAAGCATTAGTGGTTTCGGGTTTTTCTGCAACATGTGTCAATGAAAGAGTTGAAAGAGTTGCACAGTCTGTGGCAGCATGTGGTGTGAATGTACATGATGGAATGAAGTGAGATCCTGATGATCTTCTCTGCAGTCTTCACTATCCCCTATAAAATCTCCTGCTCCCTCAATTATGAAATATTTAAAGAATCCATGAAGAATTCTTTGGACTGCAATTAATATAATCTCCATGAGCAGTTGTTATCTTCAACAATGATGGAACTGTAATGTAATGGTTCCTCTCAAGGTTTCTTCATCATCTCAGGGAGTTTTTGTTCTGGTGAGTGAAATGAATCCTGACCCAACAAGGCTTCCATTGCATACTTCAACACCATGCAGTTCTGTCTGGACTGCGGCTTGTTGGAACCAAATTCACCGAACAACAAGACGATGATCCGAAGTGCACGTCTGAGTTCTTTAAGTGTTATTTAGAGAGCAAAAAGACATCTGGAGTGATATCCATCCTGGAACAACCTGCACAGTCACTGCACCTAAATCCTCCTGAACTGCTCTGGGATGAACTGCATGACCAGAAAGAAACCTCCAGCTAGTGAAGAACATCTGTGGGAAGTTTTAAAAGAGGCACAGTAAAGTATTTCAGATAAAGGTTTGGAGAAGCGAACTGACCGGATGCTGTCAGTTTTTATGAAAATAAGTTCAGGACATTCAATAGATTTGTTTGGTTAAAGGAAATCTTCATATTTTTACAAGTATGTGTCTCTCAAACACCATAAAACACTCGGTGTTTATAAACCTGTGATTTACTGTAGTAATGGTGAAACTGCGCGTACTTACACTGTGAAAAATTTTCTCACCACCAGAGGTCGCTAGTAGCCAAGCATTTCATGTCCCTGCAGTAAAATGTCCCGCTATTGTTCACTGCATTCCGGTAAAAACACATCAATTGTATTTTCTTGTTTGTTAAACTATCAATACATAATCCTAACTTTTTAACTATATTCCCATGTTCAGGTCCCAGATGGTAAGTGCAGGAAGAAAACAGTTTCTGGAGCCAATTACGATAACTGTTTATAATCTGGATTGTGATTGGCTGGAAGTTCGAGTGTGAATAGTGGATTGTGATTCTGATTGGCTGGATGTGAATACAAACAGTGCAGTACACGTTCTTCGAGGACCAATGTGATCCATTAAACAACACAAATTAACAAAAGGAACAGAACTACACAAAACTACACATAACTCTCAACTAACAACACAAAGTGATCATGTGCAACATTTAGTGCAAAAGACATCACACAAGAGACAACATGCAAAAAGAAAAAACACGACCACAGTAGAGCCAACCAGTACAGAACAGAAGGCTACAGAAATGGATTGTCCATATCTTCTACTTCTTCCTCTTTTCCTCCTTCCTGGTGGCTCCATCCTCAGCATTCTCCTACTGATATACCCCATGTCCCTCCTCTGCACATGTCCAAACCATCTCAATCACACCTCCCTCACCTTGTCTCAAAACATCCTACATGCACTGTCCCTCTAATTAACTCATTTCTAATCCTGTCCATCGTCGTCACTCCCAACGAACATCTCAACATCTTCAGCTCTGCTATCTCCAGCTCCACCTCCTGTCTTTTACTCAATGCCACTGTCTCACAGATACTCTTCTATCAAAAATCACTCCTGCGATCTCTCTTCTCCACCCACTCCACCTGTTGACCCCAGGTACCTGAACTCCTCCACCTTCTCCACCTCTTCTCCCTGCAAATGCACCCCTCCACTACCCTCCCTCTCATTCACACACATGTACTCTGTCTTACTCCTACTGACTTTTATTCCCCTACTGACTTTCATTCCCCCGTCAACCTGTCCATCACCACTGCAAACAGGAAAGGGCTCAGAGCCGATCCTTGATGCAGTCCAACCTCCACTTTGAATCAATTCGATAATAAATAATGTGCATGTAAACATTTGGCTGGATGTAAACTTTTGTAGTTTGGAGTTCAGAGTGAGACGGCTATTGTACACATTTCCTAATGACCTTACTGCGCTCCTTGGAGGAGTTTGTGGTGAATACGGGGATTTTCATTAAAGGTCTTAACAAGATAAATTTGACATACTGGAGAAGAAAACGTAAAAAAAAAAATTAAATACAATTTAATTCTTTTTTATTTGTATTTTGCTTTTTACAATGAACATTGTCTCAAAGCAGCTTTACAAAGATAGTGTGGTGATAAAAATGAATAAGATGTTCTTTATAAATGTACGTTTGTCCCAGATGAGAACCAGAGTGAAAAACAGCACCAGGACGTTACTCCAACAGCTTCATTATTAGTAGAGATTCAGCACAGATGCACACAATCTCTAGCGATGAATGTAATATTCTGGCACCACTTGGGTAAAGTAGAATTCCGACTTTTGTGTATTTTCTGCTTTACTCAGTCGGTTCTAGAGTCGTGTTATTTCCATTTTTATATTTTATAGCATTTTTGATTTTATAGTTTTGGTTTTATTAGTATAGTTCTCAAATGATTAATTAAGAATAGATTCAGTCTCCCTTAATGTGTGAATTGATATTTATTTGATATTGATTTGTATTAAATATTTATTTATATTGACACACCAAAGAAATCCATTACACAAACATCACATTTCTCAACTGTAGCACCAGAGGAGATACTACACGTCATCAAGTCCTGCAATTCTACCACCTGCCCACTGGATCCAATCTCTTCCATTATGCTCCAGACCATCTCAGAAGACCTCCTGAATTTCATCACCACAATTAATGGATCCTTAGCATCTGGCGATGTACTGTCTACCTTCAAGAAAGAGTTATTCCTATCATCTAGATCCCTCAGACATCAGCAACGACAGACCGCTATCCTTTCTTTCCAAAAGTCTGGAATTTTATCAGTTTTTACATCGTGTTGGATTTTTCTAAGTTATATTTGATCACTGTTCATCTAACGACAGACGTAATATGGTAACATGATCATTAAAAAAATGCTAAATTGTCAGCAACATTTTGGAAATCCTCACCACGAAATCGGTCACATTGATCAAATCCTGGTTGGAATCATTAAGCATTCAGAGTTCGCCCCAATGTTTTTCATTGCATTTCAAATTTAGATCCCTATTAACCAACCCCTTCCTTTTTTAGCCCGTCTGTCTTGTTCAGAACTTCTGTTAACTCAGGCGTGAGAAATCAGGTAGCTATACGATCCATTTCAGAGGTGATGCTTGATAAACACCTCACCGTGAGATGTAGTCGAGCTGTTCTCTTTCCTCTGATATATAAATATTTAATATTTACGGCTGCCTCGTCGAAGCCCCGTGACCTTGAATTGCAGATGAGTTGTTAGGAAAAGCATAAACGAGTTCTCGTTACTCCGCTTCAGTTACTCCATACTCACTCATAATTACACAGTGTTTGTGTGCAGGTTGTGCACCTGAAGCTGTCCAATCCAATCGTGCAGAGAGAATTAAAGAATCATGAAACATGGTCCATCATTTATCAGTTACACATCACAGCTTTCCAGCTTTCATCATTATTCATTTAGGGGTTATGAGTGTATCTTTGTGATATGATTGTACCGCTCCACTGGCTTTGTGATGGTGGTGTATGTGTGTGTGTGTGTGTGTGTGTGTGTGTGTGTGTGTGTGTGTGTGTGTGTGTGTGTGTGTGTTCTGTAAATATTTTAATTCACACAATTAAAAAAAATTCACAACATATTCAGCTCAAGATAATGCTTGTGTCCAACTTTAGTTTTGCCCTGAAGTTATAAAGTTATGAATAATAAAATCTGTAATTTGGATGATTCAAGTTCATAAATATATGCCCATATCTCTATATACAAGCTTCCATTGACATGCTGCATAATAGGGTATTTCAATAAGCAGCTATTTAGTGCAAAACACCAAAGATTTGGGGGAAAAGTTGTGTGAAATCTCACAAATCTGCCTTGTGAGTTGAAATACTTGAAAGTATATCGGCAACCCAATCAGTTTCCTCTCCTCTGTCAGTCGTTGTGGAATAAAAACAGATATTAAATCCACATTAATATATTTGAGCTTGCGCAGTTTGGTACATACGCGGTTTACGAGCTCTGACTAGTGCGCTCTCTAGCTGTCGAATTAAAAAATGCCGAAGTTTTGTTGAAATATATTCCTACTGCTTTTTATTAGAAATATATAAACCATCAGTGTTATGAAGAAGTGCAGTAGAACAGAGTGCTGCATCACAGCCTGGAATCTCTTTCTAAAGAATTAATTAAAACTAATAAAAAAAAAAAGGGAAATTGATGGAATATGTGAACGAGGTAAATGAGACTTTAAAAGTAAAGTAGGAATCTCTAAGAAACAAGTAAATAATCAAAGAACAAAAAGTAAATTTTATTGGATTTGAATGTGTCTGCTCTGAGTTCTGACATGTTTTTGGCGAGCCAGCCAGGAATTTGACTTTGTAGTTTTACAGAAATGGCACAGAGATTAGAGAGACATTGGTTAAGTTGCTCTTGTTTGTTGGGATTCCTCTAGAATTTCTGTTTTAATTGCACCACCCTGGAGCTGGATTGTCTGCTTTTAATTATAGTCTTCAAATGTGTGCCCATGTTGCCCTGTGATGAACTGGTGCCCTATCCTAATGCCCACTTGGCATGCTTTCCTGCCTCTCTCATTTTCAGTGTTCCTGGTATAGTTTCTTAGGACAAAAAAAGACCAAGCAGACTTATGTTAAGTATACACACAAGCTTTTATTGATTGAAGGGTCAGTGGGCATAAACCCTGTTTATCATTTACAGGGTAACGCAGAGAAACAGGAAATTTTGGAACTAGGAGTTGGCGAACCTGTAGCATCTGCATCCAGTGTGAGCTCGTTTCGAACTCCATGCAATTAGTTCTAATGGAATGCAACGAGCTTTCACTGTAAAAGCCTTTTATAAGAATGAGGATAGTGTGAGTGCTGCACAAAGGAAATTCCACCATCATTACCAGTTAGGACATCATGATCATGTCCCGTCTGCTCTTTTCAAACAATAAAGTTTAGCCTTAACATGGCAGAGGTAGAGCTGCATCTTCCTGGAGACAGAACAGGAAAAAAAATAAACGTCTGGTTTTATTACATTGTTTTACTTTATTTTTTTGCACTACAAAGGCCTGTGTGTGAAAAGGCCATGCGTTCGAAATCAGAAGACACTTAAAGAAATAAAAGTGAAGTATCTGTTCCATATTGAATTGCAGTGCATCACTGCATTAAATCGCATTTTGTTGAGTCAAATCGAGTCGGATTAGGGGCATCGTAAAGGGGTGAATCATATCGCATCGCATCGCATCGGTAGCTGCTTATATGTATATTTTGGCTATGCATAAAGATGCAAATCGCATCGGCCTCAGTTATTAAGATACACATCCCTTATACATAAGAATGTGAAAGAAACCTCACCAGGACTGGTGTTGGAGGACAACACAATAAACACACAATTTTGTTAATTTAAAATCACTCCTGGGATTGTTCGTTTGGATGGAATGTCCTTGGTGGCAAATAGGATTCATCAAGCATCTGGAAGAATGCTGTTGTGTTATTCTGGCAACAAACATGCAGCAAACAGCAACAAGTCATAAAGATATAAATAGATGAACAAGCAGAGGACTGTCTCAGAGAGAGAGAGCGAGAAGAAGAGTGAGAAAAGATGAAGCAGAGAAATTTCCTGTGACTCATTTAAATTCATTTCATACAGTGTTAAAAAAAATATATTAGTGTATACACACACACACACACACACTATACAAGCAGAATTTGTGGACACTTTTACATAAGATTGGTATGTCCTTTTTTTAATCACCATTTTGCTGTTATAATAACCTCCACTCTTCTAGGAAGATGTTTCAGAATATTTTTGGAGATTTCTTAATTACAGTTAGGTACTGATGTAGGTGAGGTGAGGAGGCCCGGGCATTCAGAGCTCTACAGCAGGAGATCTTCCACTTCAAAGCATGTAAAAGCAAAAGCTGGCTTTGTCCACAGGAGCATTGTCATGCTGGACCAGTTTTGGGTCTCCTAGTTCAAGTGAATTAGAAAGAGTTCTTCTGCACAATCGTGTGACTCCAAGTTTGCAGAAGAACCACATGTAGCTTGGAAAGTCAGGTGTCCCAATACTTTTGTCTATAGTGTATAAATTATAGATAGATTGACAGATAGACATTGAGACATCAGATTGTTTTTATTGCACACTCCAGTAATCATGCCTGTAGCTGACTTGTTCAATAGATCTCTCATTGTGCAATCATCTGATTTCCATGTAAATGGATTGAAAAAAGATCTGAATTGCACTTCACAATTACTCTGAATGAGCATCTCTGAAGCTGAGAAAGTCTTTTCACTCCTTTATTCCTTGATATCTGCACGCAATTCATTTAAGAACTAATTACCTCTCAAAGGGCACATGAGAGGGGGATCATTTTCTTCCCCCTCAGTTAATTTTACTCGTCTCGGGTTTTATCCACAACTGGGAAATCAAACGAGAGATGGTTGTGCAGGAGGTCATCTTAGAACAGACCCGGGCAAACTACGGCCCGCGGGCCACATCCGGCCCTTTGTACGTCCCTGTCCAGCTCGCGTGAGGACAATCATAAATTACAGGGATGCACCAAAAATTCAGCCACCGGAAATTTTCGGCCGAAATACCTAAATCATCGAAACAACACGGCGGAAACACAATTGTTATGACGCAATAAAATATATATTATTTATTACACGGCTCTTCTTAATGCTGTAGATTAGAACGTTCCATTCACTTGAATGGGCCTTCAAACGTTCAGCAGTCAATTATTTTCCTTTAACAGACCCGTTGCCAATAATAATTGACCGCTGTCTGTCTGTCAATACTATGAATGGTAACGAATAAATAACAATAATTTATAATATTAAATAAAACACTTTTGTAATTGATTTATTCTTTGAATTGCAAGTCATTCATTTTAGTGAGGTGAGTACACACTCATAGCCATAAATACAATGGTTCTAAAAATTGACAATCTTTTCTTTCAGTGTTTCGGTTTTCAGTTTTGGCCTTGGTTTTCTCCCCCCTGTCTTAGCAGAACTAGAAATAAATTCCTTCTGAGAAAGAGGACTGTAAGAGTGAAGAATGTGAGCTTGTAACATGTACTTCATGACCCAACACTGCTGATGCTATGAGCAAAACCCTGAATGCCCACAAGGGGCAACCAAGGGGAAGGTCGTAGTTCAGTGATTAAGGCGTTTAACTTTGGATCGGAAGGTCAAAGTTCAAATCCCAGCACCACCAAACTGCTACTGCTGGGCCCTTAAGCAAGGCCCTTAATCTTTAAATGTAAATGAAAAAAACTAAAGAGAAGGCTGACCCTGTATTTAGAGCCTGAATTCGTTTTTATGTATAAGGAGGGTGCAGGAATGAAGCAAAGCAACAACAAAACAAAAAATAAATAAAAGTCTAGGTTAAAAATTGAAGGTTTATGTAGGAGCTTTAAACATTACACTTACACGGGGAAGCGGTAGCTCAGTGGTTAAAATGTTGGACTTCTAATCAAAAGGTTGTGAATTCAAATCCCAACACCACTAAGATTCCAATGTTGGGCTTTTAAACAGCTATGCAGTGGGGCAAAAAAGTATTTATTCAGCCACCACTTGTGCAGGTTCTCCCACTTAAAAAGATGAGAGAGGCCTGTAATTTTAATCACCAGTACACTTCAACTATCAGAGACAAAATGAGAAAAAAAATCCTGAAAGTCACATTGTCTCATTTTTTAAGAATTTATTTGCAAATTATGGTGGAAAATAAGTATTTGGTCACCTACAAAAAAGCAAGATTTCTGTCTCTCACAGACCTGTAACTTCTTCTTTAAGAGGCTCCTCTGTCCTCTACTTGTTTCCTGTATTACTGGCACCTGTTTGAACTTGTTATCAGTATAAAAGTCACCTGTCCACAAACTCAAACAGTCAGACTCCAAACTCTACTATGGCCAAGACCAAAATGCTGTCAAAGGACACCAGAAACAAAACTGTAGACCTGCACCAGGCTGGAAGAAATGAATCTGCAATAGGTAAGCAGCTTGGTGTGAAGAAATCAACTGAGCGACATACAAGACATACAAGACCACTGATAATCTCCCTCAATCTGGGGCTCCACGCAAGATCTCACCCCGTGGGATCAAAATGATCACAAGAACGGTAAGCAAAAATCCCAGAACCACACGGGGGGGACCTGGTGAAAGACCTGCAGAGAGCTGGGACCAAAGTAACAAAGGCTACTATCAGTAACACGCTACGCCGCCAGGGACTCAAATCCTGCAGTGGCAGACGTGTCCTCCTGCTTAATCCATGTCCGGGTCCGTCTGAAGTTTGCTAGAGAGCATTTGGATGATCCAGAAGAGGATTGGGAGAATATCATATCAGATGAAACCAAAATAAAACTTCTTGGTAAAAACTCAACTTGTTTGAGTTTGGAGGAGAAAGAATGTTGAGTTGCACCCAAAGAACACCATACCTACTGTGAAGCATGATGGTGGAAACATCATGGACGACTGATCCGTGGATCGGAAAGAATGAATAGGGCGATGTATTGTGAGATTTTGAGTGAAAACCATCAGCAAGGGCATTGAAGATTAAACGTGGCTGGGTCTTTCAGCATGACGATGATCCCAAACACACCGGCAACCAAGGAGTGGTTTCATAAGAAGCATTTCAAGGTCCTGGAGTGGCCTAGCGAGTCTCCAGATCTCAACCCCATAGAAAATTTTTGGAGGGAGTTGAAAATCCGTGTTGCCCAGCGACAGCCCCAAATCATCACTGCTCTAGAGGAGATCTGCATGGAGGAATGGACCAAACTACCAGCAACAGTGTGTAAAAACCTTGTGGAGACTCACAGAAAACGTTTGATCTCTCTCATTGCCAACAAACGGAATATAACAAAGTATTGAGATGAACTTTTGTTATTGACCAAATACTTCTTTTCCACCATAATTTGCAAATAAATTCTTTAAAAAATTGGATTTTTGTTGAAGTGTACCGATGATGAAAATTACAGGCCTCTCTCATCTTTTTAAGTGGGAGAACTTGCACAATTGGTGGCTGACTGAATATTTGTAGAAGGTAAATGTAGATTTATATAAGGGTGTAAATATACATTCCTTTTTAATATTTCACCAAAAAATTCTTTCTTCACTCGTACCTGCACTGCCTTGTGCAGGTGTAATTTTATCAGCCTTCACTTAACCCTAATTGCACTGTCAGATCCTATGAGATTAAAGCCCTATTAGTGCACCACTTATTTTTCTTTAACCTTTCAGAACTCTGTTCTAGATTCAGACAATAGTGTGATGTCTAAACTTTGGATATGTAGGACACAAACTCAGAAGTAGGAAAGCTTTCTTAGCTCATAACATTTTAATTCAAGCGAACACACAAAGCTTGTGTTATTGTAGATACTTTATATTCTTTTTTTTAATTTTTCATCTTAGTCTTCACTTGCAGTTTAATAAAAGGTCAAGTCAAGTCGCTTTTCACAACAGACATTGTCTCAAAGCAGCTTCACAGAATTTAACAGTTGAGGTGAATAGTGTGTGTTTATCCCTGATGAGCAGCCGTGGTGACTGTGGCAAGGAAAACTCCCTTGGATGTTATGAGGAAGAAACCTTGAGAGGCACCAGACTCAAAAGGAGAACCTCATCCTCATTTTGGTGCCATCAAGAGTGTGATTATAGTCTTTAAACACTACAGAACACTGGAGAGTGAGAACTAACATACATACTAACATAGTACTAGATAGCGCTGCTCATTTCTGCTTTCTGCTATGAAAACCGATTCAATCAGTCAGGATATTTTATTCTGGATCAATATGTATAGCCTCAGGCAGCCAAGGACAAGCAGCCAACTGGCATGAGAGGACTTCTGGAGGTGGAAATGAAATACATGCTGAAATCACTTTATGGCAGCTGTCCATTCTATCAGTGCTGATGGCTCTGGCTGGCTTCGTGCCCATTGTATAGATGACCAGCTTACCTGCAGGTTTCACTTGTTTGCACACTGGTGTATTGCTGATTCATTTTGATGATGGGTCTAAATGCCAAAAAAAAGCAAAGCTCGGGGTCAGAATCAGACACCACAGGGGCAAATTTCTAATCCTGGCACTACTGTAAATCACTTAAAGCACTTCTATAGAATATCACAAAGGCTTCCCTCTGGTGAACGTTTCTTCTTTTTTTTATATAAGCTATAAATTAAATGCACCTGTAGTTCACATTCTATAAGTGATGGGGCGGGTGGGGGGGAGGGGGGGCGCGCATGGGGCGGTTGTCTTTTTCAAAACTCGCATGTAATCAACTCACATCATTTAGCTTCATCCTCTGCTTTCATTTACGAAGCAGCTCTCAGTTTGGGGGTTGGGGGTTGGTTGAGCAAATTAAGCGAATAAACCATGACGTCTTTCTCAATGAGTTTGGCAGCTCATTTATCTGCTTGATTAATTTCACAAATGTGAAAACAAGTATTCTAAACAAGTATAAATGTAAAAGATGAGCACTGATTGGTTGACTGAAGGGTTGACAAACTTTATCAAACCAAGGATCAGACATGGAGCTTGAAGGATAAAGAAAGGGAGAAGAGAATACAAAAGGTAAAGTTTTTTAGTCTTTTAGTGATTTAAGGGATGTATATGAGGATGAGGAAGTGTCAGAGTCATGTGTCGTGCTTTCCAGTGTTTTCGGGTATTTCTGAACCCATTATGCGATTTGTTCTTAATTAAAAAAATAACAACTGGAAAAAGTCTAATCTGTTCTCTCAACAAGGTTTAGAACAAATCGAAATTTTGGAATTGTGTAATTGTGCTAATAAGAACCTTGCGCAGACATATTGATGGATGGATGGATGGATGGATGGATGGATAAATTGATGGATAAATTGATGGATGGATGCATGAGTAGTTGGATGGGTGGACAGGGTCGATGGGTTAATGTATAATGGATGGCTGGATGGGCTGATGGATGGACGGATGGTTGGGTGGGTTAATGGATGGATAGTTTTTCTAGATGATAGATGGGAGGGATGGATGGATGTATGAATATATGAATGGATAGATGGATGGATGGATGGATGGATGGATGGATGGATGGATGGATAAATGGATGGATGGATGGATGGATGGATGGATGGATGGTTAAAAATTATAGATGGGTGCTAGGGTAGATGGATGGATGGATGGATAGATAGATGGATGGATGGATGGATGGATGGATGGATGGATGGATGGATGGATGGATGGATGGTTAAATTTATGGATAGATGAATGGATGCTTGTATGGATGGATGGATAAATGCTTAGATGGATGGATGGATGGATGGATGGATGGATGAATGGATAGACGGATGGATGGATGGTTAAATCTATGGATGGATGAATGGATGCGTGTATGGATGGATAGATGGATGGATGGTTAAATTTATGAATGGATTGATGGATGCTTCGAGAGATGGATGAATGGATGGATGGATGGATGGATGGATGGATGGATGGATAAACGGTTAGATGGACAGTAGGAAAGTGGCTAGTGAAGTAGACCCAAGACACTTTCTCTCTGAATGCCACCAAAGCAAATGAGATGATTGTTGATCCAAAGAGCATGAGGGAGCAGCACACATTATTACACGTAGAAAAGAAAGAGGTGGAGAGTCTGAGTGGCTTCAGATTCCTGACTGTTCCTGACACTCATCCCTGAAGATCCCACTTTGTCCAATAACACTTCATGACTGGTCAGGAACTCATTTCTACATTTCTTGAGAAAGATGAGGGAATTTGGCGTGCCAGGCCGATTCCTCAGACACTTCCACGAGTGTGCTATTGAGAGCATCTTTACCAGCTTACCATCACAGTCTGGTTTGGAAGCTGCACAGAATTAGATCATAAAGTTCCCTATTATACCTTGACTGCCACCAGCAGCCTGAACTGGGCTGTGTTCCTGTATTTATGGTTTTGATATCAAATTCTGATCCTATGTGCACAGAAATTGAGATAATCCATGTTTTCATATATTTAAGTTATTTTCATTTTCTACTTTTTGAAAGCCCGTGCTCTTCAGTAGCCTCAGATTTGTGTTCTAGGTGATGTGGATTTTCTATGTCATGTTGTAGTTGTAGTTGTAGTTGTAGTGTGTTGTGCATCTTGTGATTCTTTTCTGCTTGTCACAGCTGTATATCAGTTTAAGATGAAGATTTCAGTTACGTAGCCTTCATGTGAGTTTTCCACTTCCAGAACTTCCATCGAGAAATACTCGAAGCTGCCTGTCCAGTGTTCGAATCACAATTCTCCTCTTTCTGATGTTTGATGGGAACAATAATTAAAGCTGGATTTTGCATTGCACTACCGCTACGTGATTGGATGATCACCTGAAGGATAAGGGGAACAGGAGGTGTTGTCGTGTTTAAGGTAACCTGACCATTCTGTCCATTTGATGTGTGGAAATGTAATCATTTTGAGCTGCAGCTGCGGAAAAACAGCTCGCATGAGGAGAAACACAGGACAGGAGGACAGGGAATGGACCCGATTGCATTGTGTCATTTCCTATTCCTTATCATAACCAGCACATTCAATTTGCACCTTCAGCTCAGTTCAGTTCAACACACACACACACACACACACACACACACACACACACACACACCCTCCAGCGGTCCTGCAACAATCCCCTAAGATGTCAAATACCAAGGACATGGCAGCGAATTGCACTGAACAGCAAGCAGCACTCGGTTTTCCTATAGAAAGCATTAAGTATATATTAAATATGGCATCCTGCCACTAATACAATCAAACCTACACTTCGTTGTCCTCCATTATTCTGTCAGTGTATGAAGAAAAGCCGTCTTTTCTTCTCAGGTATGATAAATGACAGGCTGTCAGCAGTCTAACTGCTATTTTGTTGCTAAAAATCCATTATCTGTATCTTAAATTTTCAATAGTTATAAGGATGGGTGGCATGTGTTTGTCTGCTGGTTCCTCAGGGGTTTGACCTGCAGAGACGCAATGTGCCGCAGTCGATAAATTGCTGTGATCCCCTGGCGACAGCCGCTGAAGACGTAGCACGCAAACGCTGTCATTCTTAAAACACTTCAACTTAATCTGGCTCTAATTAACATCCATGAGCCTCCAAAAAAGAGCCCAGGATCAGAGAGAAAAACTGCCAGACCTGAAGTGCAGGAAAGTAACAGTGTTCCATCAGAGCTTGATTTGTGTTTCTGTTCAGGAAGCTCAGCACCAAGTCAGAGACTTAAGAGCCGTTTAGAAAATCAATGATTAGACCACTTTCTCTTGTTTTGTTTTTTTCTCTAATCTTTTCATCTCCATTGAGCATAAAACTAAACCCTGTGCTGAGATTTGTATTTCTTGCCCACATTGAATTTTCTTTGCCTCTTATTTTTACCTTTTCCTGATTTTCTTT
This sequence comes from Silurus asotus, assembly GCA_024362625.1. NCBI lineage: Eukaryota > Metazoa > Chordata > Actinopteri > Siluriformes > Siluridae > Silurus > Silurus asotus. Next base: position 1,246,782 of record MU551531.1, read on the forward strand.
CTCAATTGTTCCTTTTTACATAAACAGCACAGATGCTTGTTGGAGGAATTTGTTGCTTTTAATAATAATTGAATCTCCAGGAAACATTTTTTTATTCTGTCATATTGATTAGTACTCGATAAATGACATATTTTGTAGAAATTATTTTGGGGGAGTGGTAGCTCCAGTGGTTAAGGCGCTGGGTTACCGATTGGAAGGTCGGGGGTTCAAGCCCCTGTATCGCCAAGCTTCCATTCTTGGGCCCTTGAGCAAGGCCCTTAACCCTCTATGCTCCAGGGGCGCCGTATCATGGCCGACCCTGCGCTCTGACCCCAGCTTCTAAGCAAGCTGGGATATGTGAAGAACAAATTTCACTGTAATGTATATGTGACACAAATAAAGGCTATTCTTCCTGGCTATTCATTGTTAAAGCATGTCATTGGGCCATTGGGTGGGCACCCTACAGTAGAAAACAGAGAAGTTAGGGAGAACCTATGGTCCATGGGTATATTAATCATATTAGGCTTCAGATTCCTTTAGTCCTCAATCAAATCTGTTAAACTTAGAACTTACATCAACTTTATTAATTTAGTTCTGGTAATACATTCATCTTTGTTATAAATAAATAAATACTTGTTGGAGAAATTTGTTGCTTTTAATAATAACAATTGAATCTCTAGGAACACGTTTTTTTATTCTGTCATTCATTAGTATTTGATTAATGACATATTTAGTAGAATTTATTTAAACGTTGTTAAAGCATGTTATGAGGGTACATAAATATTGCACATCTCACTAACAGCTATTCCTGACTGTAAAGCGCAGACAGCTGCGATTTCTATTGGCGAGAACGTGGAGTCGAGCAGAACCAGTGGTGGGTGGTGAGGGCCAGTAAAACCTTCTCTGCTGGACTAACAACTCAGAATACTGACCTACATTTAAAACCTAAATTCTAATATTTGTCCCAACAGTTTATTCTCTTCATTCTCCTAAAAAGCGTTTCTCTCGGCTGTACTGGTTCCAGTGTTCTAGTATCTCCTCCTGCATGGAAGGAAAATGAACATTTGATTAGGTGATTAGGGAAGTCGCTGATGATGATGATGCATGCTCTGCACAGACATCTAATGTAGTGAAGATGTTGGTGGTAGGTTGCTGTGTGCCATTGATGTGTTTGGTGGTCTTCACCATCCTTTGCACTGCTTTTCTTGCACCCACTGAGAAGCTGTCAAACCACACTATAAATAAACTTTCTTTCAGCTTCTTCCATTAGGGGGCGCCACAGCGGATCATGTTTGATTTGGCACATGTTTTTACGCTGGATGCCCTTCCTAACACAACCCTCCACATTTATCCGGGTTTGGGACCGGCACTGAAAGTTGCTGGGGTTGGTTCCCTGACCAGGGATCGAACCCGGGCCACAGCAGTGAGAGCGCCGCATCCTAACCACTAGACCACCAGGGGACCTCAAACCACACTATAAATAAAAACATTAAATATCATTAAATAAACAAACCAATAAAACATAAAAGAAAACAATAGTAGGAGCTTTCGAGCACTGCATCTATGATAGGCAGGGATCTCATTCCTTCATCCATTGAACAAACCTTTATAATCCCAGTTATCTGCTCCCCAGGCTGAGGAATAACACATGAAGTATGTATTTATCATCAAAAACCCCAATTAGTGAGATTCATTAACCTCAGCTGCTCCCAAGCAAACAATTATCAGACCCACAGACCTGCTAATGGAATACTAAAGAGACCCACATGACTGGATCTCACTTTGACTTCCTCTCAGCTGTGCAGAACTAAGACCAGCGAGTGTCCAAATTCGGAGGTAGCAAATAATTTTGAGAAGTTCATGATCGCTCTCTGTGTCTTCTCATGAAGAAGAATCAATAGTCACATCTCAGTAGAAATTATTAAATAATAAAATTGTTGGAAATGGAAAACTATATTTAAACGAGGATACACTGCATCACTCCCACATCAGATTCTTCTTTTAGATGAATGACCTCAGGCCCCTTGTGGTCAGTTTGTAAATTGCATGACCAGAGGACAGGTAACATTCCAGGTAACATTATTTTCTTCTTCCTGAATACATTTAAAATCAGGAAAAGATCTAGGTTTGAGCCCTTGAGGTGTGTGGTGTAAGGATGGTCAGATCTGTTCATGATCCCAGACCCCGAGAACTGCCATGCAACTACATGTGGCCAGACCCTGAGAACTACCATATAACAAACCAATAAACCTTCTAATCTGAAGAGAGGATCTCTTTGATCTGAGGAGACAAAGCCATCTGTTCAGCTGCCCAGTCACCAATCCTTGAGCCCCCTCTTTCCCTCATGGGGAGGTGGCCGGGTCATGGAAAGGTGACTTAGAAGGTCCCAGAATTCAAGCTACTTTACTTGCATAATGTAATAATTACATTTTAGAAATGTACACAGTTTAGTATAATTTTAAAAGTCTCAGTGTGATTGGAAATATGATCTCAGTCTCATATAAGTAGAACAGACCTCAGGTTTGGGGAAATTCTGTCCTACTGACATAAGGGTTGCCCCGAAGAAGATCCTTACCAGGTGGTCTAGGTGACATTTGGTTTTTAGGTCACCTCCTGTCCCAAGAAATGGTTTGCAAATCTTTTATCACTTTAAATTTACAATGGTTTGGGTATTTAAGGAAATTTGCTAAAACACTCAGGGAAGCATTCGATAGTGAGAACTTCCCACGCAGTCTCTCTGTGTCTCTCTTTCCAGGTACAGTACCTCTTTACCAACTCTTTAGTAAACTGCATTGATAAATGTTTTGGTTTTATTCTAATCATGTTATGTAAATTTCTTTTATTATCTGTTTTAGATGTGACATTTGTTTATTGATTATTGCCTGGCAAATAAATGTAAAATTCTTGACTAACTTATATCTAGTTGATTAGGATAATACAAACTGAAGGCTCATGAACGGATGGAGCATAGAGCACAACATCTGGGACCTTCTGAATCCTTTTGCTTTAGTTGAGATCCACAATATTTAAACCGGGTGTCATGAGATTCTCTCACTTTCTCCCCCAAGTAAAGGTCAACCTGTTAATAAAATCCAGTAGAAGAGCGAGTTAATAGTCTGAGTGGATGCTAAGCCTTTAATCTTCTAAAGCAGTAGTAAAGCCAGCATTGTTCTAGTCTGGGGAAAAACGGCCTTTATAGACAGACTCTGCTCTTTAGTGGAGATTCCTCCAATTTGAACAAACATGGCACATCTGAGAAGAGGGAATAGACAATTTCAGTGTCCACTCGACTTTTAATGGATAATAAATATTTTTTATTGATCTCCTGCAGGTGCTATAAAATGGTTTAAGACGAACTAAAACAACTCGATTTAATAAATATAATGGTGTCACCCAGATGAAGATGGGGTTTTCTTTCGTTCTTGTTCATTTCAAGATTTCTTTCTCATGAAAATTGGAAAACAGGCTCTTCTCTGTTCTGGCACTGAGGTGGTGGAATGAACTTCCTCTAGATGTTCGTACAGCAGAGTCCCTGGCTATCTTCAAGCGACGATTAAAGACCTACCTCTTCCTAAAACACTTCAATGAGCTCTTTCCAAGCACTTTCTTATCCCAGAGATTCTAATGAGTTTATACTCCTGCATCATTGACCTACTCCATCACTGTATGGTACGGAGGCTCCACTGTGTGTGAACGTAAAGCCCTGCAAAGGTCTGGTCAAAATCACCCAACGCATCACTGGCACCCAACTACCTGCCATTGAACACCTTCACCACAGCAGATCTCTGTGCAGAGCTCACAGCATCATTAAAGACTCTTCACATCCCAGTCACAAACTGTTTAACCTTCTTTAACAAACAAGGAGTAATAACAGTGCGTATTTTGGTGACTGGATCACTTGGAGCAGCTCTGATTTAAAGTCTAATAGCAGCAGGGAAAAGAGATCTTCTGTAACGCTCCTTCAGACACTCAGGATGTAACAGTGTGTCACTGAAGGAGCTGCTCAGAGATGAAACTGTTTCATACAGGGGGTGAGAGTCGTTCTCCAGCAATGATGATAGTTTTGCTACCATCCTCCTTCTCCCACCTCCTGTACCGTGTTCAGAGAAATCCTCAAGACTGAGCTGGACTTCCTGATCAGCTTGTTCAGTCTCTTCCTGTCTGCAGTAGAGATGCTGCTGCACCAGCAGAACACACCATAGAATATGGCTGAGGCCACCACAGAGTCAAGAAAGGTCTTTAGTAGCCTTCCTGCATTCAAAAGACCTTCATCTCCTCAGCAGGAAAAGTGGGCTCTCTTACAGATTGCCTCTGTGTTGTCTGTCCAGTCCAGTTTTCTGTTTAGATGAAGACCAGGCATTTGTAAGAGTCCACTCTCACAATGTCCTTTTCCTCAATGTTCACTGGTGGTAATGAAGTTTGTAATGTTTGTGATGACGACGAGGACGATTATGAGAATGAGGGTGACAATGACAATAAGGATGAGGATGAGGATGAGGATGATGATGGCGATGAGGATGATGATGATAATGAGGATGACAATGAGCATAGTGATGACAATGATGATGAGGATGAGGATGCATTAAACAGAGGCATGAAAAAAAACCTTGGTGCTGTTCCACGACATCCTGGTTGATGATGTTCTCCCACTCAGCCGTATAAACAGGAGTCATGTGGAGGAGATGAGCTTTTAGTGCTTCACTTTTTTAAATTTTGTTTGAGATTGTTGCACGTTTATTTGAACTCCTCTGGGACTGGAGTATGAAATTCTAAGGAGTCTCTAGAGACACAATTTTCCTGGAAACATCTGCACCACATTCTGAAGTGCTGTGAATTGACTGCACTGGAGAAAAAGCGAGCGAGAGAGAGAGCACTGGAGACCTTTTAATAAATTCATTGAGCCCGTTTCTTTTCGTGGGTTTAGGGACCTCCAAAGAGAATATTTATTAATGGATTTCAGAATGGACCACGCTGGAAGCTTTAGACAGCCCTGTAAATATTTAAAAGATGGATCAGTACCAAACTTTCCAAACCATTCCAAACTTCTCCTTTTTCCCTCTATCCTTCACCACTACCCCACTCATCCTCTACCACTGCTACACTCATCTATTTATCCTCTACCACTGCACCACTCATTCCTCCATCCTCTAACACTGCACGACTCATCCCTCCATCCTTTAACACTGCACCACTCCTCCCTTCATCCTATACTACTGCTCTACTCATCTCTTTATCCTCTACCACTGCTCCACTCATCCCTCCATCTTCTACCACTGCACCACTCATCCCTCCATCCTCTACTTCTGCTCCACTCATCCCTTTATCCTCTACCACTGCTACACTCATCCCTTTATCCTCTACTACTGCTCCACTCATCCCTTTATCCTCTAACACTGCACCACTCCTCCCTTCATCCTCTACTTCTGCTCTACTCATCCCTTTATCCTCTACCACTGCTCCACTCATTCCTCCATCCTCTACCACTGCACCACTCATCCCTCCATCCTCTACTTCTGCTCCACTCATCCCTTTATCCTCTACCACTGCTCCACTCATCCCTTCATCATCTACCACTGCTCCACTCATCCCTTTATCCTCTACTACAGGTAAAACAATCATGCTACAAATATTATAATATGTAAGTCCCATTTAAAAGTGTGTGTGTGTGTGTGTGTGTGTGTGTGTGTGTGTGTGTGTGTGTGTGTGTGTGTGTGTGTGTGTGTGTTATTGATAGAAACTGTTTCTAATAAAAAAAAAGGAAAGTGAGAGAAGGAACGAGTGTGTGTGTGTGTGTGTGTGTGTGTGTGTGTGTGTGTGTGTGTGTGTGTGTGTGTACACACACACAATACATTACATTGCAGCTCATTCTTAATGAAGATTAATTTTCCCCAGCAGGTTACCTGCAGAAGATATTATCATACATCACCAGATAATGACCTATTTAACACTGGGGCTCAGTATGTTCTCAGCTTTCTCCTTTCTTTAGGTGGTACCTCCTTACAAATTTTCTCAATAAAGTAAATTGTTTGCCTTTAACATATACACTGTATAAACAAAAGTATGTGGACATCTGACCATACTTCCACAGTTGCTGTGATTATAAGCTCCACTTTTCTGAGAAGATGTTCTCCTGGATTTTGTGGAAATTTATTCAGCCACAATGGTGTGAGTAAAGTCAGCTAGTAATGTAGGTGAGAAGGTGAGGAGGTTCTGGGGTGCAGTCAGCGTTCACATTCATCCTGTTCAATAGGGTTGGAGCTCTGTAGCAGGACATCTTCCAAAAAAACACATGTTAAGCAGATTTTAATGGGGTCCCTCAATAACTTCAAGGTGTCCCACTACTTTTGGCTTGTAATACTTTCCTCCGAATATATCTCATAACGGTTTATTATGGCAGGTGGGCAAAGTACACTGTATCTTCAAAAGTATATGGACACCTAAATATACTCGTTCCCCACTCGTGCCTATGCTCAACTCAAGTGTCCTGCTCAGAACCCTGACCTCCTTCACCTCACTGAATACCTTCAGGATAAACTGGAACACCACCTGAAGCACAGAAACTTTATCTGGGAAATTTTGGAAATATTCCAAGTTACAAGCTTACCAGGAATTTATGAGAATTTATGTAAATTAAGTAGAAATTTGGGAAAATGTATATAAACTGTATCATATACAAACCAATATAAACATTTTGTTCTGTTATAAGATGCATGCAAATGTAATTGTTTGTATAATTTGTTGCACAAAATTTACACAAAGCACAAGGACATTTAAAACGTATGTCATGTTGTTGTTATGTTTGTAAATCCTCTACATTTTTAACATTGGTTTGTGTGCATGATTCAGAAAATGATGCGTTATGTTCTAGGGGTGTGGCCATGTTGTGGGCGTGGCCTCAGTAGCCCTGCAGTAATTGTGCTGTGTGCATGTGAATGATGGAGGTGCAGGTAGAAATTCCATTAAAATTGCATTAAATCTGGGCGTTTTAACCAAAACTATCCTGAAATATTTTTTTCTACATGTAAGGTTCCCTGTTAGAGACAAACCTGCAATTTTGTAAATTCCCATTCATTTCTATGGAAAGTTTACATTTTGAAAACCAAGTCCTTACTGGGGTACGTGCAAAAACCTGTACACCTGTAAACAAGGTATAACCTATAATAACAGACAGGAAGTGTTAATAGCAGCAATCATATTTATTCGTTTTGCATCATCATTTTTTATAAATGTAAACATTCGTTTTATATACACTGGATTAAAAGGTTCGTATTTTCATAAATATCAGGATTGAGCACAGCACTGAGGATATTTCTGCAAAAAAAAAATACAATTTATCATTTAACGTCATGCATCAGACAGAGACTTTTTCTGGTTTTTTTTTTTTTTTTCAGGCTTTCCAGAACTTCTGATTACATCAAAAAAGTTTGAACCACAGAAATGACCAAATTATGAACAGAGTCAAATGAAAGAGTGTTGAAGAGCACAGAAAGTAAACATGCTCCTTACTGAGATTCAGACAAGAGATTAGAGAACGTGGGCCTCTGCCGCTTTGGCTTTGCGTGGACGCAGCTGTGCCAGGCTGCGGTAAGACGGTGTGGCCCTGATCACCAGCTCCTTGAGGCCGGCACGGAACTCTCTGCGGATGAGGCAGTAGAGCACCGGGTTGAGGCAGCTGTTGGTGTGCGCAAGGCACACGGAGATCGGGAAGGCGTAGGCCTGGGCATTGTAAAAGGCGTTGCTAAATGGCACCATGTCAAACTTAATGAGCACGGCCCAGAGTGTAAGCGCCTGATTGGGCAGCCAGCAGAGGAAGAAGGAGAGCACGACGATCACAACCGACTTTGTGACCTTGGACCGACGCTTGCTTCGATCGTGTTCGGCCTCGGAGCTCGCGCCCCCGATGATCCTGCGGCTCATCACAAAGCGCAGGAGCAGCAGGTAGCACAGTGTGATCACCACGAGTGGGATGAGAAATCCCAGCAGCACCTTCTGAAGCTGGTACAGGCCCAGAAGCTGCTGAGGATCCCAGCTGCCTGACTCTGGAAAACGGACGATGCAAAGCTCCTCATCCGGTGCCACCTGGGCGATGGTGGAGTAGACAGAATGTGGCAGTGTGGCTAAAAGTGACACAGCCCAGATGCCTAAACTCACCCACTTAGCCTTGATGGCAGCTGACCAGTGAACGTGCATCTTCAGGGACGATGTGATGGAGTAGTAGCGTGCCACGCTCATGCTGGTGAGGAAGAACACGCTGGCGTACATGTTCATGGTGGTCACAGAGCTGATGATTTTGCACATGACGCGACCAAAGGGCCAGCGAAAGTCCAGCGCCGTGTCCACGGCCCAGAAAGGCAGCGTGAGCACAAACTGCAGATCAGTAAAAGCCAGGCCCATAACGAAGCAATCGATGGAGCTCTGTTTTTGCCGGTGCCGCGAGTGGAGCAGGTAGAGAGCCAGCGCGTTGCCCACCAGCCCCAGCGCGCACACCACCGAGTAAACGAGCGCAATCGTAACGCGGAGCGCGAGGCTCGAGGGGTCGCCCTGCAACGCCGAGTCGGACTCCTTCGTCAGGAGATGCAGCCAGCAGCGCACGGAGAGGTTAGCGTCCAAGGCGCCGGTGCAGTTCTCCAACGCGCCTCGGCATTCCCGCTCGCTCGCGCAACCGCCGCTCGGCGCCGTGCTGTTCCTCTCCATGGCTCTCACGCTGCCGGCATGGCGAGAAGACACAAAGCGGGAGTGATGGAGCGCGCTTCGTCTTCTTCTTAGCCCTATTCTTCTCCTTCTCCTTTATCTCTTGGTTGCCACCTCCCGTGGATTATCCAGTGTCCGCTCCGAGTGCGCACCGACTACACTGCGCGCTTTACCGCGCGCTCTGGCTTTTATACCGGAGAGCGCATGACGCACGCGCGGCCGCTGCTGTCCACATCTGCTTTATTCAAGCTACAATTTATATATGATACCAGTGTGATCAAACTGAGTGTTTTACAGACAAATGCATGATTTTATTTTGTGTGTGTGTGTGTGTGTGTGTGTGTGTGTGTGTGTGTGTGTGTGTGTGTGTGTACTGCCAACTAAAGCATCATAACACCTATATGTGTGTGTGTGTGTGTGTGTGTGTGTGTGTGTGTGTGTGTGTGTGTGTGTGTGTGTATGGGTCTCTTCTGTATCCTAGGGTTAAGGGAATGGTGCCATAATAAATAAGCTTTATATTTGAAGTTATAGTCGTCTGAACAGCGCTCTATAAACTCACCTTGTTTTCATCTTAAACCATAAGGAAGCTTTTCTGGCTTTAGGGCTCCTGCAGGAGTCATGAAGATCAATGAAAATTGGCTGCAACCCATAAAACGTTGAAGACACATTTGATATTTTGGGAAAGAATTCGATGCAGTGTGGTATTGAGCTCATTTATCAGTGTATTCTATTGTACAGTCTGAATCTTTAAGAGCAGAAAGGTACTGAGCACAGCCCATCAAAACTCAAAGGGAAAAGAGAGATGCAGCATGACTGTCGCTGAAAGATCACCATATGGAGCGAGAAGGTCACACAGGCATGGTGGTAGAAGTGCAAGCAGAGTAGTGTTCATCCACTGAACAATTTTATCTTCATTAATTCATATGCAGTAACTACTTTGACCTGGTCAGGGCTGTGGTGGACCAGGAGCCTCTCGCATTCCTGACGAACAATAAATATACACCCACAAAGTGTTACACTAAGACACAATATCAACAAAAGATTGTGGACACCTGACGTGTTTCTTTTGAACATCCCAGTCTGCATTTAGCCTCCATTTGCTAAATGCTCCATTTCAAAAAAAGGTTTTTAGGCCCTGACAAGACATGACAAGTCCATCCATCTGCAGATTAATGGAGTGAAAATGCCTCTTTACCACACTCCTGCTCTTCCGTGATGGGAGTTGAGGTTGGAGATTACGTCCCTGAGGGAAACACTTTCGATCAGGAGAGCAAGCTGAAGTCGTCCGGATGAAAGATGTTTTCTTTCCCTGTTTCTTTCTTCGTGATTAAAGAAGCCCAGAGTGAAACAGGAGCCAACAAGTAATATAGTTATGCACCTTCAGTGAGGACCTCACTGACCTCGCTGACCTCACTGACCTCACTGACCTCGGCGCATCGCTGTGGAATAAATACACCTTTAAAAGCAACAATTTAAATGAAATGATACCTGGTTTTCCTTCATCTCACATGCAGGGAATTGGTCTCCTCAGCTCAGCTACCTGAGTTTACTCACACCCATAGGACTGAATGAATCTCCACAAAATCTAGTGGAACATCTTCCCGGAAAAGTGGAGGCAACTATAAGAGCAAACAGGGACTGCAGACTAAATGCAGACTGGGATGCTCAAAAAAAGCATGTGGGATGTTTTGGAGACAAGGTGAGGGAGGTGAGATTGAGATGGTTTGGACATGTGCAGAGGAGGGACATGGGGTATATCAGTTGGAGAACGCTGAGGATGGAGACACCAGGAAGGAGGAAAAGAGGAAGACCAAGGAGGAGGTTTATGGATGTGGTGAAGGAAGACATGCAGGTAGTTGGTGTGAAAGAGGCAGATGTAGAGGGGGGGGGTTGAGATGGATGATCCGCTGTGGCGCCCCCTAATGGGAGCACCTGAAAGAAGAAGAAGATTTTGAAACAACTTCAAGCAAATTAATTTTAAATTTGTTTATTGTTGATATATTTGAATATGCTTAGTTTTGTTAAAATGTCATTAAATTGTAGTTAATACACTTGAATGCTATAATTGAAGTACAGCTGACGTGTATATTTAAAGCTTCACGTGAATGTATAGATGCGTAAACTTTTAACTTACTGAAAGCCGAATCATTTTACGAAGTTCAAACATCAAAGACTTCAAGTGAAAGTTAAATAAGAGTTTTCTGTAAATACACTATTATAAAAAAGTATGCGTGTGTTTCACCATATTTCTTAAAATTGCAACTAGTTTATTAGTGAAACATTTCTATACTGTAATACTCTCTAAACATATATTTAAATCCAACACAGTACATTTTTAATGCATTAAATTAAACATGTTAGAAGCACAATTGTGCACACTGAAGGCATCAAGGGCAATTTGACCAAGAAGGAGAGTGATGGGGTGCTGCACCAGATGACCTGACCTCCACAGTCACCGGACCTAAACCCAATGGAGATGGTTTAGGGGTGAGCTGGACCGCAGAGTGAAGGCAAAAGGGCCAACAAGTGCCAAGCATCTCTCGGGGAACTCCTTCAAGACTGTTGGAAGACCATTTCAGGTGACTACCTCTTGAAGCTCATCAAGAGAATGCCAAGAGTGTGCAAAGCAGTAATCAAAGCAAAAGGTGACTACTTTGAAGAACCTACAATATGAGATTTTTCAGTTGTTTCACACTTTTTTGTTATGTATATAATTCCATATATAATTCCACATGTGTTCATTCATAGTTTTGATGCCTTCAGTGTGAATCTACAATTTTCATAGTCATGAAAATAAAAAAAACTCTTTGAATGAGAAGGGGTGTCCAAACTTTTGGTCTGTACTGTATATTTAAGAGTCTTTTTTTTTTCACATGGGGTTTTAGTGTCATTTAAATGAATTTTGAAACATCTAAAAAAAAAGATTATGAGAATAAATTCATAGCAGTACAGAATAAAAAAAGTCCGAATGTTTTTAGAATAAAGTTAAAAATTGCAAGAATGAGGTCATAGCAGTGCGAGAATAAAGTCCATGCACCACAATGCGCTGGGACCCCGGCTGAGGTCCTTCAGGGCTCATTTCTTTGATCATCATCCTCATAGTCTCCTTAAAAAAACATCTCCTCTTCAAAAAGCATGCAAATCTAACCATCGATATCCTTGTAGTCGACCCTCTGGTCAGCATTTCACACTGCACAAAAGAGACAATTTCTTTAATGTGTGTCTGATTTTTTCTTCTGAATAAATGAAGAAACGCTGCAGTATCCGTTCACTGATTTGAACTCTGTGCAGATGCACCAAAAGACCTCCAGAAAATCCTCCAGAACATCAATCCAAAACAGTGAGATGTTTTTTCTAATTGTTATTGTCAAGTCAAGTCAAGTTTATTTCTATTGCGCTTTTCACAACAGACGTCGTCTCAAAGCAGCTTTACAGAAATCAACAGTGAAGGTGAATTATGTTTATTTATCCCTGATGAGCACCATGGAGACTGTGGTGAAGGAAAAACTCCCTTAGATGTTATAAGGAAGAAACCTTGAGAGGAACCAGACTCAAAAGCAGAACCTCATCCTCATGTGGGTGACATCAAGAGAGTGATTATATTCTTTAAACACTACAGAACACTGGAGAGTGAGAACTTACATGAGCACTGGAGTGTGTGATTATGACTGATGTTCTTTCTACAGACTTTTACAGTCATTATGGTTATAAAACTAGGCGCTACTGAGCAACTCATAAAATAGCTCAACATTTGTGATCATCACAGATCCAACACCAGCTTCTCCATGCCAGAGCCTTTAAACACTCCAGGAGGTCCGATTAAAATGTTACCGAAATATTGTCTTTAATCTCATATTGCTGAGATTCTCAAAATATTTCCATTTTATTTTCGTAATCTGAGATTTTTTTTATATTTTGTTTTGGGATCACAAAACTTTTATAATGTGGATTTTGGGGTCAAAATAATTTGGATTTCCTGCTTAATCATTGCGGATCAGTAAATATGATCTCTGGTGATTTTATAACTCGAGCCTATCTACATTCCCTTTCAAAATCAAACAATCTGCCTTGTGCAACTTTATGATCGCAACCAGGGCAAGTTCCAGACAGATTTAGGTTTGGGGTTAGTAAGTGACTAATCCTTCTGATACATTTCAGACAAAACTGTAGCTCCAGAACCTGATGTTTTTGGGAAGTGATCATCAGCCTTCAACAAGTTTACAAGAATTTTTATTACACAGAACATCAAGTAAGCTGCATAAAGTGCTTATAATACAGGTATCATCAGAGCTTTCACAGTGCACTAAAGATCAGTAGAAGCTTTGGACAAAAGTATTGGGACACGCGATTTATGCGTTTCTTAACGCGGCTGCATTCAATCTTCCATTCACTTGAACTAGGAGACTCAAATCTGCCCCAGCAGGACAAATGCACAAAGCCAATTCCATGAAGATATTCTTTTCATGGGTTGGAGTGGGAGATCTCCTGATATAAAGTTCCAACCCTTTTGAACAGGGTCCACAAATTTCCACGAGCACACTCCAAAATCAAATAAAATTCTGAAACATTAAATGGAGATTAAATAAAGCAAAATTTTTTGGTGTCCACAAACTTTTCTCCATACAGTGTAGATATATAGATACATAGATCTACAAGCAAACATCTAAAACTATGACATGGAGTTATTTCTTTAGCAAAAAATCTGTTCCACGTAGAAGCAAATCATTTGTTCAAAAAATGTACATCAAATCTACTTCCCTTTTCATCGTATCCCAGTGTGGATGGAATCCGGCGTAGTAAGATCTTGAGGAACATGTTTAATCTTCTAACATTTTATCTGCCATAATTAGTTTCAGAGGAGAAAATGCAGAAAAAGTAGGTTGACTTATGTTGTAAAAAATTAAATAAAAAAAAATTAAAAAGAAAAGAAAAATCATTGGAAAAGAATGTTGGAGAAATCCAACATTTAATCCCTCACATGTCGTCGGCGTGTGGCTGGAGCCTCGGGTCACGCCCTGAGCTCAAGGTCACTGCCGCGACACGCCCGGTAATGGGGTCAGCATGGTAATGCTGGTCATCATGCTGATCTAGGCTTGTGTTGTGAGTTTCAAGGTCATATTCAGCCAATCCTGGGCCTTGATGAAGTTTCTCCATTAGAGATGTTATCTCCTCCATGGCTTCATCGTCAGGAAAACCCGGAGCAGACTTGGAATCTTCTGCCACCATGTAAGGGCGCTCGAGAGCATGCATCACCCGAGACGACTGCAGACTGTGCAGTGACCGTGACTGGACTACAGAGGAGAAAAGGACACAAAAATGTGCTCGGTGTTATCGATTTTCGTCTTTTTGCGATTCTGTCAACGTTTTAAAGCACAGATGAAGTCACATGACCAGGAAGTATTTAAAACTGCCACAGGAAAAAAGAGCGATTGATACAAACTTATAGGAACGCATGTAAATTAGGGCGTCAGTGAAATATGGTGGTGATGCATCATTTAACATCTGCTTCAAGTGCTGCCTTCATTCACAATTTCAGCAGGAAGACTACATGAGCATTCTGATTATCTTTATTCATCAGGAAAATGAACACTTTTGTGGTGAAGGCATTGGAATCTGAATCAGAAGATCACAAGTTTAAATCTCAGTAGCACCAAGCTGCTGCAGGTACATTGTTGTATAGGGCATGAGTGGTTGCATGAGCATGAAACTCTCTCTTCACTTGAATTTGGAGATCCAAAACTTTTCCAGTATGACAATTCCCCTGTGGACAAAGCCAGCTCCCTGAAGATAAGCTTTACATGGGTTGGATTTGGTGGAAGATCTCCTGCTATAGAGCTCCAACCCTATTGGACAGAATGAATGTGAATGCTGACTGCACCCCAGACCTCCTCACCTTCTCACCTACATCAGTACTGAATCTACTGAATGAATCCCCACCAATCTCCACAAAATCTTGTGGAACATCTTCTCAGAAGAGTTGAGGTTAATATAACAACAAATGACACTTTTATAGTCTGATGTCATTGAACTTTGGTCCATATCTTCGGCTTTAATGTTGGTCAGTGGCATTTTTCTTTTCCAATTCAAGCATGAAGGTCAGGGTGAAATCAGATATCCATTATGACAACAAGAACTATAAGATGCCCACAAGGATACCCCGAGATAAAAGATGATGTTCTCCGATTGCACCTTTTGGTTTTATTTTCTATTTCGTTTAAGCACAAATGTACTAATCTATACCATGGTGTTATTTTAATGTGAGAAGCCCCCCAGAAATGGACCACCATGACTGATTATTATCTGCTACAGAGACAACAAACATTAATCCTGTTCATCCTCACCATTGGTTCCACATGTGGAGAAAATTACAGAGCCAATTTTGGACTGTATTATGGCTAACATCAGATCTTTGACACCTTTCAGCAGCAGTCCAGCTTGGATCTAATGGCTTGTGGGTAATGGGGGTATATTATAGTCTGAACTACAGACATCTTTCTCTAAAGGATCTACATTTGTGATATTTTAGCAGACACCATGTATCGTCATCTGGAACCCATGACCTTCCAATGCCTTAACCAGTGAGCTTGTACTTCCCTGATCTGAGCCCAAGGAGTGAAGTGATTGGTCCACTCACGTCTAAGTTGGCTGTAGTCTCCAGGCTGGCTGATTTTGGTCTCGGTAAAGGGCTTTAGGCTGGGTAGAAGAATCAAGGTGAACGACAGCAGCAGCACCTGTGAGACATCGATAGATAGGCAACTCATGTAACTCATCATATCACCACTGACATCACTTCATTAGTCTTGGACTTCCTGTCTCTTGATTTACTCCTCTCTAGCTTGTTTGTTGATGTAATACTTATTTAATTATCTCCCACTTTCTTCTACTAAAATCCTATATTTAGGACTTACTTTCTCAAGATCCTAACCAAAAGCTTCTTTTGGAACACCCCATTCCACATTTAGTCTCCATTTACTCCTATAATTCCCTCCACTCTTCTGGGAAGATGTTCCACTGGATTTTGTGAAGATTTATAAAGACTCATTCAGCTACAAGGGTGTTAGTAATATCACGTACTGAAGTAGGTGAGGTGAGGAGGCCTGAGGTGCTTATATACAGATGTATTTTAGATATTCTGTGTGTGTGTATGTGTGTGTTGTGGTTATGCTCCTCACCAGCACACAGGTTCCGGTCTGAGCCGGTTTGTTAGATCCGTTCATGACCAGAGCCTGCAGCCGGCGAAGCTGCGCCATCAGGGACCTGAGACAACGAACAGAAATCGTAAAAACAGTGATTTTTAGGGATGAAAGAAAAGTGAACTGGAAACAGAACTGGAAATGTGTTCTCTCACATGTTACATTTTTCCAGCTGGAAGACTTTTCGATGCAGCTCCTGGTTCTCCACAGTGCAAGCTGCCATCCTAATAAAAAAAAAAAAACAGTTGGCTTCCAGTTTTACAGTATAATAACAGCTGATTCTTAAACCCAGATGTATATATTATATGGACAAAAATATTGGGACACCTGACTTTTCCAGCTGAATGTGGTTCTTTCACAAACTGTTACCACAAATGTAAAGGCACAGAGCTGTAAAGAATGTCTTTGAATTTCTTTGCCTTCATGTGAACTTAAGTCATGTTACTCAAACCCAGGGGTCCCCAGACTATGGCCCCAACATTTAGAAAGAAACAATACCAGATACATATTTAAAAAATTTTAATTTTAAATACATGCTTTGCTCATATTATATCTGTATTTGATAATAAACGTTGGCTTTTAAAGTAAAATGTCCCTAAGCTATTAACAGAGGTCGAAGCAACAATAGTTACTATCGGCTTTTGGCAAAACTCCATTCAGATAGTTTTTCCTGGCTTCAGGTCTGCTGTTATTACAAGAGCGGCCTCTAGAGGCAAATCACTGACACTACGTGCTGTTTGTTTATTATTATTGTTATAATACAATTTCCAAAAAAAAGTTGGAGCTTTAAGTGGGCTTCTATTCCAGCCCAATCAAAGCAGATCTTCATGTAGTTGGCTTTGTATATGTCATGCTGGAACAGGTTTGGGTCTCTTTGTTCACATACAGCTGTAGAAGTCAGGTGTCCAAATACTTTTGGAGTGCATGGTATAAAATGTGATTTTTACATGGAGTAATGTTAATTAAACCTACGACCCTGTTAATTAGTACCTGCATTCCAGTCCGTCTATGTATTCCTTCTTCTTCTTCCTGCTCTCTTGGGCGGACTGCTTATTACGGATCTTCCGGCGGATTTTCTTCAGGATCCGCTCCTCAAACTGATCAGGGAGACAAAGCGTGGATTGTGTTACAGGAGTGAAATAGTTATGTATGTGGTCCATGGGTTGCATGTTGGGAACGTCAATGTTTTACCTTGGTAAGAGGAAGCTGACTGGGCAAAGATACTCCCTCTTTGAAGAGTAGCTTCTTCTCGTCCTCGTTGAGAACCAGCTCCTGGCAAGATTGCTGTGAAGGCGGTGGAGGCTGATGAGGAGACGAGAAGACAGCTCAGTGGTTAAGGCATTGGACTGCACAAATTCTCTAAATACAAGAATAAATGCATGGAAACACGTCAAATTCTTTACGAGTTCAGTGAAATAATTACACTTGGTAAAGAAAACATATCATGGGTTTAGAAAAGTACAAAATGCCTTAAAGTACGCATTAAAACACTCGATTCATGCAGTCGATTCAGTCTAATTTACTTACAACTGACTTTTTTATTATTTGTAAACAGTTTGCTTTCCTAAATTTGTGTAAAAAGATCTTAAAACCAGAAGAAAAATCTCCAACATAAGAAACTGAAATCGAACTACAGAACAACTTACTGTAATAAAAAAGACATAAATACTTTGTATTAATCAAAAATAAATAAAAAAATAACAACCCAGATTAGATAATGTTTATAGAGAGGGTGGTGACTTCATACTGCAGACTCATCATTTGTTATTCGGTTGTAAATTAATGTGTTTGTGTCGACATAAAACCAGCACTTGGAATAAATAATACTAATAAACAGGTTCTCAAATGATGTCTCTTCTGGTAATTAAGCTCAATTTACAGGTAAAAATAACATTAAGTAAGAAAAAAAAAGATAAATACTAATCTTACACAGCATAGTATTTTTATTCCTAACATAAGATCATGTGATTTTTATGGCTAGGATTAAGATTGTAAGTCTGGACAAACATCTGCCAAGTGCCATAAATGTACATGTAGAAATTTGTTCTCCATGAGCCTGAGCGAAATCACGGCGCTAAATGTGTCTCCTGTTTCCGCCCTATTTATCCTCTGGAGCTTTATGTAACATGACACAATGGGGACTTACAGGCTCTGGAGCACCGGACAGGAGCAGATCCTTGATGCTGAGAGTGAAGGAGGTGGCCAGTTGAGCAGGAGGCACTTCGCGTGCAAGCTGCATCTCTGCAACCCTTTCCGGTGAAATCCCAGAACCCCAGCCATCTGAGGAAAGAGATTAGAGAACATGCTTCTTGTAGACCTTATAGCTTAACCCCAACCATTTTTCATCCCATCCCATCATTGTCCAAAGATCTACCAGATTTGTTTCAGTTCACCAAAACTGGATATTTTTTACAAAACGGAAATTGATCCGCCAAGTTATTTTTACACCTACACATCTCAAAACTCACCAGGATGGATAACCACAGTTGTGTTCGGAGCAGAAGGATAAGGTACAAAGTATGAATCCAGGGGAGGACTCCCAAGAGGTGGAGGACTGTCAAACCGGTCCGAATGTGGGTCCTCACTAATTCCGCTGTCAGACGGAGACGGCGGCCATGGCGACGAGCCGGACACTGAGTCCGTCCCGGTTAACAGGGTGTTAAAGAAGTCTTCAGTACCCTGAGCTTTTATCAGCATCTACACAAAAACAAAGACAAAACACACTCTCTTTTGATCTAATGGTAATATTGAAAGTACAGGGAGATGTTTTGGAGATGGTGTTAGATGCATGACTTACATTAGGCTCTTGAATCGGCCAAGGCTGGTCATCACAGTGAGCCATGTTTTCGTAAGACAGGATGCCATCGTTCTTATCGAAAAGCAGATCGAGCAGCTCTATCCCGTCACACGCCTGCATCGTGAAGTTTGTGTTATTCAGTCAGTTTGGTTTATTGAGTTGAAAAATTCAGAAAAACAGCTCAGAAAACATCTCCATCTTTACGTCTGACACAACAGTTGCTTTGGGGATTTGTTGTAAACTTATGCTGAACTTTGTTCTTCGATGTGTGTGTGTGTGTCTGGACTAGATAACAAATGCAACACAGTTTCTGCTTCTACGTCTACTTTCTGAGAGTTTGATACTGAATTGTAAATACGAGCTACTTACCTGTTCAGAGTAAAACTCCTTTGCCATGGTTTCGTCGTGAAAACCTCCAAGGATCAATGTGTATCAAAAGTTCAACAAAAAACAAATATACAGAGATGTAAGAAAATCTTTCAGTCAGTTTTGTTCCTACCTTCCTCTCTGTCTGATCTCATTGCGGGGACAAAGTTTAAACTCCAACACAATCTGATCATTAGAAAAAAAAAACCTCTGGCGTCCCATTGGCTGCTGCGAGGTGACGTATGTCTTCAAGACAGTATGATTAAAACGGCACGAATTGTTGCCAGAAGTCAAAAATAAATGATTTGAAACCAGCGAGTGATAATTAAAGCTGATTATATTCATTAGTTTACATTTTATTTGGATTCCTAATGGTGTTAAATATGTACATTTTTCTCTTCTTTGCTCTGGTTACGCTCTTCTGACCTGCTCGGCTCAAAGGTCATATATTGCTTTTATGTTTAGTGTAACCTTTAACCCAGATGTTTAGTGTAACCTTTAACCCAGATTAGATCACCTGTCATAAATTTATATATTGACCGATTTCCTAACATTATTTCATTAGTTATAAAATGTTCTTGGTCTTATTGATAAACGATGATGTTATTGCACTTTATGGAAACTTCACACATATTGACATAATCAATTATATGGATAAACTACACACTATGTGGTCAAAAAGTTTGTGGGCACCTGAGCAGAAGATTTGTATGTGCTTTTTTGAACATCCCATTCCACATTTAGTTCTCATTTGCTGTTATAATTGTCTTCACTCTTCTGGAAAAATGTTCCATTAGAAATTCGGTGGAGATTTTTGTTCAACCACAAGGGTGCTATTAACTGCTAGGTACTGATGTAAGTGAGAACTCTGTAGCAGGAGATCTTCCACTCCATCCCATTTTCATGCTGGAACATGTTCACGTCTCAGAGTACAAGTGAACGTGTAAAAATGTAATACCGCCACATTCAAAGACATCGTATACAATTGGGTGCCTCCAAATTTAAAATGAGTTTGGGGAAGATGCACATATGACTGGAAATGTCAGGTGTGCCAATACTTTTAGACATATTGAGTATGCAGCAAGTAACTTTAAAGTCCTTTAAAGTCAAGTAAAAGTATATTGTTGTTGCTGTTGTTTTATTATTATTATTTAAAGCACTGGAAATGGTGAAACTCTTCTTTTATTACATTAAATTGCATTTTAGTGATTTTAACACCAAGCATTTTCTCAAAGCAGCTTTACAGAAATCTGAATAGAAAAGTCGCATTGAATTGTATAGAAAACCTGAGAGGAACCAGGCTCATGAGGAACATGGCCCAGGCTCATGAGGAACATGGCTGAAGTGATTATAAAGTCTATCATTTATTATCACTTCTAATTCAAGGCTGATTGCCTTAATGTATGTAAATCACTGCACCCTGATCTCTGCCTGAAGAAAGAGGCTTTAACATGTCACATGTACATTACAGCACAGTGGAAATCAGCCCTGGAGTAGAGAGCTTTAAGGGCCTTGCTCAAGGGCCCAACAGTAGTGTTTTGTCTGTGCTTGAGCTTTAACTCATGACCTTCCTATCAGAAAACCTTCCACTTCCCTACAACAATATGTAATATATTTGATATATTTAAATACAGTGCCCTCCACAATTATTGGCACCCCTGTTTAAGATGTGGTCGTGGACTTCTAAAAATTCTCCTTTTTTGAAAAAAAACATCATAGAACCCAAATGCAAAAAAATAGAAAAATCCAACCTTTCATTTAAGTACATAACTTTGGTGGTAAAAAAAATCACACATTTAAAAAAAAAACAAAAAAAACTTGAAATCATGTGTGCCACAATTATTGGCACCCCTAACAATTCCTCTGAACAATTTTTTTTTTTATATATATATATATTTTTTTTTCTGTAGTTGCTAAGGTTGGTCAGGGTATCTAGGGACTTTTAATTAGTAATTCATGATTTCCTGTTTCCCTGGGGTATAAATATGACGTGACACAGAGGCCTAATTCTCTTACCCATTTGTCAACATGGCAAAGACAAGAGAACACACCATTCAAGTAAGGCAGATGTGTGTCGACCTTCATAAGTCAGGCAATGGCTACAAGGCAATTGCCACACTGCACAGTGAGGAGGATGGTAAGAAAAAAATTGGTGATGGTAAGAAAAAAATTTCCCAAGCTCACCGTCACGGAATTTGGATTTTTCTCTTTTTTTGCATTTGGGTTCTATGTTGTTTAAAAAAAAAAAAAGGATAATTTTTAGAAGTCCATGACCACATCTTAAACAGGGGTGCCAATAATTGTGGAGGGCACTGTACAAATATATAATGTATTTATAAATCCCATGTTGCCGTACATATATATTGTTTTACACACATCTTGTTCTCTAATTTGATTTTCCCCAAATATATTTGTGTGTAAAAGTTAATGATGTGATGCATCGATTCAAAAAAGTGTGCATCAGATCCAAGTTGGAATTTGTACTCCGGTGCATCGTATTTAACATATTTGCATCGGTAAAAAACGATTTATTTGTATATAATTATTAAGTAAAAGCACTATACTTTTATTATTTAGAAAGCGACCAATCATTTGTGACCAGTATTTGATATGTAGATCGATTTCCCGTCGTTAAACCGTTCCTGCTACGTGAACATGATGCATCACAACACTACGAGAACGAGGCGTGTCCTGAGAGTCACACAGAATACAGATTAACATGGCAGAGGTAGAGCTGTAACTTCCTGCTGACACAACAAGAAAAAACGTCTGGTTTTAAAAAAAATTTGTGTGTGTGTGTGTGTGTGTGTGTGTGTGTGTGTGTGTGTGTGTGTGTGTGTGTGTGAAAGGGTCAGGCGTTAGAAGTCAGAAGGCACTAAAGTAAATTGATGATTTGCTGAAAATAAATTCTGTACCATAGTGAATTTCAGAGCATAATATTTTTTTTCATTGCATTTTTTTCACATGTGGAATCGAATTGAATTCGGATCGCACTCCATCGTAGTAGGGGTGAATCATATCATATGTAAACATCTGGCGTTTCGTTCTGACTTCTTTAAGGAGTTCCTCCGTGAGGACACGGGTTAAATCGGGTGTGACGACCTTCTCGTACGGTGCGAAAGAACAGGAGTGTCCTATTGTAGTTATTATGGTGTTGTAAAGAATAAGAATTGCCTTGAGCAACTCATATTTAAGTCAAATACAGTAGCTCTCTTATATAACTCGTTTATAACTACCCATTTAAAAAACTATTAAAAATGAGAGGGTAGATACCAACAACAAGATTTGACCTTTTCTCAGGTCACTGTTTCTTAGGTCACTGCAAACTCCAGGAATCTTGCGGCAGAGGACGACTCGAGTGGACGCTTGAGAGGACAAATGGATTTGTAGAAGTAGAAGCATGACTCGGATGGCCTAGATTTGGCGCTCAGTTAAAAGCTCATAGTTTTAAACTTTAATGCGTCTTTTTTATAAAGCAATAAATGCACTAAGTATCCAAGATGGCCGCTCTGCATTAAAAACAGTGCTATTTATGGTTTTCTTGACCGACTTAGACAGCATACGGTTGTCCTGATGTCCGTGTGTTCCATCATCAGACACGAGTGAAAAGTGTGGAAATTACAAAGAAATATATTTATTATTTTGTAGACAATTTGTTCTGGACTCGACCCCACCAACCATTTAACCACTTTTTGCTAAACATCAACAGCTCCTGTGTGGAGATTGTAACGAACATCAAGAACACCAAATTCCTTGATGTTCACCTGGTAGAGAGCCTCACAAAGTCCTTCAACACCAGCTCTTACTACACGTCCTCACCACGCTCCATACAGGACCTTGGAGAGCATCCTGAGCTGCTGCATCAATGGACAGCTGAGAAGATTATCAGAGAGTCATTTCAGTCTCTCATAGACATGCTTCATGCTGGACCATTATGGATTTTAGTCTCTCTTTAGTAACAGTTCTGGCTTTATGAGAGATATAAATGTGAGAGATATGAACCTTATTATAGCACAGAGATGGCGCTATTTAAAGTTGTAAATGACTGTTATTGGCCTCTGATCAGTGTTTTGTCTCTTTACTTGTTTTGCTTGACCTCAGTGAAACTTTTGACACAATTGAACATAATCTTCTCCTTGATGGATTTGAGAACGTTGTTGGAAAATAAAGGGATCAGCTCTCTCCTGGCTCAGGTCTTATCTGTTCTCCACACTCTCTGAGGTAAAGTTTGGTGTTCCACAAGGATCTATTTTAGGCCCACTGCTTTTCTCTTTATATCTGCTGCCTCTTGCTGTATATTTCAGCAAAGCCAGATGAGAGAGATCAGTTCAACAATGTTGAGTAGTGTGCAAAGGACATTAGACAGTGGATGCTTGTTTACTTCCTTCTGCTCAACTCGGATAAGACAGAAGTACTTTTACTAGGACCACATGCAGCTAGAAGCAAACTTACTGATTACGTAGCATCTCTGGATGGTGTTTCTGTCTCAGTGTGTACAGCAGTTAAAGACCTTGGTGTTATTATTGACCCGAATCTTTCCTTTGAGGGTCATGTGACATTACCAGGATCGCCGTCTTTCACCTTAGAAATATTGCTCAAATTAGAAACATCTTTTGCATTCTTTATTAATGCATTATCTGTGTAAAGCTGCTTTGAGACCATGTTTATTGTTAAATTTGCTGTTATAATACCCTCCACTCTTCTGGGAAAATTAAGTAATTCGATAGATGCAATACCGATAAAAGTAATGCTGTATAAACATTATTTAACTGGTACTTATAATAATAGTATTTGTTCTTCTAGTTACAGTTATTATTATTATTATTATTATCATTACCTAATTACTTTAATATGGCTATAGAAAATTAAAATTCCAATCAAGTATACTTGAGACGAATTTCAGACAAAATAGTGCTACAGGAGCAGCAGCGCCGCCTGCTGGTAGTGTTTATTAACAATTTTGTTAGATTTGTGATAAATAGAAAACACAATTTACATATTTACATGTATTATGTTTTATAAACAGTAAAGGTATGAGGCAGTGGCACACATTGCAGATATAAAGGAGCACTGTGCAGAGAAATAAGGTAAAAATATCCAGTGACCATCAGGTGACTGTACAGAGATCAAGTAGTAATGAAACAGTAATGTGCATAAAGAATGAGGTATAAGGCAATTAACATCGTGCTGCAAAGAAAGAGGGATAAAATGGAGTTGAGAGTGGAAAGAAAATGTTTACACTTCTACTGGATAGACAGATTCAGTATATACACAGAGTATAAAAGTAATGCTGGTTTCTTTCATTTATTATTTTTTTAAATAAATAAATGCACCTGTACCAATACACATACCAGTACCTGTATCAGTACCTGTACCCATACCTGTATCTGTATCTGTATCCATACCTGTACCCATACCTGTATCTGTACTCGTACCTGTATCCATACCTGTACCCATACCTGTATGTTTCTGTATCCGTACCTGTATCCTTAAATAAAAAAAATAAAAACACAGGGCGACGTTGTTGCATGTGACGCCATTCCTGACGTCATCACGCAGGGACCCGACGCTCTATATAAAGGTACACGTTGACGTCAGCCGGTCTCTTCCCTGCCTTTGCCCCTGAGTGGTAGGCAGCGTATAAGTTCCGTGTCTGCTTCTCCATACAGCGAATCCAACAACATCCGTCAAAATGGTGAGTATTTACGGACCCCTCACCCTCTTATACACCGGCTGGGGTTCGGTATCACGTCCCTGCGGGGTTTTTCGAGAGCCTGTGGGTAGTTTTAGGGCTTTTTCTAGCGGTTGCCGGTGCTGCCATTTAGTGCGGTAGGAAATCAAAATGGCGGAGCTTTTGTGTCCGGCGTCAGGCCTGAGAGAACCGGCGGAGTCTCCGTGTGAGGCGGGAGAGGGTGTAATTAAACCGGGGTTGTGGTTTTACGAAAAAAATAATCGTTTGGTTTGTAATTAAAATCGTCTTCAATGTCGTGGGTTTTTTTTTTTTTTTTTTCCTGTGACGACGACTTTTACCTCAGGCGTTGGCCGCTTGCATGCTAGTTTTTTTTCCTTTTCTTTGCTAGCTCTGTTTTTATGACTGGAATAAAAATGTACCATATGGAGCGCGGATGGATATTTTCCCCCCTTTTTTAAAAAAAAATTATAGCTCGTGTCAGTTTTGTGGTCCAGAAAACCCAGATTGAGAAGGTAGTGATGTTCCACAGCATCAGGCGCTCGCCTGATCCACGTGGCCTGTTTTACCGGCTGATGTGGCGCACCACGTTGAAGCGCAAAGAACCTCCACCAGATGTGATCCTCCATGACTGCGCAGTTTCCTATACAAAAAAAAAATCCTGATCAGATCCTGGGTGTGACGATCTCAACTCTCTTGATCTGTAGATTCAGGGGTTGGTTCTGACTGGTGTTATTTACTGATTATGACACGTTTCCGGGGTTTTTGGCCTTCAGCCTCACGTGAATCTTCCTACCTTCTGGATTGCGCTATTGACTGCGTCATCAGGAATGTCAGACATTTTTTTTTTTTTTTTTTTTTTTTTTTTTATGTGTTTGTCCTCAGGTGAACTTCACCGTAGACCAGATCCGTGCCATTATGGACAAAAAGTCCAACATCCGCAACATGTCCGTGATTGCGCACGTGGACCATGGAAAGTCCACTTTGACCGACTCGCTGGTGTCTAAGGCTGGTATCATCGCTTCAGCCCGTGCAGGAGAAACACGCTTTACTGACACAAGGAAGGATGAGCAGGAACGTTGTATCACCATCAAATCCACGTGAGTGATTCAGCATTGATTTTATTTTTAAACCATAAAGCTTTGTTTTGCTGACTCTGCGTTTGTCTGCGTGCAGCGCCATTTCCTTGTTCTACGAGCTCACTGAGAACGACTTGGCCTTCATCAAGCAGTGCAAGGATGGTACTGGGTTTTTGATCAATCTGATCGATTCTCCCGGACACGTCGACTTCTCATCTGAGGTGACTGCTGCCCTGCGTGTCACTGATGGAGCTCTGGTGGTGGTTGACTGCGTGTCTGGTGAGTGCAAAAAGTCCATAAATGGTCCAGCTGGATGCACCGGTTTTATTAAAGGTGGCTTGATGCCCATCCCTGATTTGCTTGCTCATGTTTTTTTTTTGTTGTCTTTGGTAGGTGTGTGCGTGCAGACCGAGACTGTGCTGAGACAGGCTATTGGTGAGCGAATTAAGCCTGTGCTGATGATGAACAAGATGGACCGTGCTTTGCTGGAGCTGCAGCTGGAGCCTGAAGAGCTGTATCAGACTTTCCAGCGTATCGTGGAGAACGTCAATGTGATCATTTCCACTTACGGAGAGGATGAGAACGGACCCATGGGTAACATCATGGTACGTGTTTTTCATTATTATTATTAATTTTTTTTTTTACTGCGTGAAACAATGATGGTGTTTCTAATCCTTTAATCTTCTCCTTTAGATCGATCCAGTGGTTGGTACTGTTGGATTCGGGTCTGGACTGCATGGTTGGGCCTTCACCCTCAAGCAGTTTGCTGAGATGTACGTCATGAAGTTTGCTGCAAAGGGTGATGCCCAGCTTGGACCAGTAGAGCGCTGCAAGAAGGTCGAGGACATGATGAAGAAACTGTGGGGTGACAGGTGAGACCTCCAGCTTGGAACAATTCAATATTATAGATTTGATTTATAGTTGCAGTCTTAAAACTTTTTTTTTTATAGGTATTTTGACCCCGCAACCGGAAAATTCAGCAAGTCTGCCACTAGCCCTGATGGTAAGAAGCTCCCCAGGACTTTCGCTCAGCTCATTCTGGATCCTATTTTCAAAGTAAGCAGAGCTACGGTTTTTTTTCCTCCTGAGCACAGCACGTGTGTGTGATGACATAAATATTCTTCACTTTGACCTGATTGTCCAGTGATGAACAACTTCAGTCTGATGTTTATCAAGGCATCAGGAACACTGATGTCCTCCTGCTTTATAGAGTCCATTCAGTGCGTTTTCTTTTCTTCGTAGGTTTTCGACGCCATCATGAACTTCAAGAAGGAGGAGACCGCTAAACTGATTGAGAAGTTGGACATCAAGCTGGACACTGAGGACAAGGAGAAGGAAGGCAAGCCCCTGCTGAAGGCAGTGATGCGTCGCTGGCTGCCCGCCGGAGAAGCTCTGCTTCAGATGATTACCATCCACCTGCCTTCTCCAGTGACTGCTCAGAAATACCGCTGTGAGCTGCTCTATGAAGGACCTGGTGATGACGAGGCCGCTATGGGTAGGTTGGCACTTAGGCTGCTTCTAGGAAGTGTCTTCTGTATTTATGGATGTCGGTTTTAATTTGTATTTACTTTCCAGGTATTAAGAACTGCGATCCCAAAGCCCCCCTGATGATGTACATTTCAAAAATGGTGCCCACCACCGACAAGGGTCGTTTCTACGCCTTTGGGCGCGTGTTCTCTGGCTGCGTGTCCACTGGCCTGAAGGTGCGCATCATGGGACCAAATTACACCCCTGGAAAGAAGGAGGACCTTTACCTCAAACCCATTCAGAGGTTAGTTCATTCATATCAAATGCTCGGAACATCTAACGCTGGTTTGTCTTGGAGTCCTAAACGCTGCTGTGTTTCACCAGAACTATTTTGATGATGGGTCGCTACGTCGAGCCCATCGAGGACGTTCCCTGTGGTAACATCGTTGGTCTGGTTGGTGTGGACCAGTTTTTGGTGAAGACCGGGACCATTTCCACATACGAACATGCCCATAACCTGCGTGTGATGAAGTTCAGCGTGAGTCCCGTGGTGAGAGTCGCAGTCGAGGCCAAGAACCCCGCTGACCTGCCCAAGCTGGTCGAGGGTCTGAAACGCCTGGCCAAGTCCGACCCCATGGTCCAGTGTATCATCGAGGAATCTGGTGAGCACATCATCGCTGGAGCTGGTGAGCTTCATCTTGAGATCTGCTTGAAGGATCTTGAAGAGGACCATGCCTGCATTCCACTGAAGGTACATGATCATTACATTTAATCATACTGTATTCCCAAATGATTTTGCCTCATTAACATCCGACTCGCTTCCCACAGAAATCCGACCCAGTCGTGTCCTACAGAGAGACCGTCTCAGAAGAGTCTAAAATAATGTGCCTGTCCAAATCCCCCAACAAGCACAACCGTCTGTTCATGAAGGCTCGTCCCCTGGCTGAGGGTCTGCCTGAGGATATTGATAAAGGTGAGGTCGCAGCCAGGCAGGAGTTGAAGACACGTGCACGTTACCTGGCAGATAAGTATGAATGGGAGGTGACTGAGGCCCGTAAGATCTGGTGCTTCGGACCCGACGGAACCGGACCCAACATGCTTGTGGACGTGACTAAGGGAGTGCAGTACCTTAATGAGATCAAGGACAGTGTGGTGGCTGGTTTCCAGTGGGCCACCAAGGAGGTACACCTTCTTCTCAAGTATCCCCTTTTTATAATTTTTTTATAAAAAATTATTTATTAAATGCAAAAAAAAATTTCCACCTTCCAGGGTGTGCTTTGTGAGGAGAACATGCGTGGAATCCGTTTCGACGTCCACGACGTCACACTTCACACAGATGCCATTCACCGTGGTGGTGGTCAGATCATTCCCACAGCCCGCAGAGTTCTTTATGCCTGCCAGCTCACGGCCGAGCCCAGGCTCCTCGAACCCGTCTACCTGGTGGAGATCCAAGTGAGTAGGCTACCATCTGTAATCTTCTCTACATCCATGCATAGATGAGTGACTAATCATTCCTTATTGCTCCTCAGTGTCCTGAGGCTGTTGTCGGTGGTATCTATGGTGTCCTGAACAGGAAGAGAGGCCTGGTGTTTGAGGAATCTCAGGTCATGGGAACTCCTATGTTTATTGTCAAGGCTTACTTGCCTGTCAATGAATCTTTCGGTAGGTCAAACACCTGGTGGTTCATCTACTTTGGAAGGGGTGCGCTCTTCAGTTAAATGGTCTAATTGCATTTTATTCTTCTTCTTTAAAGGTTTTACCGCTGACCTCCGTTCCAACACCTCCGGTCAGGCCTTCCCACAGTGCGTGTTCGATCACTGGCAGATCCTCCCCGGAGATCCCATGGAACCCTCCACCAAGCCCGCTCAGGTTGTGGCAGACACACGCAAGCGCAAGGGGCTGAAGGAAGGAATTCCAGCTCTGGATAACTACCTGGACAAATTGTAGTAAAGTTCCTGTCCCATTTTGTCTTTGACTCCCCCACTATATCTCTAGATCTTCCCACTGAGGGACTGAACTGTACAGAACATCATGAGCACTATTGCCTGCTAAACACATGATCGATAACGTAAACATTAATAAAGAATAATAAAAATTGTATTGTGTGGATGTAATGTTTTGTTCGATCATGGCTGATTTAATACTCGTGCCATGATTTTATGTGGCTCAAATGGTATTAAATGCAAAAGATCAACTCCTGGATCTCGCCTCCTGCCTTTTAGTTGCTTGGTTTAGACTTAAATTTCATCTCCATACATAAAAAATGGATGAGACGGATACGATTCTCCCTGTAATGATGCAGTGCGATTTTGTTTCAACGCAACAGGGAAAAATTTTATTGGTACATAAATCAAAAATTTCCTAAAGTCTCCTCTGACTTCTAAAACATGGCCCTTTCACAAACTTAAAATTGTATTTATTTTTTTACCAAGTCAAACCAAAGGTTCTTTTCCTGTTGTGTCTGCGGGAAGTTACAGCTCTACCTCTGCCATGTTAATCTGTATTCTGAGACTCAGGACATGCCTCTGTAGTGTTAAGTCACATTCGTGTAGCAGCAGCGATTTGAAAGAACATGCCAGAGAAACGGTTTAGCATCTTTTAGTCACACCTTTAAAACAAGTCAGGTTTTAAATATGCAAATGATGGTAATAAATGCTAATTTTTTATCCTAGATGTGACTCTTACCGTCCCTAAAGATACCAGATGTGCTGAAGTTCCTGATCAGTCGGATCTCCAATAATCCTTTCAGCAGGAAGCTCTTCCTGCTTTTGAATCATGTGTGGTGTTTCATCTGGATGTAATGGTAGTTTAATACAACGCTTTATTATTGTTGTGGAGCAGGTTGTTGCTTTAGATATTGCGGTTCTCCTCCTATAGAGATGATCTGGTGTAATTCAGCTGTGAACCACTCGGTTATGTTAAAGGTGTTGATGCTTCTGAAAGACCAAGACCCATCAAGGAATTGGAAGTTAATAAGCACGCTTGAACTTTAATCAGACGATGTATTTACAGCACTTTCACAATGACAAATACACGTTCTGACACACCAATCATACATTCATTTAGGTTCAGCTCAAAATAGTATAGCATTTAGAATGCAAAGTGCTCCATCGAAGTTTTTACTGAAGATTATCCAGGGCGTTTACGGTTCGACTGCGTTCTGCACAAACATACTTTTCCAACACGGGGAGGGGGAAGAAAAACGTAACAGTCAAAAACAGATGTAGTGTATTACGCTCCAAACACGTTTTGCAGTTGCGTCTGGGTCAAAAGTGCATCAGTGCAACTCGGAACCTCGAAATTATTATTCACCAGAGTCGTTACATGGACCCGGTTCAGACCCGTTTACCACTAAACCGATACACAGCTGTCTATTAGTGAGCGGAAAAGCTCTAATGACAACATCTGGCAGATGTTACAATCAATCATAGGTTTAGCTTTATACAATGAGGTGCTACATGAGTAGAAATAAAAATAAAAAATCCGTACCCAATGCACATCTGGGTATGTGACCGATTTCTCATGCTCAAGACAAAAAAAAAAACAATCAGTATTTGGTTGCTGAAGTTTACACCAGAGAGAAAGAGTCCGGACTCATCGATCAGAACCACGTCCATCATTACGTGTAAAAGATGAGCTCGGGAATTTGTCCGTCTTCTACCGAAGTGCCGTTGTTGTTTCCCGCGGCGTAGCAGAAGGTAAAGCAGGTCTTGGTGCCGGTAGCTGGAGCTTCGTGAGTGACTTTTCGCATCCCCTTCGTCCCGTAGTGCGAATCTGGACCCTGTAATGAAAGAAAGAAAACATTACTTACAGAATTAATTTCTGATTTTTTGGGCTTATAAACGGCGGATACCTTTAGTGTCGCACAGGCGATGTAGTTGACGCTCGGGAGGATCTCTACAGGCTCTTTAAACATCACGCGGAAGGTGTTCGCCGTGCCGTCGCAGCTGAAGCCCGTGTCGTTCTGCCCCAACACCGTGTTGCTGTCCGTGTGGATGATCTGCCGAGGAAACACTCGTGTTTTGTATACACACTTTTCATGAGGATGGCTTTCGCAAGGACATTTTAGGGGACGTTCTTCAAAACGCTTAACGTCGCTTAGGGGAAATTGTTTTTGTTCTAATTAATGCTTTTTTATTTAAAAACATTCATTTGCATACCATCAAAAAGCATATTTTAAATCGCACATAATGACATGCAACTACTTAATGTCTTAATTTCAGAGTGGGAACATGCATCATCATTGAATTCTATCCAAAATGACCTCGAATGACTTGCATTATGTATCAAATATTAAACAGAGTATAAATATATTCACAGAAACGTATATACATTAGGGCTGTCGATCAAATCAAATATTAAATCGCATTTAATTTAAACGTATTGTAAGTTTTTTTTATCTGTTTTATATCACGTAAATCATCAGAACACCAAACGGAACTTTTGCTATGTTTCCACACGGACGGTTTTAATTGCCGGATTTGTGCATCATTGGCGGATTTTGGTGCTCGATTTAA
The DNA here is from genome assembly GCA_024362625.1 of Silurus asotus. Taxonomy (NCBI): domain Eukaryota; kingdom Metazoa; phylum Chordata; class Actinopteri; order Siluriformes; family Siluridae; genus Silurus; species Silurus asotus. The sequence goes on from MU551531.1 coordinate 1,278,560, forward strand.
GACTTGACACATCAGTAAAACAAATGTTTAGTGATGAAAATAAATTCCGGTGCCATTTATTTTATCCTAGTGAAGAGAAAATGTCGTAAATAAATGTGTGTTGCGTTAAAGTTGACATTTTTATATATTTAGTAATTTATATTTTATTTATAAAAATGGTCAAACAAATGCACACGACTGAATTGAATGAACCCCTCACATTTTAGTATCTTCTCAAAGGACAATACTACAGAAATGAAACGTAGACATATTTTAGAGTAATCATTGTGCAGTACAGATTCACTGTCCTCTGGTAAGAACTCAACATACAGCTATTATTGTCTAAATAACTGGCAACAAAAGTGAGTACACCCTCAGTGTTAACAGCTGAATCGTGTGTAAACATGCAAAGCCACACGTCCTATTCATCATGTTCATGTTTTTGTCTGCTTGTCAGGACCATACAAATGTGTGTATATTTTATTAGAGCAGTTAGAATTTGGTGCTTTGAGTACAATTCTCTCATACTGACCACTGGGTGTTCAACCTGGCAACTCATGTTAAAGACTCTCTGAGGATTTGAGAATTAGAATTGTTGCTCTTCACAAAGATGTTGAGGCTGTGAGAAGATCAGTAACACCCTAAACCCGAGTTACAGTGCAGTGGCCACGGTCATATAGAGGTTTTCCAAGACGGGTTCCGTTGGAACAGGCCTCGCAAGGGTCCATCAAAAATGTCGAGTCTTTGTGCTGTGCGTCAGGTGCAGAAGCTGCTCCAAAAAAAAAAACAAATGCATGAGTGCTGCAGCATTGAGGTTGCAGAAGGTCCGCTTATCAATGCTCAGATCGTACACCGTACTGCAACATGTCGGTTTGCAGGCCGTCGTCCCAGAAGGAGCCTCTTCTGAAGCTGCTCACAAGAAAACCCTGAAACAGTTTGCTGAAGAACAACCTGTCCAAGAGCATGAATTACTGGAACCATGTCTTGTGGTCTGATGAGACTGAGATAAACTTGTTTGGATCAGATGGTGTCCAGCATGTGTGGTGACGCCCTGATAAGACAAACCAAGAGAATTCTGTCTTGTCTAAAGTCAAGCATGGTGGTGGCAGCATCATGGTCTGGTGCTGCTGGTACTGGGGAGCTGCGGTTCATTGAGGGAAACATTGATTCCAACATGTACTGTGAAGTTTTGAAGCAGAACATAATGCTCTCCCTTTGGAACATGAAGTTTTCCAACATTATAACGATCCCAAACACACCACCAAGATGACAACTGCCATGCTTAAGAAGGTGAAGATGAAGGTGATGGAGTGGCTAAGTATGTCTCCAGACCTGAACTCTGTTGAGCACATGTGGGGATCCATAAGTGAAAGTTGGAGAAGCGCCATGTGTCTAAAATCCAGTAGCTCTGTGATGTCATTATGGAGGAGTGGAAGAGGATCCCAGCAACAACTTGTGCAGTTCTGGTGAATTCCATACCCAGGAGGATTAAGGCAGTGCAGGAGAACGATGGAGCTCACACATAATATTCACACTTTTTTACATGCTCACTTTGGTTGGCAGGTTTTTAGAGAATAATAACTCCATGCCTTCATTTTCCTAAAAACACGTCCTTCTTTTAATGAACAAAAAAATCATATTTTCATGCAATGTTCAGACAAGCAGTTTGGTTGAGTTTGTTCTTTTAAAAACGTTGTCTTATCACACTAGGCCACGTTAAACGTTTACACGTCAAGCGCGTTACGTGTATTATGAAGCTAGCTGGTAAACCATAACAAGCTACAAAAGGTACTCTATATTACCAAAAGTATTGGGACACCCAAATTTTCCAGAAAGATGTGGTTCTTTCCTGAAATGTTGCCACAAACTTGGAGGCTCACAGTTGTCTTTGGATGCAGGAGCAAAGTAGTAGGTTTTCTCTTCACTTGAACCAGAAGACCCAAACTTGTTGACAATACAGCATGACAATACCCATGTGCACAAAGCCAGCTCCATGAAGATCTGCTTTACAATGTTTGAAGTGGAAGATCTCCTGATATAAGGCTCTGACCGCAATCCTAATTAACACCTAGGGCATTATTGTGAATTTTGACTGCACCCCAGACCTCCTCACCTTCTCACCTACATCAGGCTGAATGAGCACAAATTTCCACAAACACACTCCAAAATCGAATGGAACATCTTCCCAGAAGAGTGGAGATTATTATAACAGTAAATTCAGACTAAATGTGGAATCTTCTTCTTCTTCTTTCGGCTGCTCACATTAGGGGTCTTCACAGCGGATCATCCATCTCCATTCCCCCCCTGTCCTCTACATCTGCCTCTTTCACACCAACTACCTGCATCTTTTCCCTCACCACATCCATAAACCTCCTCCTTGGTCTTCCTCTTTTCCTCCTACCGGGTGTCTCCATCCTCAGCATTCTCCTACTGATATAACCCATGTCCCTCCTCTGCACATGTCCAACCCATCTCAATCTCACCTCCCTCACCTTGTCACCAAAACATCCGACATGTGTTGTCCCTCTAATAATGTGGAATGAGACGTTTAAAAACTACATACTCTTACAGTCAGATGTCCACAAACTTGTGTCCATATAGAGTATTATATCAGATATTAATAATGCTTAAAATAATCTTTAAATCTATTTGGCAAAGATTAAATACAGAAAGAAACTTGAACACTACAAGATGATTTGTTGTGTTAAGTTTTTCCTTGTGAAAGCCGAGTTTTACCTGGATGTTCACTTGATAGTCGGTTGGACCGTGTATGGAGCCGTAAAGTCCAAATCCCACCACAAATATCCTCCGATTGACAGAAAACCTAAGAAGAATTTTTAAATAATGAATAATCGAACAAGTTCACAACATTAACACTATAAATTCTTCACCTAGCCTACGCTGCTCCGTCTACCCTGTCCTACAGTCTACCTACACCTGGTGTCCGGATTACCGGATACGGTCGCTGGTCCCGCTGTATCCCCAGCGGCTCTCCACGTGGCCGAAGCGTGTGATGCTGCACTCCTTCCCTCGCAGACAACATCGCGGCCGGTCGATAAACTCCACGTGAGGTTTGGGGTTAACAGTGAAGTGCAGGAACAAGCTAACCACCTCGCGGTCTGTCAGTATGCCTGACTGAGCTGGACCTGAAACAAACACAACCGAATCAAGGTTAAGCATGAAGGTCAGTGTCTTCTAAAGGGTCAGAAAGAGTGTTAAATCCAGTTAGTGCTTTCAAACTCTCTTAGATGGTATGAGGAAGAAACCTTAAGAGGAACCAGACTCAAAAGGAAACCTCACCCTCATGTGGGTGACACCACGAGTGTGATAATAAATCATTACAACATTACAATACTGGAGATTGAGAAATATAAGGAGTAATCAGTAATGTCCTTTCCACAGTCAGTTGGAGATGTGGAACCAGGGGCTTTTTAGCAACTCATAAATTAGCTAAAGATTGGAGATAATTACATATTTAACACCAATTCCTTTATGTCAAAGCTTTTAAATGTTCAATGATAAAAAAAACAGCATACGTAGAAGGTTATTTGGAGTATTGATTAAAAAGTTGTTTATCTTCAAAGTCTTCATTAGCTGGGATCCAGCTGAAGCCGAAACATCTCTAAATGCCCCAAGATCTTCATGGCGAGGAAGTGGAGAGAAATTAATGTAAGAAGTAGCGTTGTCCACAGATACCTAGTAGCTGTGAGCAAAACACTAAACTGGACAGTGAGCCAGCCAGGAGGAGGTCTTGAGCATCCCATTCCACATTTAGTCCCAATGTGCTGTTATAATAAGATCCACTCTTCTGGGAAGATGTTCAACTAGATTTTGTGGAGAGTTGCAGTCAGCATACACATTCGTCATGTTCAATAGGGTTGAGTCCAGAGCTCTATAGGGCTCTATATGGCTCAGTGGATAAGATGTTCGCCTTCTGATCAGATGGTTATGGGTTAAAGTCCCAGCACCACCGAGCTGCTGGGCGTATGAGAAACGCCTTAACCCTCAACTGCTCTGCAGTATAACTGAGATAACTGTACATTGCTCCGGATAAGGGTGTCTGCTATATACCATGAAAGTCTATAGCAGGAGATCTTCCACTCCGACCCATTTAAAGTGTATCTTCATGGAGAAATTATAAATTTGAATACATTTTTGGGATGAACCACCAATGGCTGGAAAAGTCAGGTTTCCCAATACTTATATCTGAACTTTACTGAATTAATTGTGAAGACTTTTACTGTAACTTTACTACATTACAAAGTCAAATTTTTGACTTTTTACTCAACTACATTAAGTGAAATCAGTTGTTCCTTTTTATTTACGAGGATAAAAACGTAACTGGTGAAACACGCAGCGAGTCTTCAATCAAGACCGAGCGCACGCTCTGTTTTACACGTGTTCTGATCGGCGCTTGGTGCATCTACTGATCACCAACATACAGTTCAGCATCAGTTCAACATCAAGCAGAACATTTGGAATAAATTATGAAGAAACTCCAGACTCGAACTTACCACAACTTTTCTTTTTTTCTACTGGAGTCACATTTCATTCTCTACTTTAACTATTAGTGGATGAAGTACACCCATGTACCATGTACTTGAGTAAAAACAGAGATACACAAATATTTATAAAAATGTATGGATTCCACACACGTAAAACTTCTCCATGGAGCTCATTGAGGTCACTAGAAAATGTGTACAATCGTCTCATTCTGGATGGAACTGGAACTGGATGTTACTATGGTTACAGGTGCTTATAAGCAGCACATTAATTTAGATCCAACTGACAAACGCAAACTACCTGTTTGAACTTCCAGCCAATCAGAAGCAAGCATTTACACTGAGCAGGGTATATACAGGGTTTACATTACACTGGCTGGAGCATGTTGTTACCTGCTGCAAACTCTTCTATGGTCATGAGTGGGAAGCGGATGAGGCCGAGGGCTTTACCCAGCACTCGCCTCTTGTTCTCTGGTGTGGGCTGCAGCTGCTGCCTGTGAGCCTCGGCCTCGGCCCAACGCACCGCTGCCCCGAACAGATGAACCTCCCGCACCCCGAGCGTGTCCCTCTCCAACACGGCCACCAGCGTATCTACAAAACCACAAATACATTCATCAAGTAATTTACAGAATAATCTGCAACAAGTGTGGAGTCTTCCATCACCTTTATTCACACTTACAGTACACATGAACACTACTCATATATTCTACAAATATTTCCTATAACAGACAATAACAATAGAAAAAAAAAAAAAAATTAAATCACTGCATCATCTGATTCTTCACCAAACTCTCACCACAATGTTGGAGGCAAACAATTGTATCAGACGTCTTTACATGCAGGAGCATGAACTTTCCCCTTCATTTGAATTAGGAGACCCAAACCTGTTCCTGCATGGCAATGTTCCTGTGCTTAAAGATCTGCTTTACATGGAGATGGATTTGGTGGAAGATCCCCTGCTATAGAGCTCCAACCCTTTTGAAAAGAATTAATGTGAACGCTGACTGCACCCCAGGAACCTCCTCACCTTCTCACCTACATCAGTACCTGACTTTACTAACACACTTGTAGCTGAATAAATCTCCACAAATCTCCACAAAATCTAGTGGAACATCTTCTCAGAAGGGTGGAGGTTACTATAAAACAAATGGGGACTATAAAATAGGGGCTGGTGATGGAAAAGGAGCTTAAATCTGAAAAAACACAGGGATTAACTTGTCATGTGAACATTCCAGGACTATTATTAAGCCGTAACTATAGAAGATTAAAATAAACCACATGCTTTCATTGAATATTAATTCATGAAAATTATTAAACAATAAAAACAACATCGCTGTGATATAAAAGAAACCAAACCCTTCACGTGAATGCTTTATTATAGTAATAATAATAATAATAATAATAATAATAATAATAATAACAACAGTAGGAAAAATCTCTATTATGTGTAGTATCAGACGCTAAAACGAGAAATACCGAGGTCAATGTCGGTGAAGCCCTCAGCAGCGAGCGCATCCGCCGTGTTCTTGTCTATGTTCTCCAGGCAGAGGCTGGCAAGCTGTGGCTCGTCAAAAAGCCGTGCCTGGAAATTGAAAAAGACACATTTTTATATCATTAAAAAAAGATTTTTAAATCAGAAAACTGCCATCGTACATCTGTTTCTACAAGTCAACGTATTACAGTAAGGTTCTGAAACAGCAACGTGACACGTGTAGTTTCATATCTCTTTAAAACGACCTCGATAAAGTCATCTGCATTGCACTCATGAAGCTGATACATAAAGCCAATCATACGTCAGTAATGAGTGTAAACAACCGAAATACTATGCGATGTAATAGCTAGTTTATAACTGCTGCGCTACTGCTACCGTACACAGAAATCCCATGTCATTAAGCTATACAGCGTAGAAAATACTGTACTCGTGTAGTAAGTTATCATCATGCAGACGAACCTCAGACCTGCAGACATGGAGCTCTTACCTGGGTAAGCAACATAAACGCATTGTCAGCTCGCAGGTTCTTCTTCAGAAACTCGACACAATGAGCTTCAAGTGCAGGAACGGCATATTTTTTGGCGGTGTATAATGTGGTCATTACTGTCTCTGGCCCAATTTGTACCTCATCGGAGTACAGAAACCTGAAAGCAGTGGGAAATCATATCTGTATGTGTATATATATATATATCTCAAGGGCACCTCAAGGACATGGATGCAAGATGCAACACTACACTACTAGAGATCTTTATAACTGCCAAAATAAATGCTTGGGTTCTTACTTGAGGAGGGCCAGAAACGCTGCAGGTTCCACGTCGGGCAGCTCGATCTCGGTGGATGTTGTGGCCATGCCGCCGTTAAACATGGCATCGAACACCGCGCTCCCGACGGCCAGGGCAAATCTGTCCAGACGCAAAAGAGGCATCAGTGCGTGCTGAGTTACCCAAGGGGGGGTTTAATGATGAGGACTGAGGGGTAAAGGGTTTTCTAAAGGTAAATTACAGCCTGGTGAACTTTTAAACTCGTTAATCAGAGAGATGCTGCTGCGTATGAACCTAAACATCACCCTCAATGTAGCAGCCGAACAGAAACAGAAAAGACGCAAAAGCGCGACAAAGCGGATTTCCGGTTTGTTTGTTGTTGTTGTTTTTTAAAGAACGCAAGCTGTTTACAAGAACAAGTCACACTGTTCCATTAGGAACTCAGAATAAAATATTTCGTGTAATCACTGGGTTTGGGTCTGCCTGCGTATCGGGGCTCATTTGTATACAATTAGTAATAAAAAAAAAAGGTAAACATGAGACTTAGGATAGAACTGCATTTGGCCCCATTCCGGCCCTACCTGTGCGCAGGAATGCGCTGCACTCCCATCCCCTTCCCCACCAAAAAATGGACGTCGCTCAGCACCTCGTTGTTGAACAGAAACGCGAACCTTTCTTTCACCGTGCTTTTCGTCGCCTGCCAGTTGTAAACGGGTTCACGGTACACGAGCACTGAGGCTGGGCTGCCGGGGACAGAGGCCGAGACTGCGGACGCGCCCGCAGATGAAGAGGAGGATGATGATGATGATGAAGAAGAAGAAGAAGAAGAAGAGGAGGAGGAGGAGGACGAGGATGATGAGGATGAGGATGAAGACGCCGCCGCCGCCGCGCCGGACGCCGACGTGGCCGCCGCGTTCATATTGGAGGCGGCGCGCGGTGGCGCGTCCCTGCTCGCCGCGTTGTGCGGCGCCGAGTGCCGCGGAGGATTCTGCGCGCTCCCAGTGCCCGCGGACGTGAGCGCGTCAGCGGCGGCGTCCCGTACAAGGCCCTGCGCCTGGGGATCGTCGTTCCCCGCGGACCCCGCCGCTGAGCCCGGGCCCATGCCGCCGACGGGAACCGCCGAGTGAGCGCTGTTGCTTGGCCGAGCGTTGCCCAGCGAGCCCGCGTTGGGCGGGTTCAGACAAGCGGAGCGGCTGGTGTCGCTCTCACCCGCGGCCATCTTGCAAGGCGAGCTCTGCAGGCTGGGCTGGAAAATACGCACGCAACAGCGCATAACCAGAAATACGGGCTGGATGAGCCGAGAGGGCGGAGAGAGCTGGCTCGCCCCAGAGCCGTCACCTCACCGTCTTCCATCACAAACAATATCTACTGAGGGGTTTTTTTCCTCCCCTTTACATAAACACACAACGCTCCATGTGTGTGTATTCTGGCCTTGGATAAGCTCCAGGGTTCCCAGTTGATGTCAGGCAGCAGACTGGAGTCAGACTGTGTATAATAACAGGTCCCTCAACCCACCATGACACCTTCCAAATGGGTCCTTATTTTTCAGTTTAGTTCTTTTTGTCTAGTTTTTAATTATCTTTGTATTTATCTCATCATGAATATAAAACATCAGTTATGGTAATCCACACACACACACACACACACACACCATTACAAGTTTACTTTCCATGATTAATTATACTGGCTCAGGCTCCACCCAATCAGAAATAATTATAGTGTGTGTGTGTGTGTGTGTGTGTTTTATTTGGTCTTTAAACCCTGACATACGCCCAATGACCCAGTACATACAGAGGTCATTAAAAAGCGTCAGGACGTGTGCAAAGCGTGTGTACAGGTGCGTTCTTACAGCAGTAAAACGCTTACACACACGCAACCAATCATTCCTTTCCAAACTTAATAGGACGTCTGCTCTTGATATGTACTCACCTAGAGATCTGGCACACTGCGCATGCGTGCGCGCGTGTGTGTGTGTGTGTGTGTGTGCGTGTATATACTGATGCCTAATGAGTCAGCGTTTCCCTATGAAGCCTGCTGGATTGAAATGGACCGATGGAGTAGCGCCACCTGGTGGACATCAGGATCAGGCTCAGCATATTCCTGTTATTATTAGCGGTTTTTTATTTTTTTTTTACAACTGCGGGGCTCTTGAGTGCGGCCCCTTAACCATCAACAGTTTAGTTGTATATATGAGATAATTGTAAGGCACACTGAAGAAGAGCGGATGCTGTAGATGTACATGAGTGTAAATATGCACCGATTTAATCCTCTATCAGATGAAGAAACTCCGAACCAAACAACAGAAGAAGGAATGCGTACGAGCGCAGAAGCTCTCAAAGCCAGCCAGCCAGCCAGACAGCCAGCCAGCCAGACAGACAGACAGACAGACAGATAGATAGATAGATAGATAGATAGATAGATGGGTGCCAGTGATGCGTTGGGTGATTTTGACCAGCCTTTGCAGGAGTTTACGTTCACACACAATGGAGCCTCCATACCATTTGTTCAGGATGCAGCTGTAGAAACTCGTTAAAATCCCTGGGATAAGACGAGCTTTCTCGAGACTCCTCATGAAGTATAGGTGCTGTTAAGCCTTTCTAAACAGAGCTGAAGTGTTCTGGTGCGAGGACGGGTCCCCAGAGATGTAAACTCCCAGGAACTTAAAGCTGGAGACTTGCTCTACGCTCCATTGATATTGACTGGGAAATATCTCCTGCTGTTAGATTTCTGAAAATCCACTATGAGCTCTTTAGTCTTCATGGCGTTGAGGTTCAGGTGGTTGGTGGCACACCATGCTGTCAGGCTTTGGATCTCTTAACTGTTGGCCGATTTGTCGTTGTTGCTGATATGGCCGACTACGGTGGTGTCATCTGCATACTTGATGAAGATGTTGAAGTTATACAGAGGAAAACAGTTGTGGGTGAACAGGGAGTAGAGTAGTGGGCTCAGAACACAGCCCTGTGGGATGCCAGTGTTTAAAATGAGGGTTGAGGATCCCTGTTTGCCCAAACCAACAGACTGAGGTCTTTTGGTGAGAAAATCCAGAATCAATCCCGAAGTGGAGGTGCAGTTACTCAGGAAGTCGGTTCCAAGAGCTGCAGTTTAGATGGAATCACATGGTGTTGACGTATGGAACAGGACCCATGTTGGTTCAGGATTCCTTTAACTTGCTGGAATGTGTCTCCAACAGTCTCTGCTCCGAAACAAACCCAAACCATTAAGCTTCCATTTCCATGTGTGAGTGTGGGGGTGAGGAAGTCTGATCAAATCTTCTCTACTGGTCTCCATCTAAGACATGTTCCTGTGTTTGAGACAAAAATGTCCAATTTGGACTTGACTTTCATCAACTCAGTTTGGTGCATAAACATTACAGGATCATGTACGTGTTTCAAAAACCATAAAAGTCCACGTGTTTTCACACATTCTGTCTGTGGAATTTACAATATCTGGAACCTACATTATTATAAAGGCGCCATTTTGCGGACATGTTGGATTGAGACATAACCCACTCACTGCCTTGGTGTAGCTTTTAGACACGCCCATCACAACACGGAGGGCGGTGCTAGAATGGATTAGTCCAGCCTACTCAGATTACAGCCAATCATCTTTCAGAAAATTCACACACATTGACCAATCATGTATTGCGAATCAAACCTCGTCGTCCAATCACAATTAAGAACACGCCGCATACAGTATTATACGCTTGTTGATTTGGGCTCTCCTCAGGTAAGCGAATTAGATACCGGATATAAAATTACAATATATTATAAATTGATGTATAAAATAAACGCTGGTGATTTTAGGGGTTTATATTCGCATCTTCATGCTTTTGGTCTTTGGAATATGAGTTTTTAGCAGTGCTAGCTCTTTAGCTCGCGCTGTTTAGGTTGAGCTAGCGCTAGCGTTAGCCACTTAACGCTTAGCAAAAAAGAGCAAGTATTAATTCAGACCATTTTTATTATCAATACTCGGAAAATTAATATTTGTTAATAATTATTGATATAACCGAGGATTTTTTTTTTTTGCTTAATAAAACCATCGGAAATAAATAAGACTCAATAACGGGGGCGGCTTCCAAATGGATATTTAGTGCACTACAGTCGGAGCGGAAGCCATGTTTTTTTCATTCACTTCGTAGTGCACTTATGTAGGAATTAAGCGTGCATTTGGGATACGGCATAAATACAGGAAACCCCAGTTAGTTGTATATGGAATGATTGTAATGAATAACATTTAGGTGTTTAATGAAATATGAGTGATGCTGAGAAACTTATTAGACAGGAAGCATATTGGGAAACAGCTTTCCAGCTATCCATCCAGCCAACCATCCATCCATCCATCCATCCAGCCAGCCAGCCAGCCAGCCAGCCAACCAACCATCCATCCACCCACTCACTCACTTATCCATCCATCCAGCCAACCATCCATCCACCCACCCACTTATCCATCCAGCCAACCATCCATCCATCCATCCATCCATCCACCCACTCACTCACTTATCCATCCATCCAGCCAACCATCCATCCATCCACCCACCCACTTATCCATCCAACCATCTATCCATCCATCCATCCATCCATCCATCCACCCACCCACTTATCCATCCAGCCAACCATCCATCCACCCACCCACTTATCTATCCAACCATCCATCCATCCATCCACCCACCCACTTATCCATCCATCCAGCCAGCCAACCATCCATCCATCTATCCATCCATCCACCCATCCATCCACCCACTCACTCACTTAGCCAACCATCCATCCATCCATCCACCCACCCACTTATCCATCCATCCATCCATCCACCCACCCACTTATCCATCCAACCATCCATCCATCCATCCACCCACCCACTTATCCATCCATCCAGCCAACCATCCATCCATCCACAGGAAGAAGTAATCTACTTATCCATCCAACTGTCCATCCATCTACCCACCCATCCACCTATATACTCATTCATCCATACATCCGTACCAATCCAGCCATCCAGCGATCCATTCACACATATATCCACTCATTCATACATCTAGCATCCAGCCAGTTCTCCAGCCTTTCAATTATCTAGTCATTTATTTATCTATCCATCCATCCATCCACCCACCCATAATATATCCATCCACTCAACCATCTATCTATCCATCCAGCCACCCTCCCATCATCCATCCACCCATCATATATCTATCCAATCAACCATTATCTAGCCATCTATCCATCCAGCCATCATCTTCCATCCATCCACCCACTTATTATCTATCATCTATCCACCCATCATATATCCATCCACTCAACCATCTATCTATCCATCCATCTACCCACCCATCATATATCCATCCACACGTTCATCATCTATCCAGCCAGGTTCTCTTTGGATCTGGAGCCTATCCTGCGGTACTGAAGCTGGTCGATCACAAAACACCATACATGCTTTCACATTGTGGCCCAGTTCAGATTAGAGCTACGACGCCTACATCATTGTTTCATCCGGAAGTCCGGAGGAAACCAGAGAACTGAGGAAACTCTCATGGATCAAACCGTGACCCTGGGAGCAAATGTTGGCATCAAGTTGTCACTGCTCCTCTCAAATCATGTTTCCTGCTCGTGAGCTCCTGAATATGTGTTTATTTTTCAGAAACGGATGAAGCTGTCATGGGGGGAGTAAAACAAGAGCAGAGCGACGGCCCGGGATCGAAAAGTTTCCATCATTCAGACTCGACACATGAAGAAGTAAGAATTTTAAGAGAATATACACTTTAGTCTTGTGAAACTGTGCTTTTTTTTTTCAATTCATCATCTGCTTTACAAATGCGACCCGTTCAGAACCACTCCCTCAGCGCGCAGCCTGTGAAGAAGCGAGGCTGGCCCAAGGGGAAAAAGAGGAAGAAGGTCTTACCCAACGGTCCCAAGGCTCCGGTGACGGGGTACGTACGCTTCCTGAATGAAAGACGTGAACACATACGCGCCTTGCACCCTGATCTTCCTTTTCCCGAAATCACCAAGAGGCTCGGAGCCGAGTGGAGTCGCCTGGCGCCCCATGACAAACAGGTAAAGACTCCTCGAGGTCTGAGTTTCTACATCTTGGAGTATAAATTGTAGGGATTGTGCACGTTATGGAAGAAATTGTTTTGGCCTGCAGCGTTACCTGGATGAAGCGGAGCGTGAAAAAATGCAGTACGCCCGGGAACTGAAGGAGTACCAGAAGAGCGAAGCCTACCAGATCACCAGCACCAAGATCCAAGATAAAAAAATCAAGAAAGGTCAGGATGCACAGCGCCTAATGCACCGTTTTTTTGTATTCTTGTTTACACTTTCAATTATTGGTGCAATGATCACACTCACGGTTTTTGAGTCACGGATCAGATCTTTTTATCAGCAAAAAAACTAAAGGAGAACGAGAGTGAGAAGGAAAGGAAAAGGAAATGTTCCCATACTGTATCTGAACCGAATATTTTTTTTCTTTTTTTTAGAGGAGTTAACATCCGTCATTATAAACGCCAACAGTTCAGGATCAGCATCTATTAAGGTATGATTTTTTTAAAAGAAATGCATATCGGTGTGTATTTCTGACATTATAACCCATTTCAGTCCTTCTGCTCTTCAGAGCGTGGATCTGTCCAACAGATTCGATGTGCCCATTTTCACGGAGGAGTTCCTCGATCAGAACAAAGGTACACGCGTCGTCGCTCGGCTTTTATACACACCTGCAAGTTAAGGATTTCTTTAATAAAAAAAAGGAAAACGTATAGTAACTAATGACGATAACATGACAATATTTATTAGTGTAGATTTAAAATATGATGATGGACGATAAACAAATCAGTAAATACCATATGTCAAACTAGGGGTGTGCGATATTTACCCAAAAAATTGTACCTCGATATTTTAGGGGGGATTTTTATCGATTTCTATAATCGGCGACATTTTGCAGAGTGGGTTATTGTTATTGGTACTTTAAGGACCATGGACAGCTGACTCGTAAAATCTTTGATATTTTTTATATCTTTATAAGACATTGCAGCTTTTACCAAGCAAATTAAATCAGCATCAGCCAAATTCATCTTTGCGGCACAGAGGATACTTTTAATATGAAATTTAAGCCTCTAGTAAGTCACTGTTAATAAGTGAGTCATTGTGAGTGAATGAATCACTCATTTAAACGATTCAGTTGCAATGACTCACTTACTCACTGTTGCCTGCGCCTTTTTTTTGGAGGCAATGTGGAACCTGAGAGGCTTCATTCAGGCTTCATCATTTCTATATTTATTCACAAATACAACTTTACTGACAAGAAGTCGCAGCTCAAATCTGGAAAATGTTTGGAGTGCGGTTGGATTTTTTTAAAAGTAAAAAAAAAAAAAAGAAATGTATAAAAAAAAAAACCTTCGGCACATTCGTGAAGAAAGTGACTTTTTTTTTTTTCACCACCACAGCCAGAGAGGCGGAGCTCCGACGACTGCGGAAGGCCAACGTGGAGTTTGAGGAGCAGAACACCATTTTGCAGAAGCACATAGCGGAGATGTTTAGCGCCAAAGAGCGTCTGGAGGCCGAGCTGGGTCAGGACGAGATGCGCACGCAAGCCCTGCACCGCCGCCTGCAGGCCATCAAACAGACGATGGTCACCAGTCTGGCGTGCGTCCCCCTGCCAGGTCAGTCACTATGCAGTTCTGCAGGTGTGCTACAGACATCATTCTGATAGTGCTCCTATAAAGCTTTAGAGTGTGGAGCAGTGACGTGAGCGTGCAGTGAAGTCGTTGTATGTAGCAGAACTTCTCAAACACAAAGGGGAAAAAAAAACCATGGGGTTGTTACAATTGTATCTTTTTTAATTACTTTTTTTGTTCTTCAAAACGATCATCAACGGTCTTCTGGTTACAGGTACAGGTGAGACCCCCTCGTTTGGAACCCTCGACACGTACCTGAGCCGTTTGAGCAGTACCTTGGAGAGCAGTCCTCACGAGCACCGGGCTCTGCTCCTCAAACTCCAGGAGCTTCTGGCTCATTTAGACAGGTAACGTCTAAAAGGTGTGTGTACTGTAGCTTCCTTTCTACATTCTGAACCTAAAGAGAAGCATCAGAACGTTCATGTTGGTGCTCTCACAAATTTCACATCTCAGCAGCTTCAATCTTTACCGAAACTCCAGTGTGAAGCTTTCAGTTCCAGCACATATCTGCATGAACAAAAGTTCAAATACTTTCCGAACATCTATTTGATATTTTAACCCCCCCATTATAATGAGCTCCACTCCTCTGGGAAGATGTTCTTCTAGATTTTGTGGAGTTTCTGGGAATTCATGTGTGTTAGTAAAGTCAGGGAGTGATGGCGTACGAGTTGTTTTCAGTAACCTACAATCACAGCGATCTCATTTCTCCTTTCCAGTGAGCAACTCTGAGAAACGTGTGCAGCCGTGCTGTTTTACGGATTTGAGGTGGTCGCTGAAGCGTCTCTCAGCACCATGAAGACCGGATTCCCCAGAAAACCTCGGAGATAAAAATCTTTGCTTTTCACGGTGCACGAAAGCTTCTGAACGCCGAGGCGTAGTTCATTAGAATGTTTTTATTATGATTTCTCAAATGATTAAGGAATTTTGAGTGTGTGTGTGTGTGTGTGTGTCAGAGACAGAGACAGAGATTTCAAACCCATTTATTTTTCTCTTCATTCTTTATTCCCATGAACGGAATTTCGGTCTGTTTAATACCATACTTCATTCCAGAAACCATTTTTCCGGAAATTGAGAGCCGATGCGAAATATTTCCGAGGCAAATTATCATCATGAAAGTTTTCCTGAATGTAGATTTTACATTTTACACTGATTTATAATTGTGTATTTGAAAAAAACAACATTATAACAGGTACAGAATCAGGGAATGTTTATTATAATGAAATAAAACTGTTTGAAAAAAGATGTAAACATTTATTGTGTCGTGTGTTGATGATGTTAAAAGTGTGGAAACACCCGGTCTATTTTTATTTTATTTTATTTATTTATTTATTTTTCTCTCTATGCAACAAACTCGCAGTAATGTGACTGAATGATTGGACGAAAGTTCTGTGGAGTCCAAATGGGACGTTTTTGTCTCTAACAGATGAACTTGTGTAATGATGAGAGTAACGATCAGACTCCCTCACACACACACACACACACACACATACACACACACAGAGGTGGAGGTTTAACGGTTTGTTTTGGAGCAGAGAAGATTCCAGAAAAAAGTGAAAGGAATCCTAAACCAACACGTCTCCTCTTCCGTACTTCAACACCGTGCGGTTCCGTCTGGACTGCGGCTCATTGGATCCGACTTCTTAGTAGAACAGTTCTATAAGTGTTATCTAGAGAGTAAACAGATGTCTGAAATGATGTGTATCATGACCTGCTCAGTCACACTTAGACATAGGCATCATCTAAGGATGCCGTGTGTGTGCACATATCCACTTCAGCTGAGGATGGTCCCTCTACATGAACATCCCAGAAGATCCATGTAATTACTGTGGATGGAAAACTGCTTTACCGAATACTTTTATTTGAGAAGTTGTGGGTTCAGGGCCTTGCAGGTTGGTGATGGGATTTAAACTAGAAACCTTCTGATAAGCTTCCACCCCTCATCAAGCTACAGCTGTGTAGGACCCTGAACCCTCAATTTCTCAATTGTAAGTTACTTGTAAAGCACCTGGTTCTCACGTTAATCTCAAACTGTGAGCATTTTGCTGCTTGAACGAAGAGAGACTTGATCATGGATCTGACTGATTGGAATTTCTGCGATAAAAAAAAAATCTCAATTCAGTGAAATACCACATTATATCCAGCAGAGGGAGACATTGGCCATATTTTAAACCAGCATCCAATAAAAGACAAAAACTGCTTTTTTCCTTCTAATACATCAAATATAATCTCTAATTTCCAGTCATATCCTAGTTAATGTTTTGTATAATTTTTGCCAGTTTATTAGGTATACCACAACTATTGGAAGAACAGCTTTTATATCTTTATTCATTGATCATAGCAGGGAATCTACCATACAGGTGGATTTTGTATATTAAACACTTAAATCTAACACTATGGACAATTCTCCTGCCTTGTCTTTCTTGTTCTCATGGAAAAAGACAACCACTGACTGGCTAGATATTATTTGACCAGAATTTAAATGGCAAGTGTCATAATTAAATAGTCAGACATGCTAATTTAGTGAACTGAGGTGGATTTTGTTTTAGTAGAAGAACCTGAATGACTGTTCCAATTGCTATAGATGTATGAGGTGTTTATGAAAGTCGGTGCTCCCTCTAACTGCGCGTGCAGCTTTGTGCTGCCACCTGTTGGCATGTTACAAAACTTATCTTGAAACTTTTTGATATGCAACCCTTTAACTTCTCCATCAGCAGTGTGTGCTCGCAGGCATTTTCCTCTTAAAGCTGTTTTTTTTGTTTGTTTTTTTATTTGGATAAATAAAACGGTGAAAATGAAAAAAGGAGGTTTGAGGTATTGGATATTTGAAAAATGTAAGAGGGACCATGAAGGGCATCACGAGCTTCTGCATCCCAGCCTGATTTGGGAATTTCACTGTCTTGGATTGCAAGATTCTGCAGGGGATAGTGAGGATGGCAGAGAAGATCAATGGTGTTTCCATTTCCTCCATCGTGGACAATTTCAGAACACGCTGCATGTATGAAGAAACCAGCACACATCCTTCACACACATTGTTTACACCCTGATGTCTGGAAAAAAAGGTAGCATAGCTTTTTGTCCCCCACATCCAGAGGAGGTAGGAGGTCTTCCCCCAAGCCAACAGACTCCTCAAGACAAAGTGACCAATAGGTGATGGTGGTGAAGAAAGAAGTCTGTGAGATGATGTGAGGATGAAACCTTGATTCCAAATAGAACCTCATCATCAGCACCAGATTTTCATTCATTAGAGTTGCATCATGGTTGAGTTTCTAAACGGTTCACTAACTAATCATTTCAGTTTGCCAAAACTATTCATGGAAGTCACAGAAGTCCAAGTCCATCTTCAAGGTTCCTTGGTGTTTACTATCGACAGTAACCTTATAGATCTTTCAGAATGTTCCAGTGGAGCCATCTTCAGCAGACTGGTGTGATAGGGTTAAGTTGATGGTGTTTAATCGCGTCACGGTTCAGCTTTCTGCCTTTTTTTTTTTTTTTTTGTGACGTCACGGTAGTAGCTGTCCTCGTAACGGTGGTGCTGAACAAGATGGCTGTGCGGCGGCTCACGAGAGGCTGACAAGACGAAGACAATTCGCTGGTTTTGTCGCCCCAAACCCAGGCAGAAGAGCCAGGACTGATGTAGGAACGACAATCTTGGACAGCCGACATTCCAATTTCAGCTGCTTCAACGGGTGCAATTTGCACCGTGAGATCTCATTTTGATCTCCAATCTCCGGCGGCTCCTGGTTGGACGCGTCTCAGCCTCCAAAAATCTCTTCATCTTCATTTATATTAATTATCTCATTTATTAGAAGCAACCCAAAGCCGCCAACATAGCTGATAAACTGCAGAAAGAGATGTCACTGCTTTGTGTCGGAGGTAAGTGAAGCTTTATTATACTCAGTGAAGTGTGTGTGTGTGTGTGTGTGTGTGTGTGTGTGTGTGTGTGTGTTGGACCACCAGCTGTTGGTTAGAATGAACGTTGGCAAATGTGTTCACTTTCAGATATAATCAATAAAGAAGGCTGTGAATGTTCAGTGTGCGTGAGGATTCCTCCTGAATTTTCGGGTTTCTTTCTTTCATCGTAAAAACGATCGTGAGATCGGATCAGTCAGGGGTCGTGGTCGTGGATCAGTCGGAACACGTCGAAAAGCAGCCTTCGAGCAGAACTACCAGATCCGTTCGTTCTGACATCTACATCTACTCCAGACTTCTTCAGTTTTTTTTTCCTTCAACATTTAAATGTAAAATTATAATAATGATAATAATAATAAACGCTCCTGGGGGCAGTGGCTGAGGGTCCTGGCTTCGTGTTGAAACGCTGTCAGTGTGTAGGGGCGTGTTCCAAGCTTTCTCCTCATTCTGAAGCAGAAATAAACGCTACTAGGTGGTTTTGTAGACTGCATAAGGTTACAGTGGCTGTTAGACCTTTTTATTTTATATATAATATCATAATAATATATTATTTATTTACTGTATATGTGTGCGACTCATGTATCATAATAATATTTATTTATTATACTGTATATGTGTGCGACTCATGTTATGTGCAAAGCAAAATCTGTGTTAATTAATTAATTTGCTGGTTCATTCATTCATTCATTCATTCATTCATTCATTCATTTAGTCAGTCATTCATTTATTCATTCATTCATTCATTCATTTAATTATTAATTTATTCATTCATTCATCTTCAGTAGCTGTTTTCTAGTCAGGGTTGGGGTGGATACAAATACCATTAGGAAAACCAGAAGTGAGGCAGGAATACACCCTCAGTAGAGACGTCAGTCCATCACAAGACACTATGCACACACACACACACACACACACACACACACACACACACACACACACACACACAGAATCACATTACAAGCTGGTATGGAAAGCTAGTCTGAAAATATCCTGGTTTCGTTGTCGGATTAATTACACATTTAAGCACACAAGCCAAAAATGTAAAAGAACAAATTAACATTTTTGTTTATTCCTTTTTGTATATCCAAAATAAAATGTTCACACGTCATCCAGCTGCTCAAGAATGACTTTTACATTAAAATTCTTCCCAGTATTCCCAATATCTTCTCAGAATGTCAAAGGTTCATGCCCTGGTATTGCCAAGCTGCAGCTCTTGGGGCCCTTGAGCAAGGCCCTTAACCCTCTGTTCCCCAGGAGCACTGTTATATGTCTGACCCCAGCTTCCTAACATCCCTGGGATATGCAAAGAATGAATGACACTGTGCAGTGATGTACTTGTGACTAAATCTTCCTTATTAGAAGCTGTAGAACGGCAGTGTGCAGAGCTTAACATCTTAACCAGAAACTCTTACTTGGTTTTTGTAGTTCTGGTTTAGTGTCACTTGTGTGTCAAAGTAGCTGTGACTTTTTTAAGGATCCATGATATAGTCCAAAGTATTGAGACACCTATTTTCCCAGCCATATGTGGTTCTTTAGCAAACAGCACAAATTCTGAGGCACTCGGTTGTATAAATAGTCTTTGAACGCAAGTTTTCTTCACTTGAACGAGGAGATCGGAACCTGTTCCAGCATGACAAAGCCTAAACTAAAACCTTCTGAGCAACGTTTGGGATGAATGTGAATGCTGTCTGCACCCAAGGTCTCCTCACTTCACCTACATCAGTAACTGTCTTTACTAACACCCTTATGGTTTAATGAATCTCCACAAATCTCCACCAAATCTCCCAAGAATATATAACAGCAAATGGAGACTAAATATGGAATGGGATGTTTAATAAAGCACACAATAATCTTATGCTCATGAACTTTTGTCTATACAGTGCTGTCTCGAAGCAAATGTTCACCTTCTCTTTTGCCTGTAGGTGCTTTTAATCCATTTCTATATTCCCTGTAATGTAAAGAAAAGTAATAGTGTCATTAGAGGAAAATGATCTGCTGTACAGTCTGTTTGTAACTGATATCTTCTATCTCCTCTACAGATTTTACTTACATACAATACAATCCACTTTGGGAGTGTAACTTCTGCTATTGTTGTTACTTTTATACAAAAGATTTGACTGGAAAGTTTGATATTGTTGTTATAAGTAAGTTACACATTTCCCAGTTCCTCCCACTATTTCTTTTTTGTTGCATAATAGCTACCAAGCTGGAGGGGTAAGGGTTAATATGTGCTTCCTCGAATACACATGAAACCATCCTCCACATCTCATGCAGCATTGTAGGGCAGCTGAATAGGAGGGTAACAACTGCCCTCCTTTATACACATGTACACCAACAACCAGCGAGTGTCCTTCTGATAGACAGGAGACAGAGGAATGTCATGCTTCCCACCCACATTTTTTTTTTTTTTTTACATGAACTTATATGTAGTTCATCTGGCACAAAAGTGTAAAATAAAAATTGCGGTACAGTTTATAAAATGTTCCATCGCCCACATTTAGAGGGCGGAGCAACTTCAGGATTGAGGACCACGCTGGTACGAGGAGATAGAAATGATCAGAAACGTGAAATAGTAACACCTTTCAAACCTGGACACTGAAACCGCTCTGATCCTCACCCGAGTGTTAGTTCAGGTGATTCATTGGAAACGTGGCTTTCCAAAATGTGCTCACGTGACACATCCCTCCCCCCTCCCCTCATGCCTTGATATGCACCGTATTGCCCCGTGTGCGTGGTAATAAATGAAGTCCATCACAACCTGCGTCCCATTTGCATGCACGCCTACCAGTCTGCCACCAGTCCGTAATGAATCAGGTTTCAGAGTTTCCAGCTCCGGCGTTCGGCGAGCGCGTGAGTGTGGGCGAGTGTCAAAGAGATCCGACAGATTCCTGGCAATCGCTTTAAGAACCCGAGCAGATGCACAGTACCCAGGCTTTGTTCGTTCTCTCCACTGGATTTTTGTTTTTAATATGTGTGTGTATAAGTGTGTATTTCACTGCTCTTTAGTTTCATTGAATTCTATTTGATTTCTTCTTTTTTAAGAAGTTAAATGATACATTGTGTAAAAAAGGGTCAGATGTTTGACGCTCATTTATTATTGAAATTCAAACTGTATCTTACACTGTATTCACGAAGGTTTGTGGACACCAGACCCTAAGATTATTTGGTGCTTTTTGAACCTCCACTCTCCTGGGAAGATGTTCCATCTCCATGTGGAGATTCATTCAGCTACAAGTGTGTTAGTGAAGTCAGGTACTGATGTAGGTGAGAAAGTGAGGAGGTCTGTGGTGCCATCAGTGTTCACATTCATCCCAAATAGGGTTAAGATAAGAGCTCTAGAGCAGGCAGCTCAAGATCTTCCACGCCAACCCATGTAAAGCATATCTTCATGGAGCTGGATTTGGGCACATGAACAGTATCATGCATTTGTCAATGCATTTATTGCTCTATTCTTATAAATTCCTCTCACTTTCATGTTAAATCAATAACAACGTGAACAGAAAATTTCTTCAAACGCGCGCTTCTTATACGTGTCTGCCGTTTCCTGGTACGATTTGTTCCAGTTCATCAACAGCTTTAAAGAGTTACATCAGTACAATTATATCTGTTCCTTATAGACAAAGGGGCCGCGTTCTCACCGTGTTCATTAGATCTGCAGACTTTCTGTTTTTGAGACAATTTTCATCCCTTTTGTTGTTTCACCCTTCACCCAGACGGACTCATCCGTCATCATTCCGTCCATAATGACCATGTTTTGTGTGTGTCTTTGTTTTGTCTCAAAAAGTAAGTCTGGTTTTTTTAACCTCCAATAAAAGTGGGAGTTTTTAATGTTTATACCTAATCTTAAACATTAATTTAATCATTTTTCCATGACCCAGCTCATCATGCTCATCATGGCATGGTTGGTGGATACATTTATTACGCAAGAAGTGAAAATTTTTTCCCCAAAATTGATGTTGGAAGCAGGAAAAATGGGGGAAAGGATTTGGGCGAGTTTGACAAATTGTGATGTCTAGACGTCTGGGTCAGAGCGTCTCCAAAACTGCAGCTCTTGTGGAATGTTCTCGGTCTGCAGTGGTCAGTGTCTAGCGAAAGTGCTCCACACCATTCTTCAATAATTTGTGTATATTTTTTCACTTCTTTGCTTTGGAGTAAAATGCAGTTTGGTTTGAACTCATTAAATTCAGGCTTTCAATCCGAAGATATTTTAATACTGTGACTTCGTGCCGAGCTTTTGGGAGCCGCCCTAACAAGTCTCAGCTCTCTGTCACACTAAAGCGGTTATTTTTAGGCGTGGGGATACGGCACTCGGCAGCACTGAGAGATTAAACACAGCTCGTGTTGAAGACATGGAGAGGGAGAAGAGATGAAGAGCTAAAAGCCACAAAAAAAGCTGTGTGATATAAGAGCTTGTAGAATGGGTTCCAAGACACAGCAGATCTGATCCGCTGGCTCATGGTGGTTCAGCATTTTTCTTTTGGGTCACTGGCTTGTAAGGACATCCGTACATCTCTCCGTTTACATCTGCATGTTTATGTAAGAGCCGTCGTGTGTAATCAGACCTAGTGTTCAGCTGATTTGAATGATGTGAGTGTATGAATTTCAGCCACTTTTCAGTCATCATCAGTGAAATACGATCAACACAACAGTACGTGGAAATCAATCGGCTGTCAATCCGTCTATTTTTATATGCTGCCTGAAATGATCCTACGTTCTCTGCGTTTCTCTCCCATTATTCCATCTCTCCTACATACACTCATATGAAGTGATCATCCCATCAATCTAATCTTTCAGTTCTGGGATTCTGTCGAATGTACAGTTGCGTAAGATCTTGGCAACTGATCGTAATAAGAGCTAAATATTTTTTTGCATTTGTCCCCAAGAAGAAATAGTCGTGGTTCCACAGGTCAATCAAACCCCAGCTAATGTTCCAGTCGTCCCAGATATTTGCACCAGAACCAGTGTGAGGTACTTCACACTATGTAATTTATACTCCAAACAGTCAAAGATTTGATGCTTATGACAGGAGAACGAGGTGAAATGGGATGAAACAAGGATTGTTCCATTTTGGTTATATTTGGATGCTCAATGTCTGATTTCAAATAGTACTACAATTTCTCTCTTAATAAGTTGATATACACTTACCGGCCACTTTATTAGGTACACCTATCCAACTGCTCGTTAACGCAAATTTCTAATCAGCCAATCACATTACAGCAACTCAGTGCATTTAGGCATGTAGACATGGTCAAGACGATCTGCTGCAGTTCGAACCGAGCATCAGAATGAGGAAGAAAGATGATTTCAGTGACTTTGAACGTGGCATGGTTGTTGGTGCCAGACGGGCTGGTCTGAGTATTTGATCTACTGGGATTTTCACGCACAACCATCTCTATGGTTTACAAAGAATGGTCCATAAAAGAGAAAATATCCAGTGAGCGGCAGTTCTGTGGGCGCAAATGCCTTGTTAATGCCAGAGGTCAGAGGAGAATGGCCAGACTGGTTCATGCTGATAGAAAGGCAACAGTAACTCAAATAACCACTCGTTACAACCGAGGTATGCAGAAGAGCATCTCTGAACGCGCAACACGTCCAACCTTGAGGCGGATGGGCTACAGCAGCAGAAGACCACACCAGGTGCCACTCCTGACAGCTAGGAACAGGAAACTGAGGCTACAATTCGCACAGGCTCACCAAAATTGCACAATAAAAGATTGGAAAAATGTTGCCTTGTCTGGTAGGGTCAGTATTTGGCGTCAACAACATGAAAGCATGGAGCCGTCCTGCCTTGTATCAACGGTTCAGGCTGGTGGTGATGGTGTAATGGTGTGGGGGATATTTTCTTGGCACACTTTTGGCCCATTAGTACCAATTGAGCATCGTGTCAACGCCCCAGCCTACCTGAGTATTGTTGCTGACCATGTCCATCTCTTTATGACCGCAGTGTACCCATCTTCTGATGCCTACTTCCAGCAGGATAACACGCCATGTCATAAAGCGCGAATCATCTCAGACTGGATTCTTGAACATGACAATAAGTTCACTGTACTCAAATGGCCTCCACAGTCACCAGATCTCAATCTAATAGAGCACCTTTGGGATGTGGTGGAACAGGAGATTTGGATGATGGATGTGCAGCCGACAAATCTGCAGCAACTGCGTGATGCTGTCTTGTCAATATGGACCAAAATCTCTGAGGAATGTTTCCAGTACCTTGTTAAATCTATGCCACGAAGGATTAAGGCAGTTCTGAAGACAAAAGGGGGTCCAACCCGGTACTAGTAAGGTGTACCTAATAAAGTGGCCGGTGAGTGTACAGCCTATAAATAAATTAGATTAGATTAGATTTGATTTGATTCAACTTTGTCATTGCACATGGTTACGGTACAAGGCCACGAAATACATTTACCATCTAACCAGAAGTGCATTATTAGCAGTGTACAACATTTACATATATTATGGTTGGTAAGGCAGCGATATATTTAATAAATAATGATAAATGAATAAATAATATGAAATCAATAATATGGATATGAATAAACAATACACAGAGTGGGGATTATACACAATCAGTACAATGGTTATTGTACTCATTGGACAGTGCAATAAAGAAGACATCGTTGTTGCGCTGTACAAACGCACAGGCAATTTATCCCATTTCTTTCAATTTGCCGACACGTGAAATCCAAATCCTTTTTCCATCATGAATTATTTCAAATCAAATCGAATGTTATTTGTCACATACACATACATACACAGTACGTGACGTGCAGTTAAATATCGCATGCAATATATCTGGATGGTGCATAATAATATCGATGTACTATTTGCGCTTCCCTTTAATTGTTTTTTAATATGATAGCCATCGTTCAGTTTCAGGGAATTCTGAAGAGCATCTAACGGACATGAGCAATAAAATAAACTTCCGATCCACTCAATGCTGCTGAGGACGTTTCCACATGGACAACCTAAAGAGCCATTAATATGAACAGTACTGCCACTAATGCTGAAGGATTACAATCGCCTACAGTTCTACACTCGAGTCTCCATCAGCGAGCTGCTGATAACATCAACTATAATGGAACTCTAATGAATGAATATTCTACACTACACATATGGATATAAAAAGTATTTGAGACACCTGACTTTTCCAGCCATATGTGGTTCTTCACTAAACTGTATGAAGTAGGAGGCACACAGTTCTATTGATGTCTTTGGAGGTGGTTCACTTGGAACTACGAGACCCAAACTACAATGCCTTTATGCAGCTCTATGAAGATATGCTTAACATGGGTTGGAGTGGAAGATCTCCAGCTATAGAACTCAACCATGACTGCAAACTGCTTTCTCACCTCACCTACATCAGTATCTGACGTGTTAATTGTGGCTGAATCTCCACACTCGTCCCAGAAGGCTGGACGTTATTATAACAGCAAATGAGAACTAAATGTGGAATTAAACATTCAAAAAGAAGCAACATCTTGCTCAGACGTCCATGAACTATCGTGTAGTTTACATGAACATGGTGACTGTTATAATAAAAAACCAGGACACTACTGAACTCAACACCATGGTATTAAGTGCAGTGATTAAACCATGATATATTATATTATTGTTGCTGCTGCTGTGATGTCGAACTATTACCAATGAGCTAACGATCCACACAAACCCTAACCTTTCCAACCATCATGGACATGAAAGTGCACCTCTCAGAAGTGAGAAGTCCTCAGGGGGTTTGTATAGACATCATTACAGACATTAAAGTTAGATTTAAAAGAGACAGCGTGGATTTCTGCCGATTCCAAAGTGAAATGTGGGTGTAGGGGATTAACGGGAGAGCTTTGAATTTTAATGCCACACTGAAGCTTTGCGTCTATGCTACATGGGTGTACATGAATAATGGAGAAGTATAGTGATGTCAGCTTGCCTACTGACGTATAAAAACGAATGTACGCGTGCTGTCAGTGGGTTGGGGAGAGATTACACTGTTTTGCATTTTATTCATCTTTTTTTCTTTTTGTTACAGTGAAAAAAGCGAAGCTAGATGGACCACAAGGTAGGCCAGAACTCTTTTACCATCACAACTTGGTTTTTTAGTTACAATCACAATTCCAAAAAAAGTTGCGACGCTGAGTAAAATGTAAATAAAAGTAATGCAATAATGTGCAAATCTCATAAACTCTATATTTTATTATAAAAGAACATAGAAAACTTTTTAATAAAATTATAAGGTAATTTGATGGCTGGAGAAAAACTGGGTAGCATCTCCTCTTCTTTTAATAACACTCTGGGAACTGAAGGGACCAGTTGCTGGAGCTTTGGGAGAGAAATCTTGTCTTATTCATGTCTGCTACAGGATTCTATCTGCTTAACAGTCCTGGGTTTTCTTTGTCATATTTTTTGTTTTATGATATGCCAAATGTTATTTAATACACTGCAGGTAGATCAGTTTAGTACCCAGACTCGTCTTCTGTTGTAATAGATGCAGTAAGCATTTAGCATTCACTTGCTTAAATATGAAAGGTAATGTTATTGAGCCCATGCAGTGGTTTCCATTACAGACTCATGATCACGGTCAGAGATTTCTCCAGATTCTTAAAAATCTTTTGGTGATATTATGTTGAGATGATAAGATTTTTAAAGTAACAGTATGCTAAAATTGTTCCAAAATTTGTATATACATTGTTGAACTTTAGCCCACCTTTACTTCTGATACTCTACCATATACTCTATCCTCTACCTTAGATATTCCAAGATGATATTTTTTATATCCAATTTAAATTAGTGACCTGTTGTCAATAACCCTAATAAGTTGAAAAATGTTCCTCCAGCTACTTAGTTTTTTTTTGTAACACTTACTTTTTCAGTCATTTGTTTACCCGCTCCAACTTTTCTGAGACGTGTTACAAAAATCAAATAAAAAATTACCTCCGTAAAAATGTTTCACCTCTTTAGTTTCAACTTTTAATGTTTTCTATGTGCTATTGTGAATAAAATATGGGTTTATGAGATTAACACTGCATTCTGTTTTCATTTAATTTCCACAGTGTCCCAACTTTTTTCTGGAATTTTGTCCGGCTTACTGTGTGTGTGTGTGTGTGTGTGTGTGTGTGTGTGTGTATTTCAGAAAAATTCAACACGTATGTGACCCTTAAGGTGCAGAACGTGAAGAGCACCACCATCGCTGTACGAGGCAGTCAGCCATGTTGGGAACAGGACTTCATGTTGTAAGAAACACTTTCTTTCTCTCTCTCTCACTCTCCCTCTCTTTCTCTCTCTCTCTCTCTCATTCTCTCTCTCCCTCTCTCCCTTTCTCTCACTCTCTCTCTCACTCTCCCTCTTTTTCTCTCTCTCACTTTCCTTCTCTTTCTTTCTCTCACTCCCCCCCTCTCTCTCCCTTTCCTTCTCTATCTCTTTCTCTCTCTCTCTCTCTCTCTCTTTCTCTCTGTTTCTCTTTCTCCCTCATTCTCTCTTTTTTACTCTCCCTCTCCCTCTCCTTCTCTATCTCTTATATATATATATAATGATTTTTGAATGTTATTATATTTTTACTTTTGAAGCAGTTTATTCTTTAAGTATCCATAACATGTAACAGTCTAATGGAGGCTTTTTGTTTTAAATCCCTGGGTGCTGGAACACATACACATTTCCCTAATGGCTCCAGTCTCCTGTGCATTGATATTATCATGGGTTGTTGGCAGCAAATTTGTTTTTTTTTTTAACAGACATTGAACAGAGTTGCTTAAACATTTTTTAGGCAAATTCTCTCTCTTTGGCTCTACCCTTCTATCACAAATCACTCCTTTCTCTCTGTTTCTCTTTCTCCCTCATTCTCTCTTTTTTACTCTCCCTCTCCCTCTCCTTCTCTATCTCTTATATATATATATAATGATTTTTGAATGTTATTATATTTTTACTTTTGAAGCAGTTTATTCTTTAAGTATCCATAACATGTAACAGTCTAATGGAGGCTTTTTGTTTTAAATCCCTGGGTGCTGGAACACATACACATTTCCCTAATGGCTCCAGTCTCCTGTGCATTGATATTATCATGGGTTGTTGGCAGCAAATTTTTTTTTTTTTTTAACAGACATTGAACAGAGTTGCTTAAACATTTTTTAGGCAAATTCTCTCTCTTTGGCTCTACCCTTCTATCACAAATCACTCCTGCTATCACTCTTCTCCACCCACTCCACCCTGCCTGCACTCTTTTCTTCACTTCTCTAACACACTCTCCGATACTTTACACTGTTGACCCCAGGTACCTGAACTCCTCCACCTACATCATTTCTGCTCCCTGCAACCGCACCCCTCCCTCTCATTCACACACATGTACTCTGTCTTGCACCTACTGCCTTTCATTCCTCTTCTCTCCAGTGCTTACCTCCACCTCTCCAGGCTCTTCTCCACCTGCTCCCTACACTCACCACTAATTACAATATCATCCACAAACATCATAATCCATGGAGACTCCTGTCTGACCTCATCCATCAACCTGTCCATTACCACTGTAAACAGGAAAGGGCTCAGAGCCGATCCTTGATGCAGCCCAACCTCCACTTAAAACCAGTCTGTCATTCCATCTACACACTTCACTGCTGTCACACTGTCCTCATACATGTCCTGCACCACCCTCACATACTTCTCTGACACACCAGACTTCCTCATACAATACCACAACTCCTCTCTCCACCCTGTCTTACACTTTCTCTAAATCCACAAACACACAATCAACTTCTTCTGACCTTCTCTATACTTCTCCATCAACATTCTTAAAGCAAATAATGCATTTGTAATGCTCTTCCTCAGCATGAAACCATACTGTTGCTCTCATATATATACTATATGACCCAAATTAATTTAAATGGGAAAAACCATTTCCAGCTAAATCTTTTTGTAATGGTTGTGTTGAAATCCTTCTTACCATCTCTCTATCTGTCCTAGTGAGATTAACAGGCTGGATCTGGGCCTGACTGTGGAGGTCTGGAACAAAGGGTTGATTTGGGACACCATGGTGGGAACACTGTGGATCCCTTTGAGCAGCATTCGCCAGTCCAATGAGGTATGGCACAGATGGCACGCTCGCATCCAACAGCCTGCAGTACTACTCACCCTCTGTAGGCCTATACATGCAGAATCTGGCCAGCTGGCTTTCAATACATTTCAGATTATCTTATGTGTAACAAAGATTTTCGACTAAAAAACACAAAAATGTGCATCTTAAAATGTATATGAAAGACATTGGTAGGAAGAATCTAACCCTAACCCTAACCCTAACCCTAACCCTAACCCTAATCCTAACCCTAACCCCAAAACCAGCCCAGATTCTATAGATACATTTACATTATTTTGGCAAACGTATTGGGAAACCTGACTGTTCCAGCCGTATGTGGTTCTTTCCCAAACTGATGGCTGTCTTTGGATGTTGTTGCATAAGATTTTCCCTTCACTTGATCTAGGAGACCCAAACCTGTTCCAGCAGCAATGCTAAAACTCCATTAAGATCTGCTTTTCATTTACAGCATTTGGCAGATGCCCTTATCCAGAGCAACTTATATTTATCTCAGTTATACACCTTTCTCAAGATCCCAGCAGAAGCAGGTGATTTAAACCCATGACCTTCCGAGCAGACATCCAACAGCTTATCCACTGATCTACCACTTCCCAAGGGTTTACATGCGTTGGGGTGACCTGGTGTTTTTAGAGATTTGCCCCCGACCCAATTGAGCATGAATGAATCTGAGCGCTGACTGAACCCCAGAATCTTCACCTCTCTTACATCAGTACCTACTTTTTGATAACGCTGTAGCTGAATGAATCTTCATATAATCTAGTGAAACATCTTCCCAGAAGATCTTAATATAGCTTATTATAATGGCAAATGGAGAAATGAATGTGGAATGGAATCTTCAAAAAGTAAAAGATATCAATCTTTGATCCATACAGCACACATCTTCAGGATCTAGAGCCTTTCCAGGGGAATTAATCCTAAATAAATGTAAATGATGTATAATAGGGAAATCAATCTTCTTAATGAACATATAAAATGACATGAAGGTCAGATGTAGATCTTGGTAAATTGATTATACTCTGTATAGCTGTCATGGTGCACAGAGCATACCTGCAGAGAATGCAAACCTTAGTTTGAATTGTGTATTAATAGTATAGAAGGAGTATATTTGTTTGCGCTCTACTTGCCTGCATTAAGACCTCACTGGGCCATGGAGGTCTGAATAACTGCAGAATTGTAACAAAATGGTGGTCTTCTATCATCCAAACTAATCTAAAATCGATAATCAAAAGGACTGTGTTTTATCCGTTCTATGGAACAGCTCTAATTTTTACATGTCAATTATCATCCCTCATGCTGACCTTTTTTCATATTTGGACTTAAGCTCCAAGGTGAAGCTAATAAAATGTAAATTCCATTTAACAATAAAACAACACACGTGCCAATCAAACCGTAGCTCATTGGTTAAGTTGTTGGACTTTTGCTTGGAAATGCATGGTTTCAAATCCCAGCATTGCCAAGCTGCCCCTGCTGATCCCTTGAGCAGGTCCCTCAACCTTCAACTGCTCAGCTTTATAACTGAGATAACTATAAGGGTGTCTGCCAAATGGCATGCATTTATTCTACATTTACTTTTTGAACTTCTTGTGCTGGCTGCGAGTCTCAGAAACGCATAAACTGTGATAGGGAGCTGGTAGCTTAGTGGTTAAGGCATTGCACTTTGGCTCCAAAAGTCATAAGCTCAATTCCCAGCTGCAACAAGCCACCACTCCTGGGCCTCTGAGCAAAGCCCTTAACCCCATGAGCTGCTCGGTTGTCTAAGTGAGATAAAATGTAAGTAGCTCTGGATGAGGGTGTCTGTTAAATGCTGAAGAAATGTAGAGATTATAGATTTTCCTTTGAATGTCCTGTTGAACAGGAAGGACCGGGGCAGTGGATAACTTTGGACTCCCAAGTCATCATGGCCGAAAGTGAGATCTGTGGTACCAAAGATCCAACTTTCCACCGCGTGCTTCTGGACACGCGCTTCGAGTTGCCTTTAGGTAAACTGAGCATCGTCATCTATCTTCATTCTGTGACACTACAGAACTACACCCAGAAATACAAGCTGTTGAATTCTGTGATTTTAGACATTCCAGAGGAGGAGGCTCGCTATTGGGCCAAAAAACTGGAGCAGCTTAATGCCATGCGGGACCAAGACGTAAGTATTCCCATTCATCTTCAGACTTTTTGGGCCAGAAGGCCAAAACTGCTTTTTAATTAAAAGAGATAGTCTTAATAAGCATTTATTTTTTTTCCTGAACAACTGCTTTAATTATACTGTATGAGATAAAACAGGCTGAGGGGGTAAATAGCCGTATCGAGGTTCATGATTGGCTGAGAATTTTATTGTAGTGTTTGTTTTTTGTGTTTGTTTAATTGCTTTTATTCCGTTCATTTGTAGATTTATTGTTATTGCTTTGATTATTGGAACTTAATATTATTTCGGTTTAGTAATTTGTGTTATTGTAATGTGTTTCTGTCTGTTAACAACTGAACATATATAAATAAATAAAAAAACAAATCGCCTCTTCATCATCTGGAGCGAACTGCGTCTTTATTACCTTCGTCCTTCTCACCCATGTGAAGGACGTTAAAAAAATTCTTCATTGTCATTACTATCGGCTTGACTTGTGTAATGGCTGCGTTGTTGATTTATGCAGTATTCGTATCAGGAGGAGCTTGAGAGACCACTTCCAGTGCCATCCACACAGTGCTGTAAGTTGACACGCCACGCTCAGATATCACGCTCAGGCCCAGAATCTCATTCCACAAAAAATGAATAACCAGCCCCAAAGGTAGGAGGTGCGTTCTGAAAATATAGATACTGCAGTCAGCATTTTGGTGTGTGAGTTTTATCATGGAGACAAGGTGAGAATGGCTTCTGGGTGAAAGCTCTGATTAGAAGTAGATGCAAACATATTGCCGTAATCGCAGTTAGCCTGGAGAAGCAAGGTCATCTTCACCCTGTGCTGATGTCCGGTTTAAACCCGTGTCACGTCTGGATCGTCTGAACCACCTGCTCATTACGCTGCAAAAATAACAGTCTAAGAAATAAATGCATGATTTGAGAAGATACAGAGCAGAAATAAGTCAAATGATCTGCCAATGCAGTAAGAAAATTACACTTGGTAAGACTTCTTGAAATAAGAACAAAATGTGTTAAATAAACAATAAATCATTTATTTCAAGAACCTCAAAACTGGCTTGTTTATTTTTTTAAACAATTTTCTTTTCTTAATTAGTGTTTAAAGATTTCAAACCAGAGAACAAGAAAGTTCCTCTTAGTTCAAATATCGTCATTATACAGTGCACTTACAAATCATTACAATCTCAAAATACTTCAACTTATTGCAACATAAAACATTATTGATTGTATTTTGTTGTGACTGAACACTGTAAGATCTTCAACATGAGAAACTGAACTACAGAACAACCTCAATAAAAAGCCATAAATACTTTGTTTAAAGAAGAAAGTTCCAAAACATAAGAGCCAGACTGGATAATGTTCAGAAAGAGTGTGGCGACTTCATACTGCAGACTCTTACAATTTGTTTTTAGGTTGTAAATAAATGTGTTGGTGTCGACATAAAACAAAGGAAGTCCTAAGTGTGATCATTAAGCTTTAAACCAGTTATTACAGCTAAAATAAAGTTATAAACAAGATACAAAGCCAAATGATGGTAATTAGCAGGTAAACTAACTAACTTTAGGTAAGAAAAAATATATAAATAATCTTAAAACAATCATAATAATATTATACAATCGGCAATTGTGTAGTATTTAATTCTTAAAAAAGGATTAATATGATTTTTTTGGTTAGAAATAAGATTTTAAGTCTTGACTGTGCCATCTTTCTGAAGCTGGTTTTCTCTTTTCCATTGTAGGTAACTGGAGTCTATGGGGAGACCAACAAAGTAAGCAGCATTCATTAGTTTTTCTTAGATTTCAATCCCATCTTCTGTAGTTCTACACAAATCATCACACAAATCATGCTTCCAGATGATGATCCAGACAGTGCCGTGGACGACCGAGACAGCGATTACCGCAGTGAGACAAGCAACAGCATCCCTCCTCCTTTTTACACCACATCCCAGCCCAATGCCTCCATGCACCAGTACCCCATTCGCAACATGCAACTCGGCTCCTGCATTGATGACATGCAAGAGTACGACTACGATAACCAGAGACCCATGAGGTACACAGAAGGCTTGAGTTCTTACACTTGTGAAATTCGTTCCAATTGTGGTTTTACTACATGAATTGTTCTGTATGACTTTGAACTCTCATAATCCTTATGAACTTTCTCAGAGTATTCAGGGTTCTGTCTATATAAACTCTCGGATGAGCTCTTATTGTGCATGTAAAATTGGTGGTGAGCATCACAGGAGCCTTCTCAGACCTGAGTACTGGAGATGTTTTTGCAAGCCTTTGCTTGTCTCCTCATTAACAACATTTTTCTCCAAACTTTCCAAAAGATTTGAAATCACTTTTGGAAACTGGTGTGGCATCAAATGCTGGGATACATTATCGCATAGAAATTCCATCCTCCTCTCCTCTGGGTGGTATCAAAAAGTTTCGAGACTAGCATGCCACAGAACCGATTGCTTTAATCTAACGTATTGACGATGTGACTCCTGGGGATGACGCACAATGCCGTGAAAGTGAAAAAAGATAAGCATGCACTTGGTCGAGCTGCGGACCTGCCTCGCCTTTTTGGCCATGGAGATGAATGGCTTTTCCACTGTAAAGACAGCGACTTTGTCCCGGGATCGGACCTGCACACCCGAGTTTTGTCAACAGCTCGTCCATGGTACGCCGACCAAGTTCTTGCCAGACTTCGACACAATGTTTCTTCTGCTCCTGGGTCAGCTCCAATTTTGAAACAACATGGCGCATGTTCAAATCCCACGTGAGAAACGCCTGAACTGAACAATGGCAGCAATTTTGCGGATTGTTTTCCAGAGTTATCCTGCACAAGTTGCAGAATGTTTTTCCAGGGGTTAAGCTTGTTGAAGGTATTCCTCATCTCTTGTAGTCTTTCAGTAATGTTCAGTGTGCCACTCAAAATACCTCAAACAACATCTTATTTCACAAAGAATTTCTCATTTGCTCTTTGCTTGCTGAGGTGGGAACGCATGTGGTCAAAATAGCACCAGTTGAACAGCTCCCAATGTATACAGGATGATGACTTACAAAGGTCGGTGCTCCCTGTGACAGTGTGTGCAGCCATGTGCTGCCATATGTTGGCGTGTTACAAAACTAGTCTTGAAACTTTTTGATACCATCTCATTAACACAGAGGTTTGTGAATCCATTTTTTCATGCAGATTGTTGTTTTTGTTCAGCCTGGTGAACCAACCAGATGGAGTTGGAGGCTGAACCATGTTGGTTTTACTTTGGGTGTCCTTTGAAAGCCACCTGCAAATAAGCAGTGACTTATGCTCCTCCTCTTCCTGCCTTGTCCCCCTTCCCTTCCCTTCCCTCCTCCCAGACGCTTTGATAGTTTAGACTCCGCTACCAACGGCCGCAGTGATCTCGATTCGGCCTCCGGCTCGAGCAGGCGGACCAGCCGCCAGTACTCCTTAGACAGTAGGCGCTCACTCTCTGATAGGTGGGTCTCTGTAGCTCCTTCACCTCCACCACCACCACCACCTTCCTCTTCTTCCTGCTGCTCCAGCCTGTGATTCCATGCCGCTGTGATGTCGTGGATTTGGACGTGTCTGGTCCCTGTGGTCCTTGCTGTGCTTGCATGCATGCGCACAAACCTCTTCTTTTACATGCATTTATCTCTATATTAATTATCTCTATCTGTATCTTTTGTTCTCGACGTATTTCTATGCTGTGCCGTGACTATATTGTGTACTTCTCAATGCAATGTGACGTGATTTGAATGTTTGTCTGAATGCATCTGGTCCTCATTTGTCGTGCTGTCGGGTTTAGCGTGTCAAATGCTAAAGGAGATGGGTAAATGCTTTCTTCTGGTAGGCTGCTATTTGCTTGTCTTTTGCTTGACAGAGTTAGAGGGGCGACTCTGTGTGTCTACAGTAATTGCAGAACGGTTTTAATGCCCGTGTTCAAACCAGGCAGCTGGCAATACTTCGTGTATGGATCAGAAAGCAGAAGACCTGCATCTCAGTGTTCAATGCCTACTCTTGACGTTTTTTCCTCCCTGTTGTGGGATCAGATTACATCCAGACCTAGAAGTCAAAATTAAATAACCTTTTATTTTTTACAAAATATCGATAAGATAAGATTTAGATTCAGTCCTAAACTTGCATTATTGTTATATTTTCTTTACTCCAGCATGTGGGTTTTCTCAGTATACAGTATACCAAAGAAAAATCTGCAGGTATGCTTTCAGCACCATGGACAGCAACATAGAACACAATAAGTTATGTGACGTCTACAGTATATTTGTCCTACACGTGATCTTTGAATAAGTTTCCTGGATAAACTCTAGATGGAAATAATAAACTATATGGGCAAAAGTCTGTGGACACCATACCAAGCTTGGTATGTGTTTTTTGAACATCCCATTCCACATTTGGTCTTCATTTCCACTTATAATAAGCTCCACTCTTCTGGGAAGACTTCCCACTAGAGTTTGTGAATGCATTCAGACATAAGACATGTTAGTAAAGTCAGATACAGGTGAGGTGAGTAGGCCTAGGGTGCAATCAGCATTCACATTAATCATGTTCAGTAGGGTTGGAGCTCTAATGATCTGGAGATCTGGAGATCTTCCAGTCCAATCCATGTGAAGCAGACTTTCATGGTGCTGGCTTTGTGCAGTAACAGTTTGTGATAATGGTGTTCCAATACTTTTCATATAGTGTACATCGGCTATAGAAGATAGTGATGTGTGAAAGATCTTTGGAATATATAGGGAGGAACAAGAGATAAGATCTGCATGGTGAAATACATGAGAGAAGAATGCGTTACCATGTGTGCGAATGAAACGAACTAACGAACGAGGGAGAAGTGATAGCGCTAAGCGATTAGCGTTGAAGTGCTCACAGATGTGGATCCTTCATTTGACTTTTTATTTTGCTGCGTGTGTGGTTGAACAATGTGAGTCGATTCACTCACTGTTTCTTTCTCTTTATATCTATTTCTCTCTTTCTATCTCTGTGTCTCTCTTCCCTCTATCTTGCTTTTGTGTAGAGACTGTTTAATGGTAGGAAAAGCTCTTTTTCTGCTCTATTTGAGTTTCAGCATCTGCTTTCGTTGCAGCTTAGTAAAGTAGTGTTTTTTTCCTTTGAGCTCTTTTGCATTATGTTGCACTGGCCTTCTACACACACACACACACACACACACACACACACAGATACACACACACACTCACACACACACACACAGACACACACAAAGCTCTGCCTGACCGCATCCCTCCTGACACCTCGGGGAGGAGAGAGATGAACAAAGGGAAGGATGAAATTGAAAAAGCACAGAAAGACAGAGAGGATCGAATGTGACATTCTGAGGCACACACACACACACACACACACACACTCACACACACACACACACACACACACACACACACACACACACACACACACACACACAGATACACACACACTAGGGCTGTCAGAGTGAATTTTCCTTTTCAGAACCAACAGCCTTTTTTCCAGAAACTTTGGCAAACAAATCATTAAATAAATAAATATATGTTTCCTTCTGTACTATCATGCTCTACATTTCTTTGCTATATGGACACAAGTATTGGGACACCTGGCTTAAAATGTTATCTAGGAGACCCAAACCTGTTCTTGCACAAAGCCAGCTTCATGAAGATTTTTGCGTGGAAGATTTCCTGCTATAGAGCTCCAAATCTATCGAACATCGTGAATGTAAATTCTGACTGCACCCCAGGCCTTCTAACCTGTTTCTGTATGTTCACAAATCTCCACAAAATCTAGTGAAACATCTTCCCTGAAGACTGGAGATTATTATAGGAGCAAATGGGGACTGAATGTAGAATGAGATGCTCCAAAAGTGCATACCAATTTTGTGGTCAGGTGTCCACACACCTTTGTCCATACAGTGTATGAAAAAGTAAGATCATTGCTAATAGCTTTAGTAATATGAAATAAATGTTGGTTTCAGTGCATTTGAATGCTGATTGAAAGGAATTTGACAGCCCTACTACACAAACCGTGTAGCTTTTGTCAGTGTTACCATTTCCCTTGTATCCAGGAACCTACTTTCACTCCTGCATCTTCTTTGTCTTGTTTAACACTTTCTCATGTCTCTGCAGTCCCACGGGGTCCAGCCGTTATGCTTCGTCAGGCGAGCTGAGCCGAGGCAGCTCGCAGCTCAGTGAGGATGGCGAAAGCTTCCGTGGCTCAGGAGAGTTCTACGATGAGAACGATTCCTACCACTCATGCCACTCTTCGGTCAGCTATGGTAAAGAGTCCCCTGGCTGGGACCATGATGAGCCCCAAGGAGTCTACAGCGATGAAGGTAGCTACGTCAAAGACGGAGGCGAGGAAGGCGCGATATTTGAGGACGAGGACGCCGACTTGTACGAGCAGGAAGAAGGCGATTACCCCTATGAAGAGGAAGAGGGAATGGGCTTTGAGGAGGATGAGGAGTTATATCCTCTGGATGGTACACTTAGTGAAGATCAGGAGCCCCCATTTACCCCCACTCCAACCAGTGCTGCTCCCTCGTTAGCCCGTGAGACCTCCAGCTTTAGTCGACCACCATTAGAAAAGCAGACTTCGATGCACCAGCATCAGCCCCCACTACCCGAACCTCAATTCCGTCCCACAGATACTTTCACAGAGGCTGTGCCAAAGCAGAAAAGCTTTGATGACTTTAGCAAACCTGGGAGCAAATCCACTGTCTCTGATCTGGAGACTCTTGGCTCTGCAGCAACATCTCAAAAACCTACAGCAAAACCTGTTGGAGCTAAAGAGGTGCCAAAGCCTCCGGTTGAGCCTGTAGTCTCTGAGAAGTTATTTGAAGCCCTGCCTGAGAAAATGGAAGCACCTCCAGAAAGGTGAGCTACTGCAATTGATCCTGATGGTTTTAGGTGTTTAGAAGCTGCTGTGTTTTAGTCATGATTGTTCAAGCAAGAGCTTTCTCCTCTATTCTGTACCCCCAGTGTGGTAAAGCGGGACGAGATGGTGGATCCTGCTGAACGTGCCAAGGCCAACTGGCTTCGACTTTTTAACAGGGTTCAGCTCCAGCTGCAGGAGGTGAGTGAGACTAATATGAATAGGAGTAAACTCTGGTCCTGATGCAGTCTGGGAGTTTGCTCCCATGTTCTCAGTTTTTCCCTGAAAAAGCAGACTGAAAGGTTTTGTACTGTCCAATGGCATCCTCCAGTTTTCATTGAGTCTCTTTATTTGTTTTCCATTTGTTTTGTTTTTGTTGTTGTATTGTTGACATTTAAACCTATTTTATTGTATTGATTTTTCATTTAGATTTTTTTTCATTTTGTGTTTGTCCTTCACCCAGTTATTGTTTGTTCTTTCCTGTTTTTCTTTCTTTTCAGTTTTATGTCATTGCCATATCGATTCTCATGCCCTGTCCTGAATGGCCAAGGCTGGATGAGCCCTCAGAATGGTGGGTGTATGTCTGTCTATGTGCCTGACTAAAAGATTGGAAGATCTCTTTGATGATCTCCTGGTCTTAAAGCTGGACTGCAGAGACACATACATACGAGGTGGTATCGAAAAGATTTGAGACTCGCTCTGTTTACAAGAAAGTACTTTATTTATCTAGGTTTACACCATCACAATAGTCCCCTTGCACAGTAATACGGAGCACCCATTGGTCCTGCCACTTCTGTAATGTGTGCTGAAAGATCTTTTTTCAAAGCATCTTCTTTGATTCACACCAGATCTCTGCAATGGTGTCAAAATGGGGAGCTGGACCTTCAGCTTCAGGGAAAGGCCAAATCTGGCGAGTAACGTGGGTGTGGAACTGAGATCATGTGCACTGTTCTCTGACAATCATCATGCACAAGTTGTCATATGGTTTAGACATTTTTTTAGGGTTTGAGCTCGTTGAAGGTTTTCCTATACACTCTTCATCTTCCAGTGATGTTCCTCCCCTCTTATAGCCAGTGTGTTACTCAAAACACCTCGGACGTCTTGGCGCAGCTTCGCCATATGTCAAACGTATGTCGTGTGGCAGATTTGCCCAGTTTCACTCAGAATTTCTTAAACTTGCCGTCCATGATGAAATCACAGACGTGGTAATGCACATGGTCAGAATAGAACCAGTTAGCAGCCCTTCTTTAAAACCACCTCGTACTTGCATGTCTGTATAACTGTATAAGTCACAAATTAGTATATGGTCAATTTATTTTTTAATGCGAGCACTACCTGTTGAAATAACAATAAAGTGTGAAGTGGAAAATGATGTTTCTCTGTGAGATTGAGTGTGTCTCTGATGCTGTCTGCAGGCCCGAGGTGAGACTCCAGTACTTGCATCACTGTTTTTACAAGCGGGGTGAGTAAAACTGAAGAAACCCAGTTTCTTTAGGGGACAGGGACTGGGTTTAAGGCAGGACAGTGCTGTGAGATTTCAGAAAAGCTAAGAATATAGGACAGGTGGTATATTAGTTAGAATTAGTTTCAGTCTATCGTGTCATACTTCTTTTACACTCTTAATTCATCGGGGTCTTAATCTTTGGTTTGTTTCTTTTGCCCAGACCCGGCGGAGCTCTGTACACCATAGACAGCATGCCAGACTTGCGCAAACGCAAGGCCATTCCTCTGGTTCGAGATTTGGTGAGTTATATTTACTCTCAGCGTGTCCTTGTTGGGTCCAAGGTTCCCATGGGAACCGCATCATGTCACACCTTTTTATATCAACAGCCTGATAAATTGCAAATAAGATTCTGTCTGACACAACGAGTCATTTCGCTCAGCTTTGGTTCTTGATATTTTCTGCTCAAAACAGATTTCAGGATTTATTAAAGAATTATTATCACTGTTGATTTGTAGGTCTGACACTCCTTTTGTTATAATTATTTTCTGCTGAAATGTTATGACACCTCATTCAGAAATCTGATATTTGGCAGTATATGCAAAGCACCAATAGAACTATAAATATGTTCATATATGTTCGCAAATATTAACTATCATTATATATATATATATATATTCATGTATGGCCATATATCAGATTACTGTATTGGACCACCCAATCATTGCTAAACTGGATATTAAATTTCAGCAGAGAAACAGGTAAATAATTTAAATGGGCGAGGGGGAGGGTGGTGGAAAGGAAGGGGGCGCTCACTGGCACCCCCTGCTTTTTGCGCCCCAGGGTACTGCCTAGTTTGCCTATATATAATTAAAAGAGTTCACTGTGTCTGGATTAATACAAATGTAGACACCATGAACATTCACTCTTTCTTGTAGACAGATATCTATATCAGACCGTCAGCTTAATGACACTCAAACTGAACAATACTTTCCTGGGCAGTGGGGTTCAACTTTTTCAACAAATTCTATTTCCGAAAGCCTTGTACCGAAAATGTTCAGTACTAATACGTGTACTGTTACACCTCTAGTGGATGCTAAACACTTAGAAATCATGAACACGGGTTTGATTTGTTACAAATATAAAAAAAACTCTGATACAATGGTTTAGGACTGTAGTTCAATTTTTATTTGTATTGCGCTTTTAACAATGAACATTGTCTCAAAGCAGCAGATAATGTGGTGATAAAAGAGAAATAAGATGTTCTTTATAAGTGTACTTTTGTAAGTAAAGTGGCAAGGAAAAACTCCCCAAGATGCATAAGGAAGAAACCTTGAGAGGAACCAGACTCAAGAGGGAACCTCATCTTCATCTGGGTTGCATCGAATGTCCATTTATTACAGACAAACGATGTTGAGGTAAAGTGATAGAGATCAGAAGCAAGCTGTAGTCCTGAGTCAGTGAGATAAGAACAGAAGCTTTGAGGATGGATTTGGACTGTAGTTAAAATCCATCCTCAAAGCTTCTGTTCTTACTCCGGAATTACTCATGGAACCACCCAAGGCGTTGATGAGGAACCGTCCCAAGCTGCACAGAGTGACCTCCAAACGAAGAGAACATTATCCAGAGGAAGACCAGGACAAAGTGGGAAGATCCACAGAGGGGAGAGGGGCAGGAACAGTGGTCACTGGAACCTTAGGAACATGTTTATCTCACCCGAGAGAGAGAGAGAGAGAGAGAGAGAGAGAGAGAGAGAGAGAGAGAGAGAGAGAGAGAGAAAGAGAGAGAGAGAAAGGTGACAGGAAGAGAAGGATATGGATTATTATATGTCCTTATTGTTGTATAGTTAAGGACATTGTGTAGTTGGGGACTATAGTCACCATGAGCAGTTCTGTAGGACAAGATGTTAACTTGGTAGTTAAAGGTCATGAATTTAAATCCCAGCCCCACCAAGCTGCCACTCCTGGAATCTTAAGTAAACAGCTTTACTCCATATCTCCTCAGTGTGTGAATGATCTGAATGTAAGTCGCTCAGGGAAAAAGGAAATCAAATGCCTTAAATGTTGGATCACTCATTAGGGATAAACTTATAAGAAATTATAGAGACTCTAAATGAACATTAGTTCCTTATACCTTCCGAGTGTTCTGGACTCAACATGAGCATTTAAATACAAATGAAACTCAGAACTCCTATTAGAATGGCTTTTTTTAATTGTTGGAGTGATTTTCCACAGATTTTCCACAAATCTTCCACAGAGTGATACACTGTATGGACAAAAGTATCCGGACATCTGACATTTCCACCCGTGTGTGGTTCTTCCCCCAACTGTTAACTGAACATTGGAGGCACACAATTATATCAAATGCCTTTGTATGTTGTAGCCATACCTTTTTTTTACCTCACTTGAACTAGGAGACCCAAACATGTTTCAGCATGACAATTCCCCTATGCACAAAGACAGATCCATTTAGATCTGCTTGACATGGGTTGGAGAGAAAGATCTTCTTTTATTAAACCCATCAGTACATCAGTACCTGACTTTACTAACACACTTGTGTCTGAATGAATCTCCACAAATATCCACAAAATCTAATGGAACATCTCTCCAAAAGAGTAGGCTAAACGTGGAATGGGACGTTCAAAAATAACATACCAATCTTATGGTCAGGTGTCTACTTACTTTTGTCCATACAATGTAAGTTTTAGGGTGTATGTGATGGGGTAATGGTTTGTCCAGCATCGTTTAAAAGGTTGTTTTTTCCCTCTTCCATGGGCAAACATTTGATCTTCAATAGGCGATGGTAAGTCCAATTTTTAATAAAATTTTTAAAATGAAAAATATTGATTGTTACTGAAAGCTGGAGAAACGTGCGCTTCTTCACGCTTTTCTTTTTAGTCTCTCGTCCAAAACTCTCGCAAGGCTGGAATCACCTCGGCTATGGCCTCCAGCACTCTGAACAACGAGGAGCTGGTATGTTCTGACACCCTCTCCCACGTCCTGTCTCTGTCCAATGATGTCAGAGTTTACTCTCTGTTCTTACACATTTTCCTCATATCTACTCATGCAGAAGAGTCACGTTTATAAGAAGACCCTCCAGGCTCTGATCTACCCCATTTCCTGTACTACCCCCCATAACTTTGAGGTTTGGACGGCCACTACGCCGACCTACTGCTACGAGTGTGAGGGGCTGTTGTGGGGTATTGCCCGGCAGGGTATGCGCTGTACCGAGTGCGGCGTCAAATGCCATGAGAAGTGCCAGGACCTGCTAAACGCTGATTGTTTACAGAGTAAGAAAAAAATAGTTCACCACTATATATTGCTGAATTCAAGTAACTTTGGGTGAGATTTTATTCAGTAATTTCTGTACATATATTCCAAAAATATTTTTCCCCACTTTATTACAGGAGCTGCTGAGAAGAGCTCCAAACATGGTGCAGAGGATCGGACTCAGAACATCATCATGGTTCTAAAGGATCGCATGAAAATCCGTGAGAGAAACAAGCCAGAGATCTTCGAGCTCATCCAGGATGTGTTTGGCGTCCCTAAAACCTCTCACGTCACCCAGATGAAGCAGGTCAAGCAAAGTGTCTTGGATGGAACGTCAAAGTGGTCAGCCAAGATCAGCATCACAGGTCAGCAGGACCGCCATCAGGGGTTAATTGGAATGCGTTTCACTCAAATCAAGATTCTCTGATATATATTACATAACTGGTTGCACTAATGTTGTTGAAAAGACCGTAATAACTGGGTAAAAGTCTCATTATGTTCTTATAAATATGGCAAATATGAGGGGCATTCAAGTCAAAGTGGGACTTTAAAGTTACACATAAAAAATGGATGCTAGCATGGTGATGCTAGCACAGTGTTTGTCGCAGGTCAGTCCAGAGACCGTTAAGACGACAGTGTTTGTGCGTGCCTGGAACAGCGTGTGGTGCTGAAGTTTCTTGTGATCGAAGACATTAAACCCACGGATATCAACAGAAGACTTTGAGCACAGTACACTGATAAGAATTTGAACAATGTGAATGTTTCAAAGATGGCTGTCGGTGATGATCCCAGTCATGATGGTACCCAGCAAAAAGCAGTTATTCCTGTGAACATTCAGTGCGTAAAACACCTGATCCTGGTTAATCAACACTTAACCTGTCGTGAAATTGCACAAGAGATGAGTTTTTCTTTGGGAATGGAGAACTGCTACCTTGGGATACAATTC
Source organism: Silurus asotus (assembly GCA_024362625.1). Lineage (NCBI taxonomy): Eukaryota > Metazoa > Chordata > Actinopteri > Siluriformes > Siluridae > Silurus > Silurus asotus. The sequence continues at coordinate 1,322,579 of MU551531.1, forward strand.
CATTCAAGTTTATTTTTTTAAGCACTTATCAAAATGAACAATGTCTCAAAGCAGCTTTACAGAATGTAAGAATTAAAGAACAAAAAAGGTAAATACAAGTGAATGATGTGTATTTATCCCTGATGACCAGCCTGGGGCTTTGGTGACTGTGGCAAGTAAAACTCCTTTAGATGGTTTGAGGAAGAAACCTTGAGAGGAACCAGAGTCAAAAGGCAACCCATTCTCTCCTGGGTGACACCATGAGTGTGATTATAAATCATTAAAACATTACAAACACTGGAGAGTGAGAAATATCATGAGCATTGGAGTGTGCAATTATGAGTAACGTTCTTTCTACAGTCTTAAAAAGTCAGTTGGAGTTGTGAAACCAGGAGCTACTGAGCAACTCATAAATCAGCTCAACGTCTGAGCTTACTATAGATTCAACACTGTCTCCTCTATACCAGAGCCTTTAAATGTTATACGATGGAGAAACAGCAGATGTAGAAGGTATTGAGTATTGATTAAGAGGTTGTTTATTCTTGAAATCTAATGTTCACAATCTTCTTGAAGTAGGATCCAACTGGAGTTGGTACATCTGATAGCACGGGATCCTCGCAAGATTCTCTTTGAAGCTTCTCTTTGAAGGTCCAAAATCTTCATTAGGTGGGACACAACTGGAGCTGGCACAACCTCAGGATGCCTTGGGATCCTTGTGTAGTTGGCATCTTCTAACTTCACGTGGCGTCTCACAAATGGCGCTGGCCCAATCTCTGGATGCCTCAGGATGGGTAGATAAAGAAAAGTACTTCAGAGGAATGATTGTAACCAGATGATAATGTTATAATGTCTGGCTAATAAGATACGTCCAGGTTCAGGTGTACTGACAAATCTTTCTATGCTGAATCTTCTACGTCGAAGTTAAACACTAGGATAAGTGAATAAATGTAGAAGAGGAGTATGTAGAAAAATAAATGTGGTTTCCACTGAAACGTGTTCTTTTTATTTTATGAACTCAAAAGTCCTGGTTTGACTTGAATGCCCCTTGTATATAATTAGCGCAGCACATTTATGTCTTTGACCCAAACATTTCGATGGATAAAATATAAATGATGTATCCGCACTATAACTTCACTGCTTTCCACAGTTCTGTGTGCTCAGGGCCTCCAGGCCAAGGATAAAACCGGCTCCAGCGATCCCTATGTTACAGTGCAAGTAGGCAAAACAAAGAAAAGAACCAAGACCATCTACGGAAACCTCAATCCTGTCTGGGACGAGTCCTTCAATTTGTAAGTGTGACGGTCAGATTGAATAATCTCAGTTAGAATCTGTTGTATGTATAATAACATTCTTTTCATTAATAAACAGGTTTGAGGTTCAGTAGATACTTTGTGGTGTAAAACAAGACGAGTCTGATTGTGTTTTCAGCGAGTGCCACAACTCTTCAGACCGGATAAAAGTGCGAGTATGGGACGAGGACGATGACATCAAATCACGTGTCAAGCAGAAGTTCAAGCGAGAGTCTGACGACTTCCTTGGGCAGACTATAATCGAGGTGCGGACGCTGAGCGGTGAAATGGACGTGTGGTACAACCTCGGTGAGTGAAGAAGGCTTGTAATGTGTAATGGTTGACGGCTATTAAAAATAATCTGTATGGACAAAAGTTTGTAGATACCTGACCAGAAGATTGGTATGTATGCTAATTGAACATCCCATTTCACATTAAGTCTGTTATAATAACCTCCACTCTTCTGGGAGGATTTATTCTACTATAAGGGTGTTAGTAAACTCAGGCTGGGGGTGCAGTCAGTGTTCCGTCTTAGATCGGAATAGCATAGCAGGATTATAGCAGGAGATCTTCCATTCCAACCCATGGAAGTATATCTTCATGGAGCTGGCTTTGGAACAGGTTTGGATCTTCTAGTTCAAGAACTATTTTACTGCTTTGCTACTGCATCCAAATTCATCCTATACAATTTTGAGGAGGTCTTCTACAGTGAGGAGAAGATCCACATATTGCTGGAAAGGTCAGGTACTGTTGCTGATATATTGTTTACAATCCAAGGTAATTGCTCTCCACTTTTTATTGACGTGTTAATAGAAGCTGTTAGTAATGTAGAGTTTACAAAGAGAGCACTATGCAATTATGGGAACTCCATTGCCTGCTAATGAAACACATTCCTTACTCTCGGTCTGTTTCCTGTCCAGACAAGCGTACCGACAAGTCCGCCGTGTCAGGAGCTATCCGAATGCACATCAGCGTGGAGATCAAGGGAGAAGAAACAGTGGCCCCGTATCATGTCCAGTACACCTGCCTCCATGAGGTCAGTCAGACTTTGTTAATGCAGTGCCTTTTACATCATTTCAACCTGGAATACAAAGGAACCCACAGGAGAACTCATCTCGTTCAACCTTATAGAACCTCTTCCACTACGTGACGGATCTTCAGAACAATGGCGTAGTAAAGATCCCGGACGCAAAAGGAGATGATGCCTGGAAGGTCTACTTCGAAGAGACGCCTCAGGAGATCGTGGATGAGTTTGCAATGCGTTACGGAGTGGAATCCATATACCAAGCCATGACGTGAGTCGGAGTTTGAATGTCATGTTATATGAAGGCATAGATACGTATTTTATTGTGATTTTGTGTCTTTTTTCATCAGACACTTTGCCTGTCTTTCGTCTAAGTACATGTGTCCAGGAGTGCCAGCTGTGATGAGCACTCTGCTGGCTAACATTAACGCGTACTACGCTCACACCACCCAGGCTACCAATAACGTCTCGGCTTCCGACCGCTTCGCTGCATCCAACTTTGGGGTTTGTGGCCTATAAAGTTTTTATATATTTGGGGATGTTGGAGTGCAGTGGTTAAGGCTCTGGGTTACTGATCAGAATTTTGGGGGTTTAAGTCTCTTTATTGCCAAGCTACCACTTGTGGGCCCTTGAGCAAGGCCCCAAACCCTCTGTGCTCCAGCTGTATCATGGCCCACCCTGACCCTAGCTTCCTAACATCGCTGGGATATGCGAAGAAAGAATTTTACTGTGCTGTAAAGCACCTTTACATTTCTATATTTGCAATATTCATTCAAAAAATATATAATAAACGTGTTATTATGTTGGTGTTTTTTTTATTGTCTCTTATATTTTATGTTGTTTACAGAAAGAGCGTTTTGTCAAACTCCTGGACCAGCTACACAACTCCTTGAGGATCGACCTCTCCATGTACAGGGTACCGTGTTCTATTATCACTTTCTCTTCCTGCTTTCACTCGTTCTCTCTTTATTTGTTTCAGTGTTTGTCACTCATTCCTTCTCCGAGGGCTCTGTTTTATTCACAGCAGACAAGCCGTATCGAGAGCTACTTGCAACCAGACTTCTGTTCTGCCTGATTATAATCATGTTGATGGACATGACAGCATTATTAAATAACCAGAGGATTAAATTTTACTTGCCAAAAAAAAATAAAAAATCAGCTCTGTCCTATGAGATCAAGCTTTCTAGATCTTACACAACTTTTTTTTCTCTCTCATATGAATGTAACAGAATAATTTCCCAGCCAGCAGCCCTGAGAGGCTGCAGGATCTCAAATCCACTGTGGACCTTCTCACCAGTATCACATTCTTCAGAATGAAGGTATTTTACACAATGAGACATCAATATTGACAACATCAGAGTATCATCTCCAGACCTTTTTATAGAACTTGGCATCAGTAAAATGCTCATGTAGCTGAATAACAGTATTATTTGGTGTCCCAGGTCCAAGAGCTACAGAGTCCTCCTCGTGCCAGTCAGGTTGTGAAAGACTGTGTGAAGGCCTGCCTGAACTCCACATATGAATACATCTTCAACAACTGCCATGAGCTGTACAGCCGCGAGTACCAGACTGACCCGGTGAGAAGATACTCCATGCTCCTTGACCCTAAACCACATGATCACAGTGGGTTCTGTGTGTATAGGAACTACAGCTATGTCCATTCCCCCTGTAGAGGTCATTATTCTATTATTATTCTATTTTATTCATCTTCTTCCAGTGCACTGGTTCCTCAAATGGTGCTTTGAGGAGCATTAGTCATTATGTAATTCATCCAGAAGCTTCATCCAGAAGCTAGATGGGGCCCAATAGTGGATTTTACCCATACCGATAACTAGGTCGGATCGTACTCGCCGATAACTGATTAATCGCCGATAATTCTTTTAATGGATACTGAAAAAAAAACCCAGAACACATCGCGTAAAATAATACTGAAATTTATTACAAACATAAAAACAGTACCTAATCATGAACATGTACTAAATAAAATAAATATGAATATATGCAACAATAAATAGAATTATATAATGGATAAATGATAAATAATTCATATAATTTAACACTCTCTGAGCAGTGTGAAATCTCACGTGTAGAAACAAGCATGTAGCACCAGTGATTCGCCTCTAGAGGCCGCTCTCATAATGAAGGCAAAACGAAAGCCGGAAAAACTATCCGTATATTATTTAAATCAGCTATCGGTGCCTCGACCTCTATTAATAAATAAGGGACATTTTACTTTAAAAGCCGACGTTTATTATCAAATACAGGTATGAGTCGAAGAATTATAAATATGTTCCTGGAATTGTTCAAAGGGCCGTATTAAATGTGGACTCCTGATATAGGACCCCTTTAGATACCTTTACATCTTTCCTTCACTCGAACTAGAACTCACACCTGTCCAGCATGGCAATTCTCAAAGCCAGCTCTATGAAGATGTGTTTTTTATGGGTTGGAGCAAAAGATCTTCTGCTGTAGAACTCTGACCCAAGTGAACACCTCTGGGATCAATTAAAACACTCTCTGGATCCCAGGCCTCCTCACAGACTGCACGCTAATGCTCTTATGGCTGAATGAGTTTTCACAAACCTCCACAAACACATGTCGATATCCAGTGGAACATCTTCTCAGAAGAGTGGAAGTTATTATAACAGCAACTGGGGATTGAGATGTTCTAAAAGCAATCTGATGGTTAGGTGTTCACAATCTATCATGGATATAGCAACTGTTTTAGCTTTTATATCTCATCAAGTAAAGTTTGCTCTCTTTTTTTTCATACAGTCAAAGAAAGGTGAACTTCCTCCTGAAGAACAGGGTCCAAGCATCAAGAACCTTGACTTCTGGTCCAAACTGATCACCCTAATTGTGTCCATTATTGAGGAAGACAAGAACTCCTACACTCCTTGTCTTAACCAGTGAGTTCTCCTTGTAAAACTTGCAATACTGACAAGATGTGATTGCAATCTTTCTGAAACGTCCTCATATTCTCCTAGGTTTCCACAGGAGCTGAATGTTGGGAAGATCAGCGCAGAGGTCATGTGGAATCTATTCGCTCAGGATATGAAGTATGCCATGGAGGGTAAGTCTTCTGAAGTGATTATCTCATTAAAAAAGATGCTAAGGTGCACTAAATGAACAAAAGTTTGTGGACACTTGAGCTAAAGATTGTACTTTCTGAACATCCCGTTCCACATGTGACCCCAATTTGCTCTTATAACAATCTCCACTCTTCTGGGAAGATGTTCCACTAGATTTGTTGGAGATTTGTGGAGAGTAATGCAGTTTACAGAGTGTTAGTAAAGGCAGGTACTGATGTAGGCAAGGTGAGGAGACCTGGGCTCCTGTCAGCACTTATATTCATCCTGTTCATTAGGGTTACAGCTCTATAGCAGGAGATCTTCCTTTTTGCCCATGTAAAGCAGATTTTCACGGAGCTGGATTTGTGAACAGGGGCATTGTCATGCTAAAACAGGTTTGTGTCTCCTAGTTCAAGCGAAGATAACATTTAATGCTACTGCATCCAAAGACATCCAATTGAATTCCACAGTTTGGGGAAGAACCTCATAAAGGTGGAAATGTCAGGTGTCCCAATACTTTTGGTAACATAATGTATAAAGTAAAGTGTAAATTGTTTGGTACACATTTATGATTGATACATTTTATTCATAAAATGTATTTCTGTAATAACTTTTGTCTTTTGCAAACTTCATAAACTCTGAGATGTGTTTTTAATGCATCCTGGTCCATGACATGATATTTGATCAGTAACCATCAGTAACATTTCTGTTGGTTGTTCCTTCTGCCTTGATGTTGCTTTTTCCTCTCCGTATTTCCTTCTCCTCCCCAGCAGTGTGTAATAAAGTGCTGTTTTCTTTTCAGAGCACGAGAAGAACCGCCTTTGTAAGAGTGCAGATTACATGAACCTTCACTTCAAAGTGAAATGGCTTTACAATGAGTACTGCAAAGACCTGCCTTTCTTCAAGAGCAGAGTACCAGAGTACCCAGCGTGAGTGACTCCGTTTCACGTTTACGCCTCGCACGTGCATGCAGAAAAACACGCCAATGTCATGAAGGTGGTGGCATTCGAGGCTAAGGATCTGTTTATTTGCAGGTGGTTTGAACCTTTTGTAATCCAGTGGCTGGATGAGAATGAGGAGGTTTCTCGAGACTTTCTGCATGGTGCTCTGGAGAGGGACAAAAAAGATGGAGTATGTTTTCCCTCATGACCATCAATTGTCTGTGCAATATTTCTGTGCAAGTCTGGTAGAAACATTAACTGGATGGATGGATGGATGGATGGATGGATAGATGGATGGATGGATGGATGGATGGATGGAAAAGCATCAGTGACAGCATATAGCTTATTATTGGATGGCTGGAAGGATGGAAGGATAAATGGATTAATGGATGGATGGATGGATGGATGGATGGATGGATGGATGGATGGGTAAGTAGATGGATGGGTGGGTTGGTGGATGGATGGATGGATGGATGGATGGATGGATGGATGGATGGATATATGGATAAGTAGATGGATGAGTGGGTTGGTGGATGGATGGATGGATTGATGGATGGATAAATGGATGTATAAATGGATGGATAAATGAATAGATGGAAGGAAGAGCGTCAGTGACAGCATATATCTTTATTATTGGATGGCTGGAAGGATTAAATGATGGATGGAATAATGGATGGATGGATGGATGGATGGATGGATGGATGGATGGATGGATGGATAAGTAGATGGATGGATGGATGGATAGATGGATGGATGGATGGATGGATGGATGGATTAATGGATGAATGGATGGGTTGGTGGACGGATGGATGGATGGATGGATGGATGGATGGATGGATGGATGGATGGGTGGATAGATGGATGGATGGATGGATGGGTTGGTGGACGGATGGATGGATGGATGGGTTGGTGGATAGATGGATGGATGGATGGATGGATGGATGGATGGATGGATGGATAAAAGAGCATCAGCAACAACTAATATATTTTATTATAATATTAATAACCAAAATTACTATAATGTCTCAAATAAGATACCTCAGTTCTTTCTTCTTCTGTTTCCAGGTCTACCATGCATGCATTAGATGTCACACCTACTGGTGTCTAGCCACAAATACCAGCCGCCCTCCTGTCTATCTGGCTGCAAAACTTCTTTAACTTTTCCTCTCCCACTCTTTATTTCTGTGTTTCTCTACACAGTACCAACAAACATCAGAGCACGCTCTCTTTTCCTGCTCAGTAGTGGACGTCTTTTCTCAGCTCAACCAGAGCTTTGAAATTATTAAAAAGCTGGAGTGCCCTGACCCTCAGATTGTGGGCCACTATATGAAGCGCTTTGCTAAGGTGAACACATTTCAATCACTTGAGAAAATGTTTTAAATGCGTGATTAATGCAGCATGCATTTCTGTTTGACCATTTTTATTAAAAATATAAATATATAAAAAATATAAAAGAGGCAAAATTTAAACTTTAAGTCCTATCTTTACTCAGATATAAAAAAAAAAAAAAAAAAACATAAATAAATTCCACCAAAAACATTTTGTTTTTATTGATGCCCAGTCTCAAAATCCAAACACCAAAATCCGCCATGACGTACACATCCAGCAATTAAAACCATCCGTGTGGAAACATAACAAAGGTTCCGTTTGGTGTCCTGATAATTTGTGTAGTTTAAAACACCATAATTACTTTAAAACATTTACAAGAATATTTAATCTTCATTCTCTATGTTGAGTTTGATTTAATTAATAATTAACATGCATTTGCATGAACCATTTATTTGTCCATGTTTATGTTAATTAGAGTATTAAAAACTTCAAAAAACATTAATTTAAGGTACATTTAGAACAGATACAAATATGCGATTAAGTTGCGATTAATCACCAATCAACTCAACATCATACAATTAATCACGGATACATTTTCGACTATATGTATATGTTTATATTTATACATTCGCTTTCGGCACAGATTTGTTAATAATGATAATTTTTATGCTTTATTTTTACATTATTTTTTATTTCTTCTTCTCTTTATTGTTTGATATTGTTTTATATTTAATTTTTGCTGTAGTTTGCCTGTAGCCTCTCAAGCGTTTTATTTTACAAACTGTCACTGACATCTGCACGTATGACAAATAAACTTGAAACTTGACGTTTTGGTTCCGGTTCGCTGGCTGATTTTATATTTGATATACTGTATATATGCCCAAGCTTCTGTTAAACGAGTCAATTCAATGTCTTGTAGTCAGAGACGTAACTGTTCCTTTCCTTTTGTTCTTTTCTTTCGCAGACAATTAGCAACGTTCTGCTCTCCTATGCCAGCATAATCTCTCGAGACTTCCCTCACCACTGCACCAAGGAGAAAGTGGTAACTCTTTATTTCATGTCTTCTTCTTCTTCTACTATTTTTTTCCTCAATAATTTCCACGGTTTTCTAATGTCACGTTTTTCTTTTCATCCGACTCTAGAATGCTAAGGATGGTGCTATAAAGGTGCGTATCAAAGCTATAAGTTTGATAAATTTGGACTTCAAGTCTTGAATATCATGGCTGTGAATGTAGAGTTGGTCGTGTCCTGCGCTCAGTTCAGCAGCTCAGAGATTTGCTGACTGATTGCTTTGAAAGCAGATGCTGAATGTTATATTCTGCACCGTGTAACATGAATATGCTGTGATGCTCTGATTTCCACAGCCCTGTATTCTGATTAACAACATTCAGCAACTGCGGGTACAGCTAGAGAAGATGTTTGAGGCAATGGGGGGCAAGGATGTGAGTCTTCCAAGAATGTTCTTTTAGTAAATTTGCTATATCAACACTAGGTTAGTTTTTCCTTAAATGAGGTTTTCTTGTGGAATGTCATGTTCTAGCTGAACGTTGAGGCGAGCGACATCCTGAAGGAGCTGCAAGTGAAACTCAACAATGTTCTGGATGACCTGGCCAGGATCTTTGCCACCAGGTAGTGCAAGGGATCGACCTGGCTGGATAGTCTGCTTCTTCTGACTTCTCAACTTGTAATTTTATGATCCATGTCTGGGGTGTTTTCACAGTTTCCAGCCCAACATTGAAGAGAATGTGAAGCAGATGGGAGACATTCTGAGCCAAGTAAAAGGCACAGGCAACGTGCCAGCTAGCGCCTGCAGCAGCGTGGCTCAGGATGCAGACAACGTTCTGCAGCCCATCATGGACTTCCTTGACAGCAAGTGAGTTTTCTCTACCATCCGGCCCTCCAGCTGGTATTTTCCATTATTCCTCATTTCTTCTCTATCCTATCTAAGATGCAACCAAGAGCAAGAGTGTAGGTCTACGCTGCATTGCCAAAAGTTTGTGGACACCTGATTATAAGAATTTTATGTACTTTTGGAACATACCATTCCAAATTTTGCTTTTATATCAACCTCCAATCTTCTGCGAAGATGTTCCACTAAATTTACTGAAATATAAATTCTGAAATTTTCAGCCACAAGGCTGTTAGTAAAGTCAGGTACTGATGTAGGTGAGAAAGTGAGGATGCCTGGGGGGCAGTCAGTGTTCACATTAAATATGTTAATTAGGGTTGGAGCTCTATTGCAGGAGATCTTTTACTCCGACCCATTGAAAGCAGATCTTCATGGAGCTGGCTTTGTGCACAAGGGGAATGTCATACTGGAGCAGGCTTGGGTCTCCTAGTTCAAGTGGAAAATTTTCAATTACACGCAAAGTCATCCTATACAATTGTGTACCTCCAACTTAAAAGTTTAGAGAAGATCCACAAACAGCTGGAAAAGTCAGTTGTCCCAATTCTTTTGTCCATATAGTGTAGTGGTAGTAGGTGGAGCGAGACGTATTCTTTTTTCATTGCTATTTTCTTTTAGCTTGTCGCTGTTCGCTAAGATATGTGAGAAGACGGTCCTGAAACGAGTGCTAAAGGAGCTCTGGAAACTTGTCATGAACACCATGGAGAAGACCATCGTTCTGCCTCCTCTAACCGATCAAACGGTGAGAGACTTTGCAAACTGGCCAAATTATGAATAACGCTTCAATCCAACGTATAAATAAAGCTCGAACTGCTTATACGCTGCAATCACACCGGCAGCATTTGTTTTCAATTTGCACCTCTGCATTTATCCTGCATTGGTTGCTCATGGTCAGGGGTTTACTGCCGATGGTTTCGTAGGTGCAATACGGCTATAAATAAAACCTAGAAAAGATATACAGAAACAGACACATTTAATATACAACCCCAATTCCAAAAAAGTTGGGACACTGTATAAAATGGAAATTAAAAACAGAATGCAATGATTTGCAAATCTCACAATCCTGTAATCGATTTATAATAGAACAGAAATCGAATGTTTAAACACTAAATGTTCCATTTTAAGGAAAAAACAAGATCATTTTGAATTTGTTGGCTGCAACACGTCTAAAAAAAGTTGGGATGTTATTAAAATTAAACAGTTGGATGAAAGTATTTCATCTAATAAGGTGAATTGACAGCAGGTCAGTGAGATGATTGGATATAAAGTCTCTCAGAAGTAAAGCTGGTCAGAGCTTCACCAATCTGTAAAAGAATAATGTTCAGAATAATGTTCCTCAAAAACAAATTGCAAAACAGTTCAATATCTCATCATTTACAGAACATAATATCATCAATAGTTGCACAGGAAAACAAGGGAAACAGAAAACACGACAAAGGACACCCAGAACTGGTCTCCTCACTTCCCAAATGTATGTGGACAAAAGATATGATGCTACACAGTGGTCACCATGGACCTGCCCCAATTTTTTATGTTGCAGCCGTCAAATAAAAAATGACGTGATGTGTTTTTTATGTTTTTTTATGAACAAAATATGGGTTTGTGAGATTTGCAAATCATTGCATTCTGTTTTTATTCACTTTTTACACAGTGTCCCTTTTGCTTCTGTAAGTGGAGTTGTAGACTTGGCTGAGGTTTGAAAATTCTGTCCACACGAACTACATCTATTCCTGCTAAATATAGATGGAAAGTTGGTGTATAACACACACTGCATTACATCACTGTCTGCTAGTGTCGAAATTAAGGAGAAAATGCAGCTGTGCCCAAAAAAATAAAAATAAAATGGAAGTGGCAAATCAGTGATTAAAGCATTGCACTCTCACGACCAAGCTGCCACTGTGGGCCCTTGAGCAAGGCCCTTAACCCTCAAATGCTTGTTTGTAAGTCGCTCTGTAAAGCATTGTCTGCCAAATTCTAAATGTAAAATGGATAAATTAGTGTATGCATTTATCAAGAACTTATAGAACCAAATACCATTTGTTTTACTGTAGATGCAAAAAAAACCCACATCTATAATTTTGGGGATAATTCGCAAAACTTCATAGACTTCGCATGGCTAATCGATCCGCTACGTCGTATAGTTAGCTAGCTTTAAATTGAGTGCTTTTTAACCACCATTGCTGCCTGTGTGAGAGCAAGCATTCCTAACTTTTAATATTGCATATTGTTTTTTTTTAATCCTGAGGCCTGTCCTAGCTGGATGTCATGTGTCTATAATACTCCAGTACGAGATGTTTTTAACATTTCCCTGTTCCCTGAACCACCTTGCACCTATTTCAGAGAAAAGACTCGATATTGGCCTTGGGAGTGCACCATTATCACCCACTTAATAGGCTGCTCTTTGCTCTCTTTCGTTTTGGTAATAATTATTATTGAAAAAACAAGAAATTTTTACTATGGGATCAGAGACCAGCCTGATTTTATTTGTCTTTATACATCTGTTATTATTTGTGTTCGTTTATTTATTTATTTATTTTTTATTTTTTTACAAAAGAGCCCCATGTCTTAGTCATTTTTGGAATAAACTCGCATTCTTGCGAGCTTTAACTCTGGAACCCAGCAAGCAATAATTCAGAAGATCTGAAGCCAGCAGTGTGCACACTCAGGGCCTTTTAGATGTTGTTTTGATGTGGGGCTCTTTGCAGCTTCACTGACCCTTTTTTTCTGATTATTATTACATTCTCGCTTGCCCCCTCGCTCTTCTTCCTCCTCCTCCTCCTCCTACTCCACAGATGATAGTAAGTACAGCAGCCCTCCTCTGTGTGCGTCTGTCTGTCCTGCAGTACGTCAGTACCCCGGGTGGCCTCCCACCCAGCTACCCACCTACCCACCTACTCCTGCTCTGTGTGGCTGCAAGTTTCCTCCTTTCCCTCCTTCCCTTCCTTGTGTGCATCGACCATCCGTCCATCACATCTCTTTGTCTTACTGTCTCTCTACATCCGCACCGTTCAGCATCTCTCCCGTTCACCTCTTGTTTCCAGCTGAGGTGGCTGCCGCATGGTGCATTCCTGGTTGACTCAAAAGAGGCCTTTTCTTCTTAACGAATCTGGTGGCCCCCTTCTACACTTCCTGTCCTCTTTCTATCTTTCCCTTTACTTTCTCGTCTCTGGAAGTGGCACTCTCCCACACTTCCACTGTCCCTCGTTCCTCGCTGTGCATTGCGTGGCAGGTTGCGGCCTGGGTGCCTCTGGTGGTGGCTTTGTGGTTTGGTTGGTAACCTTCACCCGTTTGAACCCCCTCTCTCCCCTGTCGGTCTGTCGCTTGTGTCTCAACCGTTGATTCTGATCAACAGTCTTCTCTTTGCCAGACTTTGTTTTGTCAGTCTGTACTTTATTGTTTTGAGGTTCAAATGACTTAACCTGTTTGTGTTTCATTCCAGGATCAATCTCTGACTTTTCATTTGTATCGTTAAATATTATAGTCGTATCATAATAACTGCCTTCTCAATATACCATATTTTTTAAGTATATATTGTTTTATATTCTTACTTTTATTTCTCTTTTTTCCCCACATCATTTATTTAAGAATGGGATTGTCGTTACTCTAATGATTCGATGAACATGTGCACCTGTGGCCCCTTTGTTCTGCAGTGAGATCAGGTGGATTCTAGATTTACTATATGGCCAAAGGTTTATGGACACCTAAAAAAATGATTGGTATGTGCTTTAACATCCCATTGACCAGTTGGTCTCCATTTGCACCTATAATAAGCTCCACTTTTCTGATGAAGAGGGTCCTCTAGATTTTGTGGAGATCCATTCAACCACAAGGGTGTTAATAAAGCCAGGTACTGGTGGATGTAGGTGAGATGAGCAGGCCTGTGGTGCCGTCATCACATTCATCCAAACGGTGTTGAGGTCTATAGCATGATCTTTCACACCAACCAAAGTGAAAATTGCCATGCTGGATCAGGTTTGGATCTTCTAGTTGGAAGTGATGGGAAAACTTTGCTAGCACATCCAAGACATCCTATAAAGACAGAGAACCACATATGGGTGGAAAAGTTCGGTTTCCATATACTTTTGGCCCTATAGCGTGTACTTAAAATTGAAGCATTTGGTTTTTGAGGCATCACATCCAATCCGTACGCCGGTATTGTGATTGGCACCTCAGTGTGTGAGAAAGACACGAGTGCTTCTGAAGTTAATAATGCATTTCCTCTCTTCACAGGGCAGGGTGAAGCTTGCTTGTCACAGTGATGTAAGAACTAAAACCAATTGAGTTCAATGTGTCCTGTCTTCCTTTTCTCTTGTTCTCATTTCTCAATGTGTTCCTTCGCTGTCGCTTAGTTCCCCCGCCTCACTCAGTCTGAAGCCGTTGGTTCTTGTTGTTCTTCAAGACTCGCCTTTAGCTCTAGCTTTCTACATCTCAGACTTCCTGTCCATAGCGAGTGAATAATTCCAGGCTTCAGCCTTCACATTTTTTTATGATGATAGCTAGCTTTGAGCCAGGGATTTTCTTCTTACTTCCTGAATACTCTAACCTGCATATTAATTGATCTGATTAGCTGATTATCAATTATCATCTAATTAATCACTTAACAGTAATTTCCTCTGATTATTACAGCGAGGAAAACACTACACCAGACCTGTAACTCATTTCATAGGTTTCAGTGATACATTGTTATACACTGGATATGGATAAATGTTTGTGGACATTTGAACATCCTGTTCCACATTTAGTCCACATTTACTTTTATAATACTCTCCACTCTTATAGAAAGATGTTCCTCTAAATTTGTGGAGATTTTGTGGAGAAGTTTTCAGCAACAAGGGTGTTAGTAAAGTCAGCTACTGATGTAGGAGGCTACGGAGACGTTACAGCTCACCCCAAAGGTGTGCATTAGGGTGTATAGCTCTTACTTAGTCCTTACTATAGTTCCCTTTTAGGAACTCGAGCTGCGTTGAAACGTTTTTGGGAACACACCCAGGTGTTCACGCTCTGGAATAATGTGTGTAATTAGTCAAAAATTGGACGCTGGCCGTCACTGGCGGGGTGATGTCACAACCAGGAAGTAGAAGATGCACATGGAGTTAGGCGAGCAAACCATCATGCCAGCGAGCATTCTCCTCCGGTCTCCACCTATTCTCGTTGTGGTAAAGTAGAACTCACCGCCTCCTTCAAAGCTCCTAAAGTTGCTTTAGTGTACTGCCCCAGTTTTAGGCACACCAGAGGTCAGTCTTGAGAGACCGATACCCCTAAGAGACGTCCTGGCATTCTGGAAAGCTCAGCCAGACTTGTTTCAGTCTCGTCCGCCCTGCTTCGACAGGGTTCTTCCCACTCTGGTGAAAACTGAGCAGGCTCTGGTCATGGAATGAGAGGTAAACACTCACCTGACCAAGGAGGCCATTGAGGTGGTCCCTCTATCAGAACGAGATTCATAGTTCCTAAAAAGGACAGTGGGTTGCGGCCTATTTTGGAACTATGTCAACTGAACCGCTCACTCGTGAGACTTAGGGTCAGGATGCTGAGCCTCAATCAGGTTGTGTCTCAAATCAGATCTGAGGACTGGATTGTCACGGTAGATCTAAAGGATGCATACTTTCATCTATCCATCCTTCCTTTTCACAGGAAGTTCCTAGGGTTCGATTTGGGGTCGAAGCTTACCAGTATCGGGTTCTTATGTTTGGCCTTGCCCTCTCATCCCGCACCTTCACAAAATTTGACGATGCAGCTCTGTTCTCCCTGAGACTTTGGGGCATCCGAAAACGCCGGGAAGAGTGGGCTTTCTCTATTACAGAGAACCACCTATCTCGGCGTCATATGGGATTTGACTACTTTGTGCGTGCAGCTTTCCCCTGCCCACATTGTGGCCATCCTTAAGGCCATCAGGAAGGTCAGGGAAGGACAGCCTCTCACTGTCAGGCAGTTCCAGAAACTGCTAGGGCTTATGGCAGCTGCACCCAGTGTTATCCCACTTGGCCTTCTGTACATGAGACCCCTTTAGCTGTGGCACCCTTTGGTTCTCATGGAAGGGCAATGCCCTCCATTTGATCAAAGACATGTGGCTATGCCTATGTGCCTTAGATGTTTGGAGAGATCCTGGGTTCCCAAGAAAACTTGGAAGTGCTAATTTAATTGTTTCAGGAAGAGGTAGGTCGCTTGGCGATAGCAAGTAACTCCTCTGTACGGATATCTAGGGGAAGTTCATTCCACCACCTCGGTGCCAGAACAGAGAAGAGCCTTGAAGTATACTTACCTTTTATTCTGAGAGAAGGTGGTACCAGTCGAGCAGTGCTGGAGGATCTCAGACAGCGTGGTGTAGTGCGAGATGTGATGAGGTCTCTAAGGTAAGATGGTGCTGGTCCATTTTTGGCCTTGTAGGCAAGCATCAGTGTTTTGAATCTAATACGTGCAGCTACTGGAAGCCAGTGAAGGGAGCACCTTGATGGTTTCTTACATCAACCATCAAGGACGTCTGCGCTCGTGCCCACTGTACAGGCTGGCACACCAGATCCTCCTGTGGGCCTAGAGGAAGCTCCTCTCAGTGAGAGCAGCTTACAACCCGGGTTGATTGAACTAAGCAGCAGACACCCTGTCGAGGCAGGGGTTGAGACCCAGGGAATAGCGGCTCCACCCTCTTGTGGTGGAGCAGATTTGGGAGAGATTCGGCAAAGCCCAAGGGAATCTGTTCGCATCTCAAGAGATGTTGCACTCTCCCTTCTGGTTCTCTCTTAGTCCTCCAGCCCCACTGCAGCTGGACGCCATGGCTCAAGCATGGCTGAGGCTGCATTTGTACGCCTCCCCCTTCCTTCGTGGCACCCGGAGGCTGAGGCTAAGGCCGAGGCTGAGGTAACGTATGTAACCCTAGATCCCTGCTGGAATAAGACGCTGCATCTCTAAGCCACACTGCCGGTGTCCCTACAGCGCTTCCTTTTCCCTTACAGAAGCTGGCGCTCGCCTCACTCCATGTGCGTTTTATATTTCCTGGTCGTGAAGTTAACCTGCTGGTGACGACCAGCCTCCAATTTTTCAAATCAAATCAAATCAAATCAAATTTTATTCATCACATACACATACATACAGGGTACGACATGCAGTGAAATGCTTTATATGACGGTCCGGCAAGAGGGGAATAGGGTGGGGAGAAAAAAAAAAGCAGATAAATAAAGTATAAAAACTATATAAAATACAATTAAATATAAGGTATAAAGGATATATAAAGATATGCATGTAGTAGCTGGAGCAGTCGTGACGGCAACCGACCTCACCAGCGCCATCTTGACTTTTGACACATTATTGAAGAGCGTGAACACTCGGGCGCGTTCCCAAAGTGTTCTGATGCTGTGTCTCATTCCCTCAGGGAACTAGGGTTACATACATAACCTAGAGACGTATCATCTGGTCCTACTAGGTTTATCCACCATGTTGTGTAGTTCAGTAAGTATCTTAGGATCTAATTATCACTGGAACATAATAGATCAGTGTTTCCTCTTTTTTCTCTCTGGCTGGTTTTGAAGTGTCCATAGTCACCATAAAAACAACTTGTAATGTCTAAATGTCCACAAAAGTGGTTCACGGTTCAAGTGAAAGTAAGCTATTTAAATATTTGCAGTTTTTCATAGGTATTTATTTTTCTTCTTTTTGTTTTTTGACCTAGCCCATTAGGTGTCAATGTTATAATCAGAGATGTAAAGAGTCGCTGAAACTCATTTCAAGTAAAAGTATAGATTATTTTCTGAAAAAAACATACTCCATGACAAGTTTAAAGTCCCTGATTCCAATATGACTTGAGTAAAAGTCTTCCAGTATCTGATTTGAACAGCACTTGAGAATTTGACTTCATATTGAGCTTAAGCCCAAAGCATGCAATTTTTGTCTTGTTTTATTTCTTAAATCACGATCTTTCAAAAAAAAATTCTTCAATTAATAAATAAGAAAAGTGTATCATGTCACAAAGTAGAAGAACCGTCAGCATTCAAAAAACGAATAAAAAGAAAGTAAATCATTTTTGATAAAGTAAAACCTAATATTCATAGCTGATTATGATTTAATGCAACTCTTAAAAAAGGCAATATTTTTATTCAACTTCAACAAAAGCTGGTTCTCAAAGTTTTTGGAAATTATTAAAGCTATTTTTGGACTGAAAATGTGGCCAGCAGTGCAAAAAAGTCGCTCCCAGGCAGAAGATGTGGGAAGGGAAGTGTTGAGCTTTAATGATATTTTTAACAAAAGTACAGAATGTAATTATCAGTGGTGGACAGTAATGAAGTAAATGTAATTTGTTCTTGCACTTAAGTTGCTTTTCGTGTATCTGTACTTTACTGAAATATTTTCATTTGTGGAGACTTTTACTTTAAATTCACTACATTTCAAAGTCAAATATCTTTTCACTCATCTACATTTTGTAAAATCAGTTTTCCTTTTTAATTCGTTTGAGAAGTTGGACACTAAGGAAGGAGAAAAGGATTTGTACAGATTGGCCAGGCAGAGGAACCGAGTTTAAAGGGAAACTTTTACTTTTTCTGGAGTCACATTTTACTGAGTTGATTCAATGTAGTTTAGAAGAGACTAAAAGTTGCTTATATCTTCGCTACTCAGTAAAACTAGAAAGTAGCCAGAAAATGACAACTACAATGAATTACATTTACTCAAATATTTTACACCACTGGTTTTAATTGCATTAAATTAGTTGTATTTAAAAGCATTGGTGTTTTCAGTTCTATTTCTGTACCAATGTTGGTAATGTGAAGTCCAACATGGAGCTCACACCCCCTTCCCATGATACTCTAAAGTCATGACACTCTACAAACAGAAACCTGACAGTGTCTTGACTAATTTGACAAATTTTCTATCATACTTGCATTGATAAAACCATGAATTGTTATTTTTTTTTATCCTGAATGAAAATGTCACATAAGTTGATATCGGGTCCGCCAGTGTACTGATAGAAAGAGCTTCATTTAAAGTGTTCCTGTTTCTCGTTTTTTTTCCATGTGTTTGTGGAATGTTTGTACTTCTTTCAAAATATCACAAGCATATTTATTCCTCCTCCTTTTCTTCTTCTTCTTCTTCTTAATATTATTATACACTATATCGACAAACGTATGTGGACACCTGAGCAGATTGATATGTGCTTCTTTTTGAACATCCCATTCTACATTTCATCTCCATTTGCTCTTATAATAACCTCCACTCCTCTGAGAAGATGTTGCACTAGATTTTGTGGAGATTTGTGGAGCCACAAGGGTGTATTTAAAGTCAGGTACTGATGTAGGTGAGGTGAGGAGGCCTGGGGTGCTGTTCACATTTATTATGTTCAATAGGGTTGAGGTCTTTGTGGGATCAGTTTGGAGAAGAACCACATATAAATAGAAAAGTCAGGTGTCCAAATACATTTGCCCATATTGTGTATCACTCTAGCAGTCACATAGGGTTGACTTTTCTAGACCTTTCAGCTCTGTGTGTGTGTGTGTGTGTGTCTGTGTGTGTGTGTGTGTGTGTGTCAGTCGTGTCTTCTCTACACTGCTGTTTTACTGTTGTGTGTTACATTCTGTAAATGCTATATTTGTGAGTGTGTGTGTGTGTGTGTGTGTGTGTGTGTATGTGTGTGTGTGTGTGTGTGTGTGTGTGTGTGTGTGTTTGTGTGTGCGCGTGAGAAACACTGTCTTTGATTTCTACAGCTGTTTTTGTTTCGTAGCTTTTGTTTCTCGTCTCGTCCTACTCCATAACCTCACCACTATCCTTTCCTTTTCTCTTCTGTCCTCGTTTGGTGTGTTTTGTCTCCTTCTCCAGGGTACACAGCTCATTTTCAACGCCGCTAAGGAGCTTGGGCAGCTTTCCAAGCTGAAGGTAACGTAAAGTTTGTGGATCTACATTTATGGATCATATAGTATGTGATGAAATGTAAGCTGTGTTTGTTCTCCCTCGGTAGGAGCACATGGTGCGTGAAGAAGCCAAGGCTTTATCACCCAAGCAGTGTGCAGTTATTGAGTTGGCTCTGGATACCATCAAGGTAAAAATCTTTCGTATTATGAGGAGCGATCTGATGGTATTTTTTCTCCTGAACATCTCATATACATTAATTGAATTGGGTAATATTAAAAGTTACATGATCTGGACGTGGCCTGCACTGTTTGTGGGTTGATAGTGATGCTTTATTTTGCAGCAATATTTCCATGCTGGAGGAGTCGGCCTAAAAAAGACCTTTCTGGAGAAGAGTCCTGACCTGCAGTCTCTTCATTATGCCCTGTCCCTCTACACACAAGCGACAGACAAGCTCATCAAGACATTTGTACAGTCACAGAATGCACAAGGTAATTTATCTTGCATTTTTTAGGCAGATAATATGCACCAGACATGTAGGATTGACTCTTGGATGAAGGTTCTGATTGACCGACTCATGACTTGACTCTGGACTTGACAATGGTTTCAGGCTCCAACCAACATGTACAGATTCCACTCGAGTCTCCATCAGTGAACAGTTGATAACTTCTGCAATCATAAAACTACACTGTATGAACAGAAATTTGTGGAAAACCTGAAATTAAGATTGGTATGAGGTTCTTTTTGAGCAACCCATTCCACAGTTTCCATCTGCTCTCATAATAACCTCCACGATTCAGAAAAGATTTTGCGGAGATTTGCGCTCACCCTAAACCTAACCCTGTCCATTAAGTGTATAATAACGATGAGGTTCCCTTCAGAGTCTGGTTCCTTTCAAGGTTTCTTCCACATTTCTTCTCAGGAAGTTTTTCCATCACTACCATCACATCTGGCTCGTTTATTAGAAAAAACCTATAGGGATAAATTTCTAAATAAAAAAATGTAGTCCTGTCCTGTACAAATAAAACTGAATCTAATCGAAATGAATTACAGCGCAAATCTCAATTGACGTCTTTTTCCGACCACAAGCGTGTGGCTTGTCAGTGTCGTGACGCTCGTGCACAGTAATTTATTGCGCTGCTATTCACTTGGAGCTGAAAGTGGTAATTAAACACAACAGCAGAAAGAAAAGCACAGAGCAGTGTTGGGAGCACAGCTGTTTTATTAAAGTGGTTAAAGTTTTTAAAAGGTGAGTCAGAAAAGAGTGAATTTGATATGCTCTGACTTTTTTGGTTTCATTTATAGTTTATTTCACATGAATTAGAAGGTTTTGTCCATAAGTAGTGGTGTTTCTGTATAATGATATAATTTGATAGAGGAAATTATAGGTCCTAGATAGAGCAGACTATAGTGTTGGGTATAGTTACTGTAGATTCATGGTGTTTGAGAGACACATGCATGTTCCTTCGGTTTCTATGCAGCAAACAAATCTATAAATCCAGATGTTTATTTTCATTGAAAATCCTCCCTTAACAGCTTTACAGACTCTCAGCATCCGGACAGTTTGTTTCTTCAAACATTCAGTTGAAATACTTTGGTAAAAATGAGCCAAATTTGTTTTTTCACTAGTTCAATAGGATTTAGGAGCGGTGACTGGGCAGGTCGTTCTATGTTAGATATCACTCCAGACATCTGTTTGCTCTATAAATAACACTTACAGTTCAATTCAATTCAATTCAACTCATATTTATTTGTATAGCGCTTTTAACAATGAACATTGTCTCAAAGCAGCTTTACTTACGGAGCTCAGACATACCGTGAATTCGGTTCCAATGAGCTGCAGTCAGGACAGAATTGCATGGTGTTGAAGTATGGAATGGAGCCATGTTGATTTAGGATTCCCTTCCCTTTCCGGAACCTTCCCTGCTCCAAAACGACCCCAAACCATTGAGCTTCCACCTCAACTTCATTGTCCAATTTATGTGTTTTTACCGAGTTTGTAGAAACAAAAGGATCATGTGTTTCAAAAAACATTAAACAGCAGGTGTTTCCACACTTATTACTGCCACTCTATATATTTGCCCAAGAATGTTCTTGTGAGCCCAGGATTGAGTTACCCACTACCCAATGGTTGAGGGCTCTTATGTTTATGACGAATGACTTGGGACTTGACTCAGACTCATTGATTTCTTTCTCTACTCATACATTTTTTCTGTCTTCTGTTCTATCAGGAGATACAGACTTTCTGCTGGGAATGGTGTACTTTTCTTTTCCTTCCTTTTTTCTTCTATGGGAATAATTACACAGTTTGGTTTTCAGCGCCTCTGGGAGAGAAAGCTTTTTAATGAAAGATCACTTGAAATGTAATTAGAATAAATGTCATTCTTTTAGCCTGAGCATTTAAATACATTTGCAAATAATTGGATGTAATGCAATGTGAATGTGTGTGTGTGTGTGTGTGTGTGTGTGTGTGTGTGTGTGTGTGTGTGTGTGTGTGTGTGTGTGTATGTGTGTTGAGTAAAAGCAGTTTATCAAATATCAAAAACCCTACAAAGGCCCGAAGTGCTTATTGAACTATTGGTTTATTGTCTCTTTGTCTGTCTTTCTTTCTTACTTTCTCTTTCTCGGCATTTGATTTCTCTGTCTCCTTCATGTTCTCTTTTTTCTATCGTAATTTCTATGTTTTTCCTCATACATCCTTCAACTTTTGTCTGTTTTTAATGCTCCGTATTTTCCCATCCTGTCCTCCACCCTCGTCTTTCCACCAGTTCATGGAGGGAAGGGGATAAGGTTCACCAATAGCGAGGATGTGTACCCCGAAAAGGGTACGTCTACAAAGGGCTCATGCCCTGCACCACCAAGGTCCCGTCAGTGGCCCGAACGAAAGCTTCTTTCAGATGATGATCGGATAGATCACGTGCATCCCATAGAAATGGCCCAATTGCATGCCCACTCATGTCCCACCAATGCAGTCTTAACATTGCATGTATAAGGTCTTGGGATCACTGACTTACTGTATGTGCACATACATTGCTGGAAGATGTATACGAGCACTACAGATGAAGAAAACCCTGAACAGAGAGTATGCGTGCATGTTCCTATTTTATGGTGGCAACCAAATGTCCCCACAAATATTAAATATAGAACTTGTGGAGTCATTTGTCTGGTTCCCACAAGTCAACTTGTTTTTTTTTTTGTTTGGTTTTTTTGTTTTTTTTGTTTTTTTTTTTTTGGTTTTTTTTTTTTTTTTTTTTTTTTTTTTGGGGGGGGGGATTGGTGTGTGGGTGCACAAGTGGCAATAAGCCAATTCAAGCGACTAAAGACAGATTATCAAATCTTTTTATACCTGAGTGCCTTGTAAATATTGTTAGAATTTGATCATGTGAGCAGAGCCTTCGCTAGTATTTATTTGATATCACAATTTGAGTATAACAGCAATAATTACATCAGCATCATAAATAACATCAAGATTCAAGAAGTGACTGAGCAACTCAAGAACGTTGTAGATGGATTTGGACTGTAATTTATATCAACAGTCTGCTACAATGTTTCAGCACCACGGACAGTTCCACATTTAAATCACTGAACAGTAATGAATGGATTTTCAGTTTGTTGAGGATGAGGATGGGGTTCCCTTTTAAGTCTCAAGGTTTCTCAGGGAGTTTTTCCTTCACCACAGTCACCACTCATTAGGAATAAACTTAATTCAATTCAATTTCAATTAAATTGTATTTGAATATTACTTTTTACAATGTACATTGTCTCAAAGCAGTTTTACACAGATAAGGCAGAAATAATGTTATACAAAAGAATGACTCAAAAAGGAACCCATACTCATCCTCAGCACTGAATGTTCATTCATTACAGTTACATTTCAGTTACATTTTAGACGTGTCTCGCCTCCTAGATCGATATTTGGGAAATTATTTTAGTCTTTTAAATGCGGCTTATCCAATGGAATGTCTGTGATTATGTTCACCCCCAAAGATCTGCCCCTTAATTCTGTGATTTCTATATTATAATTGAAAGGACTCACGTTGTTACATAAGTCTATAGAGCAGGGGTCCTGAGCTATGGCCCATATGACCCCCACATTTGCAACAGCCCTCTAAACAAAATCCTCTAAACAATTTAAATATATGTTTTACTCATATCATATCTGTATTTGATTTAAAAAAAAAGGTCGGCTTTCAAACTAAAATGTCCCTTAGTTATTAATAGAGATCGATGAACCGATAGTTGATCGCTGGAACTGTTGGCTATTGACAAAAACCCATACCGATAGTTTTTTCCAGCTTCCCCTTTCCGCTGTCATTACAAGAGCGGCCTCTAGAGGTGAATTACTGACACTACGTGCTGTTTGTTTTCTGCCTGCTGCACGGAGAGCGCTATATTATATTTATTATTATTAATTTATTAATTATATAATCATATTTATTAATGAAGATATTAATATATTTTTTTAGCAGGTTTAATGATTCAGAACTTTTTTCCAACCTAGCTATCGGTATCGGTAAAATCAACTATTGGTCGACTTCTAGCTATTAAAATATTTAATTATTAAATAATTATTTGTTAGGTTTCTCCACCAACCATATGCATAAATAAGAACATTTCTTTATTTCAATAGCAATGAATTAAAAAAAATTCATTATAGTAATATAATAGTAATAATGGTCTTTTAATAGGTTAAATATCTCTTGAAAAGTGACACTTATTTGTCTGTACAGTGCAGAACAAAATAGAAACTAATCCAGAATTAGGAGGCAAAAATAAATACATTTAATATCATAATAAAATGTTCACAATAATACTGGTAGTCACTCATGCTAATGTGATTTCTGTTAGAGATCCCCATTAAAGAAAGGAAAAATGATGTGGCCCTCACAGAAAAGATATTTAGGGACCCCTGGTTTAAAGCATGCTCAATCAAACCTGCAGTGTTTCCTCCACATGACAAGACCTTGATGTCAGCAGTGTTTTTGGGGCTGTTAGCATGCAGAACTTCATCTCTGTTCACTCTGACACTCGTTTGTTTTTTTGTGCGATTTATTTACTTGATTTTTTTGAAGATAAACTGCTATGCTGATGCGAGCGGTCTTTCCCATGATGCCCACACAACAGTAGACTGTGTCTCACCAAATGTCTTCATGAATCTTAAATTATGTAAATGATCTGCGTTTAATTCAGAGGTTTCTCCACATGGGTAATGGGAACAAAAAAATCGTGCCACATCTACTTTGAGAGGTCTATTACACCTGTATAATTTAAATATCTCTACAACGTGATTGCTATAAAAAACCTGGAGTTTTACAAACTATAAAGCAGACTAAGATTGAGGTCAAACTTTTTCTGTACACAGCTTTGTTCTGATGGTGCCATCCCCCACCCTATTTGGAAACCCAGATACACCAGCACTTATTTCCTGGTTCCTGCAGTCAGAGTAATTATCGTGAAAGAACACCGCACCCTAAATAACTATTTATAGCTTTGCTTTGCTTAGCGCAGAACGGATCAGTGAGATCCTGCTGAACTGAACTTTGCTGTCTAACTGGGCCGTGGTGAATCCTGTAAAACGTGGGCATCACCATCCCCCTGGGCATCACCATCAACCCCCTGCTAGTTGAGGCTCTATAAGTACACCACATTTAGAGAAACCTAGATGCTAAAAGTACTGTTATCAGCCTGATTTTGATCAAACATTGAGGATATGAGGTGTGTGTGTGTGTGTGTGTGTGCGTACAAAAGTGTGTACGACAGCCATTATTTACTTCTGCATGTGTAAGTGTATGGATCCCTATACATCCATGGGCACATAGAGGTGAGCAGGTTTACTGCCCCCTGCTGGACATATGAGCCAGTACGTGTTTGCATGTTGCCTCTACCTACCTTTCCCAACATCAGGAGCATGGAGCAAAGGCTTGGAAAGCTCAAGGACTCTCCTTACTAACACACACACAAACACACACCCACACACACACATTCTGATAGAGGGGTAGCACATGCTATACACACAGTGGTACTGTAACATATTGGTATCTTGTCCAGTCTTCCAAATACACTTTATGAACAAAAGTGTTGAGACTACCAAATCAGAGGCAGACAATTGTAAAGAACATTCTGCTCTACTTGGTTGGAGGATGTGGAAGATCTCCTGCTATAGAGCTCCAACCCTATTGAGCAGGATGAATGTGAACGCTGACTGCACCCCAGGCCTCCTCCTCTCGTACTCACCTATATCAGTATCTGACTTTACTAGCATGCTTATAGCTGAATGAATCTCCACAAAATCTAGAGAAACATCTTCCCAGAAGAGTGGAACTAATGATAACAGCAAATGGGCACTAGATGTGGAATGGAATGGTCCAATCTTATGGTCTAATGGTGTCCACAAACCTTTGTCCATACTCTGTAGCACAGTGCGACCCCTTTAGCTGAATGTCCGTAAACGGATGCTAGGACTGATCACTCAGAGATGATTGTTCTAGCCCTGGAAGTCTGGAGATGATGTGGACAGCAACACATTTTCAGCATGTTTCTGCCTGACTGTGAAATTCTATGCAGTGCTCTTTCTCTCTACCACTTTTGGAGAGGTAAATCCACCCTCCACACTCCTTCTCCTCAACTACAGACCCACAAAGCAAGTCAACATCCACTGCATGTGTGGAGATCAGACACAGATCTCACACTCCTGTATGGTTCTTTTAGCCTTCTAATGGTTATTGGATTTGCATGATTGGATATTTTGAGAAATTGTTTTATCGAGTGTATTGATGGATAAACAGACAGCAAGCACTCTATATCTGAATTGTATACACTGTTAGATATCTACAAGAGTGAAGAATTTAAATTCTGGAGAAACTAATAGGTTATTTAAGGGGTTAAAGGGGTTTATTACACATTGTGTGCTTGCTGTCTGTCCAAAACCTCTGTAATACATATCACACACACGGATTTCAAGATTTTAAGATCCTGTGAATGATCCTTTTTCTATTTATCATAATATTTTGTTTTAGTGTTACAGCTACATTGTGTGAACAAAGTATTGGGACACCTGACTTTTCCAGCCATATGTCGTTCTTACCATAAATTTGGATATATGCAATTATATCGGATGTCCTTGGATGTGCTTCTCTGAAACCTGACTCAGCATGACTGCCCCTGTGCACAAATCTCCATAAACATCTGCTTTCTAGTAGAAGATCTCCTGCTAAAGAGCTCCAATCCTATTACATAGGTTGAATGTGAACTTTCTCACCTACATTAGTACCTAACTTTACAAACACCCTAGTGTTAGAATGAATCTCCACAAAATCAAGAGGAACATCTTCCGAGAAAAGTGGAGATCATTATAAGGAAAAAAAAAGATTAGGGAAGTTAAAAAAATCTAATAGTCAGGTGTCCACAAACTTTTGCCCATATAGTGCATCATTATACTGTTAACGGTCATTGTTTAGACCTATGCATGGATTGACTTAAATATGGAGTAAACCAAGTTCCTTCTCAGTTCTTCTTGTGGTAGAGGCCATTTATCTTCACACAAAACAGGGTCAGAGTCTCTGTTATGCAGAGGATCATGAGCATGAGCTACTGAGTTGAGAACCTGATTTGTGAGCTCTTTTTTCTGCTGCTCATCCTCAGGCTCTGGTGTGGACGATTCTGTAGGAGAGGTGTCCATCCATGTTGAGGTCTTTACTCATCCCAACACAGGCGAACACAAGGTCACAGTGAAAGGTCAGAAGAAACCATTGTTAGGAGATTTCCTGAAGGATTTGTCGCTTCACTGTTGAAATGTTACGAAGCAGACGTATTTCTCTTGTAGTGGTCGCTGCAAACGACCTGAGGTGGCAGACGTCTGGAATATTCCGCCCCTTCGTAGAGGTCTACATTATCGGCCCTCACCTGAGCGACAAGAAGAGGAAGTATGCCACTAAATCGAAGAACAACAGCTGGGCTCCTAAGTACAACGAAACATTCACATTGTGAGTATAATCTCTTAAATTCTTAAATCTGAACCAAACATGGGTTGTTGTGACTGCAGGCTTTCATTCCAACCAAATGGGATGCACATGTGATAGATGGAATCCAAGAGGAACCGATTGAACATAGTTATATAGTCAGTCACTGCTGCTGAGGATAGTTCCACATGAACAACCTGAAGATCCATTAGGTTACCATGGACAGATAAACTCACTGAAGATGGATTTGGGTTGTAATTGATATAAACAGTTCTTCTACAATGGTTTAGGGCTACAATCACCATGAACAGTTTTGCATTCAAATCTCCATCAGTAAACAGCTGATAACCTCAACGATCTTCTTCTCCTTTCGGCTGCTCCTGTTAGAGGTCCTGCATACTCTCCCTCACCACATTCATAAACCTCCTCCTTGGTATTCCTCTTTTCCTCCTTCCTGGTGGCTCCATCCTCAGCATTCTCCTACTGATATACCCCATGTCCCTCCATCGCACATGTCCAAACCATCTCAATCTCGCCTTCTTCACCCTGTCTCCAAAATGTCCTACATGCACAGTCCCTCTCATAAACTAATTTCTTATCCTGTATATCGTCGTCACTCCCAAGGAAACCTCAACATCTTCAGCTCTGCTACCTCCAGCTCCACCTCCTGTCTTTTACTCAATGCCACTGTCTCTAATCCATACATCATCTCAGGTCTCACCACAGTCCTACAAACTTTCCCTTTCACTCTCACAGATACTCTTCTATCACAAATCACTCCTGCTATCCCTCTTCTCCACCCACTCCACCCTGCCTGCACTCTTTTCTTTACTTCTCTAACACACTCTCCATTACTTTGCTCTGTTGACCCCAGGTACCTGAACTTCTCCACTTTCTCCACCTCTTCTCCCTGCAACCGCACCCCTTCAATGCCCTCCCTCTCATTCACACACATGTACTCTGTCTTACTCCTATTGACTTTCATTCTCTTTCTCTCCAGCGTGTACCTCCACCTATCCAGGCTCTTCTCAACCTGCTTCCTACTCTCACCACTAATCACAATACCATCCACAAAGATTATAGTCCAGGGAGACTCCTGTCTGACCTCGTCTATCAACCTGTCCATCACCACTGCAAAAATGGACTCAAACCCGATCCTTGATGCAATCCAACCTCCATCTTAAACCAGTCTGTCGCACACTTCACTGCTGTCACACTGTCCTCATACTTTCTAACTGTATCCCTTATGACTTCTGCAGTAGTTACCCAATCATCCAGCACCTCTTCACCACCACCGAGCTCCTGTCTGACCTCTTCCCTGAATCTCACACTACAGTCTTCATCCTACAGTTTCCACCATCCTAGTCTTCTTTCAGTACTCACTCTCCTCCTCTTCTACTTCACCTCCAAAACCATCCTACAGACCACCATCCGATGCTGTCTAGCTACACTGACCCCTGCCAACATCTTAGTCTCCAATCTCCTTCAGGTTCCATCTCCTACATAGAACATAGTCCACCTGTGTGCACCTTCCTCCACTCTTATACGTCACCCTATGATCCTCCTTCTTCTAAATACGTTTTCACCACTGCCATTTCCATCCTTTTAGCAAAATCTACCACCATCTGCCCTTCTACATTTCTCTCCTTAAAACCATACCTACCATCACCTCCTCATCACCTCTGTTCCCTTCACCTACATGCCCATTAAAGTCTGCCCCAATCACCAATCTTTTATTCCTAGGTTCACCTTCTACCACATCATCTAACTCACTCCAGATTCTTTCCTTCTCCACCATCTCACAACCGACTTGTGGAGCATAAACACTAATGACATTAGCTATCACTCCTTTAACTTCCAGCTTCATGTTCATCACCCTATCAGAAACTCTCTTCACCTCCACTACATTCTTACTGTACTCTTCCTTCAAAATCCCCCCTCCGCTTATTTGATTTGGCACATGTTTTTACGCTCGACGTCCTTCATAACACAACCCTCCACATTTATCCAGGCTTGAGACCGGCAATAAGAGTGATCTGACCTGTGCAACACTAATCGCTGGATTAACTGATAACTTCAACAATGTTCTAGTGTTGAAGATGAAGATGAGGTTACCCATTGAGTCTGGTTCTTCTGAAGGATTTTTTTTCTCATATCACCTCTGGATTGCTCTATGTATAATAATGTTAACATTTATATTCTAAATCTATTTAATTCTATAAAACTGAATGAACGCCTGCCACCACACCCTTTCCTTCCCCTACATAACCTACACAATAATACGAGGTGGTATCAGAAAGTTTGGAGACTGGCTCTGTTTACAAGAAACTACTTTATTTATCTGCTTTTACACACTATCACCTTTAAAATAGCCCTTTTTGGGATTCATGCTGGATCTCTGGAATAGAGTCAAAACAGCGAGCTGGATCTTTATTTTAGAGAAGCCAAATTAGGTGAGCAGGGTGGGAAGTTGTTTTCAATGAGAAACTCACGTGTGAGGAGATCTCGGTGACAGGGTACATGGTCACAATAGCAGACATGGTAACGCAGATGGTGGAGAATAGCACCAGTTGCACAGCTCCCAATGTACACAGGACAATATCTTTTGGCACAGTGACTTATGAAGGGCAGTTCTCCCTGTGACTGTGCGTGCAGCCTTGTGCTGCCATCTGTTGGCGTGTTACAAAACGAACAGAAATTTTTGATGCCACCTCGTACTTCACCACAAAATGCAACAATGCAATTTTCTTGTGTGCTAGTTTAGTTTGTTAGCTAGCAACTACAAGGGGAGTTTAAGTCAAACCGAGGCTTTTAATGTTACAGGTATAAAAAAAATACACTCAGTCCTAAATGGCTATTGTGTCCTATCCCGGTTTGACTTGAATGCCCCTCATAGTTATTTAAGATGCATTGGTGTATTTAGATGTTCAGGAGCATAAAGTAACCTGAGGCCTTTATCTGTAACCGTGACTAGTACGCTGAGTAACGAGGTGGGGCCGGAGTGTTATGAGCTGCAGGTGTGCGTGAAGGACTACTGCTTCGCGCGAGAGGACCGCACCGTAGGCATGGCCGTGCTGCAGCTGAAGGACGTGGCGCCCCGCGGGAGCGTGGCCTGCTGGCTCCCGCTTACCAAACGCATCCACATGGACGAGACGGGTCTGACGGTCTTGCGCATCCTCTCCCAGCGCAACAACGACGATGTGGCCAAAGAGTTTGTCAAACTCAAATCCGACCAGCGCTCTGCAGAGGAAGGCAGAGGGAGCTAAAGGTAGAAGGAAATGGGGATTTGCAAGATAACTGGCCACCTCTCTAATTTTATCTGTTGAGTGTTGCACTAAAACAAACACACACACACACACACACACACACACACACACAATGCAGATCAGAATACTGGACCAATCCTACAAAACAGTGACTCTGCCATAATCTGCCCTGAGGCTTGAAGCACAGTGCAGGACATATGAAGATACAGGTCCACACTCCTGAACCTGTAGAATACTTGATGTTTGTGTGGTGTCCTTGATTTTCAAAAGTACATATTATATGGCACAACCTGAAGGTTGAAAGATATTTATCTAGATATTCATACATAAATATATTTAAAAACCGCAAATATTCTTTCAATAATATATCAGAGCTAAACGTCTGCCGTGATATCGGGATGTCTAAATGGATCCTTCTTCTTTTTTTTTATCAAATGATTACAGAGCAGAGCAGAGATACGCCTGAGTGAAAGCAGGATTGCTCTATTGTAGTGCCATCGATGCCTCTCAGAGCCCTATTTCTCACTGTTTATGAGAACGATGTCTTGGTGTGTAAAACTGCCTTGTTTATCATTCCTGCACCTCCACACGGGTGTCTGAGCATCAGGGTATTTCTCCTTTCTTCTCAGTGAGATGTTTCTCCATTACGTTTGAAAGGGCCAATGCTTTTTTTTAAAACAAAAAATAATGAATTATGCAAATCTGTTTTCTCGATCAAGCACAAGACGATGGTGAAACTATGGCTTGCAAAACCGTGCAAGGACCAAATACATCTCACGGAGCAAAGGAACAAATTTCTTTTTGCCGATTCTGTACATCCCACTGGGAACGATAGGAATTTGGAAGCTCACGATGCGGTGTATGGGTTTATTTACGTAATTCTAGAGTCGTATTTTTTTCTGACAGTGCAAATGAAGGCTACGGGGGGGTAAAGCTGATTGAATGTCAGAAATGTTGGTATGTTTGGGTGAAGTATTCCTGTTCAACACACTGCCATGCCTCTCTAACGTCCACTTGTTTGGGTTTTATTTCATTTGTGTGTGAGCATGTGTGCCTTGCATGTGTGGTGTATCAAGTGAGTGCATGACCGAGATTTTATATGGCGACATGGGTCAGGTGCAAAAGGACCTTATACGACGACGACCTGACTCGTTCGCCAATTTAATTTTAGAACGAGGCGTCCCATCGTTTTTTAAGAGATACAGCATCTTTATCTCAGAACAATTCTGGCGCTGTTGCCATAGCAACCCAAACCTCCCCTTAAATTGTCTTGCCAGCCATCTAAGTGTTCAGGAAAAGCACAACGTGAACGTGTACTTCGTGCTGGAGGATTTAATACGTTCCCTGCCACGCGAGAACACCCCTTCATTTCCAGCCATTGAGCAGTCAGTGACGGGAACACAGCTTTTCCACCCTGCTGGTGTTCCACAGGGTTTTATAGCACAGCGTAGGGTGGAGATAATGACTGGTTATAGCTTTGTGTGTGTGTGTGTGTGTGTGTGTGTGTGTGTGTGTGTGTGTGTGTGTGTGATTTATCTTCTAGCTGATCTGAAGATCTCACTGATTATTGGTGTTCGCTGGGTTCATCACATGATGTGTTTTTATTAATGCCTGGATCATTTATCATTAAAAAAAAACCCTAATTAAATAAAACACCTGCATAATAATGGATCATATTTACGCACAAAAATAAAAATAGGTACTACATACATGGTGTATACAGGGCATAAACACAGCTACACTACATAGCCAAAGTTTGTGGACACCTGAGTTTCCTTCATTTTTTTTTTAACATCCCCGTTCGCTCTTCTAATAATCTCTCCTCTTCTGGGAAGATCTTTTGGAGCTCGTCCCACGGGAGTGCAGATCTCTACCTCCAACGTTGTGCAAAAAAGGGTAACTCAGTGGTTAAGATTTCTGCTCAGAAGGTTATGTGCTCAAATCCCAGCACCACCAAGCTGCCAATGCTGGGCCTATGAGCAAGGCTCATAAACCTCAACTGTTTGGTGGTATGAATGAGATCAAAATAAGTTGCTCTGGATAAGAGCCATGAATGCAAACAGTTTGTAGAACATATAGCTGGAAAAGTCGTGTGTCCCAATACTTTTGAAAATGCTTGCTGGTCCCTCCCTAAGATCACCGTGCATTCCCTCATGTCGTAGACCAAATAGGCCACGTTTTGAATAAAGATGTGTATCCACACTGATGCGTTTCGTCGTGTGAAGTGATCTGAAGATGAAAAATAAATAAAAATAAAACCTCAACCTCACACTCTGGATGAAAACTTCTGCTATTTTGGATATTATCTAAAACTAAAAATGAAACGAATGCTGTCTCATTTCAAATGGTCTCGGAAACCAGTAATGATGATGTCACTGGGTGTTTTTCATCCAAAATAGTGTATAATACGTTACAGCCACAATTATACACCCGAACGTTTCTTATCGAGACTGTGTGAAGCTCGGAAACAGACCGCAGGATCGCCGAACGCTGCCCAGACGCTCTGAGAGGCTCAGAAGCTCAGCCTGAGATGTGACTATCGATAAGAACCGAGTGAGAGCACAAACAAAGCACAGAGAGATCCTGATTTTATGCTCACACACACTTACACTCACACACACACACACACACACAAACAGTGCAATGATGTCTGCCCCCCCCCCTCTCCCCCACCCCAAACTTGGACTCCAGACCTGTAGATAGGAAGCAGTGCATGTTGGGATAAGATCTCTCTCGTGCCAGCATGTTTGTTTTTTTTGATGTGATTTTGAAGACCGTGGTAATTTTTGTTATTTATTTAGAATATTTGGTATTATTTTCTATTTTTGGAAGGCTTGTGAATATATAAATATGTGTAGTGATAGAGTACTGAAGCATGAGAGACTTTTTTTATACAACAGATGTTTATAATTTCTTTTTTCTAACTATTATTGTTCTTATCGGGGATGAAAGTAAAACTAATGGCATTTTTTTTTTGCTGTGTTTCTACTTAATAAATGGTCATAAATATATTAAATAAATGGCTATAAAAAATGGTGTCTTTCGTTATTATTAGTAATAAATTCCAAGATTAAAAATTATGAACAATTATTATATAATAATTTAATCAGTACATGTTTCACTTGGTCCTTTTGTTTCTATGCAAAAAAAAAAAAAAGAAAAAGAAAAAGCTTTGAAGATTTCCTTTGACCAAATCTAGAAAAGTCCAGAACTTAATTTGCATTGAAAAATCCTCCTTTAGAGAACAGCAGCATCACAAACTCAACATCTGGACAGTTCATTTCTCCAAAACTCTCCAAATTTGTTCTTCACTAGATGCAGATTTCTTTCTTTCTTTCTTTCTTTCTTGTGAGATCTTATGATTTCTTTCTTTTGATATATTGTGATCTCTTTCTTTTCTTTCTTTCTTTCTTTCTTTCTTTCTTTCTTTCTTTCTTTCTTTCTCTTTCTTTCTTTTTCTTTCTTTTGATGTATTGTGATTCTTTCTTTCTTTCTTGTGAGATCTTATGATTTCTTTCTTCCTTCCTTTCTTTCTTACTTTCTTTCTTTCTTTCGATGTATTGTGATTTCTTTCTTTCTTTCTTTCTTACTTTCTTGTGAGATCTTATGATTTCTTTCTTACTTTCTTTCTTTCTTTCTTTTTCTTTCTTTTGATATTTTGTGATCTCTTACTTTCTTCCTTTCTTTCTTTCTTTCTTTCTTTCTTTCTTTCTTTCTTTCTTTTGATATATTGTGATCTCTTTCTTTCTTTCTTTCTTTCTTTCTTTCTTCCTTTCTTTCATGATGAAGTTAATCTCAGAGCACTTCAGTAGGTCAGTAGACATCACTCCAGACGACCGTCTGCTCTCTAAATAACACTTACAGAACTCAGACGTACTCATCATCTTGCTACAGTGAAGTCGTTTCCAATGAGCCGCAGTCCAGACGGAACTTCATGATGTTGAAGGACAGAATGGGAGCCGTGTTAATTCAGGATTCATTTCGCTAACTGGAATCTTCCCTGCTCCAAAACAACCCCAAACTATTAAACTTCCACCTCCATGTGTGTGTGTGAGGGAGTCTGATCACATCTTCTCTCCTGTTCATCATCAACAGAGTTCTTCTGTCCCATTTTGGACTCCACAGAACTTTTTTCCGCTCTTTTACTCACATGACTGTGTGGTTTTCTTGCTGAGTTTTTTTGCATAAAAACAAAAGGAACATGAACATGTCTCATAAACCATCAAAGCCCCCGAAACTATTCAAATTATACCCAAAATATTCCTCAAATGTAAACACAAATATGGAAGTCATCTTGTTTTTCTTTAGAGGGGTTCATTAAAGTGCACTTGGTGTGCTGCAGGTTCTCGTAAATCCTCCCTCAGACTCTGCGCAAGAAGTTGATCTTGAGAGCTTCCGGGATCAGCAGCTGTTCGGAGATGATTGGTGGAGGTGCTGTGAATGGAAAGGTGACGGGGAAAACCCTCCGAACATCCAGCAGAAGTGCTGTTTGGTTTCCATCTGGACGTTCCTTCAGCAGCCCCTGGTAAACCCCGTAGACACGAAGTTAATGCAACAGCTTCTTCTCAATATTTTAAAAACGTGCTTTAATATTTTCCGCGTTTGTACCTGAACGATGCGAATGAATTTGAGCGTGACTCTCTCTTCAGCGTCGCTCTGTGGAGTGTACTGAGATAAAATCTTCACAACCTGCAAAACAGGATCATGATGTTAACAAACATCACCTTCACCTTCCTCTCAATAAAGCGGCACTATAATTCACCACGGTGCTCCACCTGCTGGCTGGACAGGGCATTGCAGGTATGAACTATGGACTGTCCATCAGCCTCGGTTTTCTTGCTCATTTGGAGGAGCTGTGCAGCCTGGATCAGAGGCTCTAGTGTGGCTGCAGCGCCCCCTGCCTGCAACCCGCGACTCCTCAGCCACTCCTCCAGTAAACTCACATTATAGCTAAGGAAGGAAAAAAAATTATTATAAAACGACACGGTTTTATATCTGTAAAAAAAATTATCTAATTTAATTTGTTCCTAATAAGCACAGTGAGGGAGAAAACTTCCAAAGACAATATGATGAAGAAACCTTAAGAGGAACCTTGAGAGAAATTCATCATGCATCAAGAGCTTTAAGTGTTTACTCATATGTTCTAGATTTACAATATTCATGTCTGAAAAATTCTAAAGTAATATGGAATCAGGTGTTTTTCTTTGCTAAAGATTCAGTACAAGGCGACATTGCTGACCGGATCACCAGGCCACGGTTCCAGCAGCACATGTCTCTGCGGAGGACCAGGCTGTTCAGCGTGCAGGCAGCGAGAAGGTGTGTGAGTTGGCGGAAAGCCTGTTCAAGCAGGGCAGGAGGAAGCTTCTGGCGCACCAGTGCAGCGTGCAGAGCTCCAAGTTCCCTCAGAAGAGTCGCCATGCTGGTCTCATTCGGAGATCCTGCACGCCGAGGATCAGAGCCTGCCCGCTTACGAGAGGTGACCAGCTTTACCATGGCTCCAGACAGGCCTGGGATAGTATCGCTCTCCAACATGGCTGGAACTGGAGCAATGTGAACAAAAGCAAAAGCGAATCATGACGGATAAAGAAGTCAAATCAGTCAAAGAGTCAAAGGTTTGTAATAATCAGAGGGTTCCACCAAGGAGAGAACTTTTCCCTTTCAATGATAACTTCCCCCCAAATTTTATTGAAACACCTGTGAGTAGAACATTGTAGGAACCGTACCAATGATGGGTTGCAGGTGGCTCTCAGAGATGGAGAGGAGCTGCTGGTAGGCCTGAATACACACATTCCCAAGCACTCGTTCCTCCTCCTTCAGCTCCACCTGCAGAGGGAGCAATTTTCTCCCTGTTTCCTGTTCAACCACAGACACATTTAACATGTTTTAATAGATCAAAGATCTCCACATTCCTACCACTATAGTGATTACTAATGATTAGTAAAGAAGTGTGAATGTTTCATCTGCACTGAATTTATAACTGGTGATACTCAGCTAGAAGGT
This sequence comes from Silurus asotus, assembly GCA_024362625.1. Classification (NCBI taxonomy): domain Eukaryota; kingdom Metazoa; phylum Chordata; class Actinopteri; order Siluriformes; family Siluridae; genus Silurus; species Silurus asotus. The sequence goes on from MU551531.1 coordinate 1,359,167, forward strand.
TTTTTTTTACAAAAGTATTGGGACACCTTACTCTTCCAGCCATAAGTGGTTCTTCAAACACAATTTATATCAGATTTGTATCAGCAGTTTGGATGAAATTGTCTTAGAACTAGAACTAGAAGACCCAAACCTGTTCCATCATGACAATGCCCCTGTGAACAAAGCTAGCTCCATGAAGATCTGCTTTAAAGAGCTTTAAGTGGAAGATCTCCTGCAATAGGTCTCTGACCTCAACATCTAACCCCATACATCAGTTTCTGACTTTACAAACACACTTGAGCCTGAATGAATCTCCACAAATCTCCAGAAAATCTTGTGGAACATCTTCCCTGAATAGTGGAGCTTATAAGAGGATATAAATAAGGATTACATGTGAAATGGGACGTTCAAGTGTCTACATCTTTTGTCTGTAGAGTGTGTGTACATGTATTTTTATAGATCGACACTCCACACACATTGTCGCTGGGAATTTGCACTACACTGTATTTTTGGAGTGAAAAGATGATTTACTTCTCAGCCCTTGTTTGTTTTTTTGGTCTGCACTAAAGATAGAAATGATGTTGCAGGAGTGTTTGATGAGAAGAGTGTTTCTCAGTCATGCACTGTATCACTGATATTACTGCTGATCACTGAATTAATCAGCACACGAGGGAAAAGAGCAGCTGGGACCTGTGTGGTGGACGAATGCTGGGTGATCAGGTCTTTGAGCAGGTAAGCGTTCTTCAGCCACAGAGCCGTCATGTCCAAATCGCTGCTGTGCTTCTAAAGCAGGAAACAAACAAAATCCTCATGTGAAGAATTTAAACAGACATTTCAATCAGATGTAATAAACCCAAATGCTGATACTGTACATGATCATGATGTTCAAGAAAGAAAGAAAGAAAGAAAGAAAGAAAGAAAGAAAGAAAGAAAAGGGGCTTTATACTTGTCACATGTACATTACATCTTTCTTCACATATCCCAGTGATGTTAGGAAGCTGGGGTCAGAGTGCAGGGTCAGCTATGATACAGCACCCCTAGAGCACGAATGGTTAAGGGCCTTGATCAGGGGCCCCAAATCTGGCAGCTTGGTGATACCGGGGCATGAACCCCAAACCTTCGGATCAGTAATGCAGACCACCGAGCTAATAGATTAAAAATATAAATTTGAGTAGAATACTTGACAGGAACCAGACTCAAAAGGAACTCAAAAAGGGACCAGACTCAAAAAGCAGATGCCTTCATCCAGAGCAACTTACAATTACCTCATTTATGAATCTTGAGCACTTGAGGTTTTTCCCAAATGCATAGCAGTGGCAGCTTGGTGGTGCTGGGATTTGAACTCACAACCTTCCAATAAACAGTCCAACACTTTACCTACTAAACTACCCCATTCGGCATTTCTTTCATCATAGATCCATCGTTACTGAGGTTATCAGCTGTTCACTGACAGAGACTTGATGTATAGTCAATGAAAAAACTCAAAGAGGAAGAAGTACTCAAAAATGGAGGAAAAAAAAAATAAAAAAATCAAAAAATCAAAAAATTTTAAAAACCAGACTCAAAACTTCACCTTGAGAACCAAATTCAAAAAGGACTAACTGCATTTGGCAAATGCTCTTATTATCAAAGCTTAACTTTCATGCAACTTGAGAGTTAAGGGCCTTGCCCAAGGGCCCAGCAGTAACAGCATGTCCCAGTGATGCTGCGATTTGAACTCACAACCTTCTAAACAGATGTCCAACACTTTAATCATTGAGCTCCTCCTTCTCCCATTTCTTTATCACAGCTCCATCATTGCTGAGATCCTGCTATCAGCTGTTTGCTGATGGAGACTGAAGTGCAGAACTTTTCATAGCAATTAAACAATTGTTCCGTTTTGCATGTTTGTGATCAAATTTTACTTTTAGCGCTGCTTTGATTCCGGTCACCGTGGCCACACAGAGGCTTTGAACTCGCGCTTCGTCCCTGCAGATGTCCGCCTGACGCATGCACAGGAAGACGAGCTGTGCAGGCAACCCGGGCGTCAGGGAGAGAGCCACGTCTGCTCGCACGTCTGCAGACATCCAGTAATGAGAGAATGGAAATATTATAGCTATCATACTGCATTGTGTGTGTGTGTGTGTGTGTGTGTGTGTGTGTGTGCGCGTGTGCGTGTGCGTGTACCGGTAATGAGGTTTTTTATCAGTCTGCTCTCATCTCTCTTCCGACACTCCAGAAGGCCAGTCAGTGGCAGGTTTGTGCGTTGTGTTGTATTCTGAGACATGGTCTGATCTGAGGAGACACCAGGTTCACAAAACCATCTCCATTCCATACACACACCTGTGTTTTGTGAATGTATGTAGGTGAGTGTGTATGTATGTGTGCATGTGAGTATTTGTGTGTGTGTGTGTGTGTGTGTGTGTGTGTGTGTGTGTGTGTTTTTAGTACATTTCGACAGGCCTGCAGACAGTAGTTTGTCTCTCACTGCATGTTTTATCTCCTGTAATGCCATATTTAGACTGCGGCTCTCCCGTTCCCGTAGATCCAGCTTCTCCATTTCCTCCTGAACACACACAGAGTCAAAGCACCGGGGTTTTTTACGGATGAACCACTTTCGTTGCGGAAAAATGCTGAAGATGGGAAGCTGTGAGTGAACTTGTGCAGATGATCACCTTCAGATCTTTGCTAACTGAATTGTCTCTAGTGTGGGCTTCCTGGAGTTGCTGAGTGAGAACAAGTTTCTCCTGCTCCCACTCAGGGCTTTGAGCCAGAAGCTGCCTCTCCATAAACCTGTACAACACATAACATTGCTATCACATATCACACACACTCACACACACACACACACACACACACACACACACGAGACCCATCATGCAATACACTATATAGACAAATGTATTGGAGACACCTGACTGGGGTTCTTCAAAGCCATATGTGGTCCTGATTTGAACTAGGAGACCCAAACCTGTTCCAGCATGACAATGCTCCTGTTCACAAAACCATAAAGAGATCTGCTTTACATGGGTTGGAGTGGAAGATGGACCCCAGGCTTCCTCACCACACCTACATCAGTACCTGACTTTGCTAACACCCTTATGGCTGAATGAATAACCACAAAAATCTAGAGGAACATCTTACCAGAAGACTGGAAGTACAAATAGATACTAAATGTGAAATTAGAAGTTCAAAAAGTACATACCAGTCTATTGGTCAGGTGTCCACAAACTTTTGTCAACTTTTGACAAACACAAAAGTTGTCAGGGGACAGTGTAGCTAGACAGCATCGGATGGTGGTCTGTAGGATGGTTTTGGAGGTGAAGAAGAACAGGAGAGTGAGGACTGAAAGAAGAATAAGATGGTGGAAACTGAAGGAGGAAGACTGTAGTGTGAGATTCAGGGAAGAGGTCAGACAGGAGCTTGTTGCTGGATGATTGGGCATGAGGAAGGAATGAGGAGAGCAGAAGGAGAAAGAGGTTGGAGAAACAGAATTGGGAGCGACAGAGTGATGAGAAAAGTAGGCAGGAGAACAAGGTGTAAGAATTACAGACTGCCTCAACCCAGATTCCACCCTACGCTATATCAAAATAAGCTCATCCGCAAACGGCTTACATTTCACAAATGTAGTTATGTAGAATTTCAGTTGTATCAATACTAATCATAGTCATGATTGAATCAGTCTGGGATAGACAGCAAACCTTCAAGGACCATTTCTAACCAAAAGGTATCTAAGACCATGATTATCATTCACACAATACCACTTCCTGACCTACTGCGGGGCCGGCACCAGCAAAGGTGCGAATACCAGTGATTACCACCTGCTGACCTCCGCCCCCGAAAATGGTCTTCCCCAGCCTTTTGTTTCCTCATGCATGTCCTATATCTAATTTACATTTAAAGGATAACTCCAGTCTATACTTCAAAGGGAAGAACAATATAAAATATCTGGGCAGAGTTTGCTCTGGGTTCATTCTGACTCCGCTGAACCCAAAGTGCTTCGTGTATTTTGTCACTGCTACGCTGTTATAAACTTCTTCATTACGATCTTCGTTGTCTTCTTCATTTTTTCTTACATAAGGAGATGCGGCAGCAGGTAAAGAGGGATGTGGCAAAAGCCAAGGAAAAGGCATATGAGGAGCTGTAGAAGAAGTTGGACACTAAGGAAGGAGAAAAGAATTTGTAGCGATTGGCCAGGAAGAGGAACCGAGCTGGGAAGGATGTGCTGCAAGTTAGAGCAGTGAAGGATGGAGATAAAAATGTGTTGACTAGTAAAGAGATTGTGTTGAGATGGAGGGATAATTTTGAGCAGCTGATGAACGAGGAAAATAAGAGAGAGAGAGAGAGAAGGTTGGATGATGTGGAGATGTGAAGCAGGAAGTGGATAGGATTAGTAAGGAGGAAGTGAGAGCAGCAATTAAGTGGATGAAGAGTGGAAAGTTGGTAGGACCAGATGACATATCGTCAGAAGCATGGAAATGTTTAGGAGAGATGGTAGTGGAGTTTTTAACCAGATTGTTTAACAATATTTTGGAAGGTGAGAGGATGCCTGAGGAATGGAGAAGAAGTTTGCTGGTACTGATCTTTAAGAATAAGGGAGATGTGCAGACCTGCAGTAACTACAGGGGAATTAAGTTGATTAGTCACCATGAAGTTATGGGAAAGAGTAGTGGAAGCCAGGCTGAGAGAAGAGGTGACCATCTGTGAGCAGCAGTATGGTTTCATGCAGAGGAAGAGCACCACAGACGCATTATTTGCTTTGAGAATGTTGAAGTATAGAGAAGGAGTTAGAGTGGAGGGTGGAGAGAGGAGTTGTGGTATTGTATGAGGAAGTCTGGTTTGTCAGAGAAGTATGTGAGGGTGGTGCAGGACATGTATGAGGACAGTGTGACAGCAGTAAAGTGTGCAGTAGGAACAACAGACTGGTTCACTGTGGAGGTTGGACTGCATCAAGGATCGGCTTTGAACCCTTTCCTGTTTGCAGTGGTGATGGACAGGTTGATGGATGAGGTGAGACAGGAGTCTCCCTGGACTATGATGTTTGTGGATGATATTGTGATTTGTGGTGAGAGTAGTGAGCAGGTGGAGAAGATCCTGGAGAGGTGAAGGTACGCACTGGAGAGAACGGTAATGAAAGGAGTAAGACAGAGTACATGTGTGTGAATGAGAATGAGGGCAGTGGAGAAGTTCGGTTGCCGGGAAATGAGGTGGAGAAGGTGAAGTTCAGGTACCTGGGGTCAACAATGCAAAGTAATGGAGAGTGTGTTGAAGAAGTGAAGAAAAGAGTGCAGGCAGGGTGGAGTGGGTGGAGAAGAGTGATAGCAGAAGTGATTTGTGATTGAAGAGTATCTGTGAGAGTGAAAGGAAAAGTTTATAGGACTGTGGTGAGACCTGAGATGTTGTATGGATTAGAGACAGTGGCATTGAGTAAAAGACTGGAGGTGGAGCTGGAGGTAGCAGAGCTGAAGATGTTAAGATGTTCGTTGGGAGTAACGACGATGGACAGGATTAGAAATAAGTTTATTTGAGGGACAGCGCATGTAGAACATTTTGGAGACAAGGTGAGGGAGGTGAGATTGAGATGTATGGACATGTGCAGAGGAGGGACATGGGGTATATCAGTAGGAGAACGCTGACGATGGAGACACCAGGAAGAAGGAAAAGAGGAAGACCAAGGAGGAGGTTAATGAATGTGGTGAGTGAAGACATGCAGGTAGTTGGGGTGAAAGAGGCAGATGCAGAGGACATAGTAGTGTGGAGACGGATGATCCGCTGTGGCGCCCCCTAAAGGGGGAAGCCGAAAGAAGAAGTAGAAAAAGAAGAAACAAGAATAACAAATAGATTTGGTGAATGAAACTGACTTGTTGGCCACTTGGAGGTGAAGGTCTTCTCCTTGCAGAGGTTCTCCTGTGTCTTTTGACTCTCTCAGATCATCCAAAGGATTCTACAACCGAGACAGTACAATATTCATGTGCTGGATCAAAATCAATTTGAACATCTGCCAGTTTTTCAGATACGCCCAGTATACAGGTGCACCTTAAAGGAGATACAATCACTATGTGTAACATCCATCTGATCTAATCCATGTTTCTCGCTCTGTCTCTGAGCTAAACGTATAAGCTACACATAAAAAGACACCCCTGTCACCCCCCACCCCCCAAAAAAACTGTGAGGTGCATCAAATCATAGTCAACCAATATTTGTTTTTACTTTGGCTAACATTATTTATTTATATTTGTTCATTGAACACTGGTGGTTCTTCTGATGGTTCTTCTGCTTTGACATGACCATCACGTGTCATTTTACATGTTAATTGAAGATCCATTTTTAAAAGATTGTGTTACTACTTTGTCTTTTATTCTGACTGACTTGTTTTGCCTTTGTTTTGTTCTGGAGTGTTTACATTTTACATTTGCGGCATTTGGCAGACGCCCTTATCCAGAGCGACTTACAACTGAGCAGGGGAGGGTTTTAGGGCTTTTGCTCAAGGGCCCAGCAGTGGCAGCTTGGTGGTGGTGGGATTTGAACCTGTGATCTTCTGATCCAAAGCCCAATGCCTTAGCCACTAAGCTACCGAGTGTTGAAGATGCTGTTGATGGTTAATGGAGTGTTAATGAGGTGAACAATTTCCATTTGTATTTTAGGCAAAAAAAAACCCAGACAAATCAACTGTTTTGGCTTTTCACTAACGTGTGTCTTGATGTCAGGGACTCGTGCATCATTGAGCCTATGATGAAAACGAGTCAAAAAACAGTGCTGTTTACATCAGATGCTCGCACGCTTTTACTCAAGTCTTATTGGATTCGGTTTATTTGAACTTCTAACGTTATGAAGAAAAATATCTATTCTTTTACTCAAGTAGGATCTCTGCCAATGATCCTACCATTTTCTTCTCTCTGAACCTCTCTGATCCATCCTCTACTTTTGGATGACAACCATTGATACTGAGGACAGTTCCCCATAAACATCCTGAAGATATTTTAGATGAATATGGATGATAGAAACATTGGAACCATGATGATTTTTGGACTGGTATTAATATAAACATTTCTGCTACAGTGAACTACAATCACCATGAACACTATTACAGTCAAGTCTCCATCAGTTGATGACCTTAACCAGATGGAGCTCTAATGAATGGACTTTCACCTAGATAAGGATGTGGTTCACTTTGGAGTCTGGTAACTCAAGGTTTCTTCCTAGTGTTGTCTCAGGAAATTTTTTCCTCAACATTGTAACAGATGTTCTCCACAGTCAGTAATGCTACAACCCTATGGTAGGTGTTCCTCATAATATGATAATTCAGCAAATTGAATTTAAACTACAATCTACTTGATGTATGTATGATGTATAATTCTGAGATCAATGATCTGAGATTCGTCTCACCAAATGTGCCTCTGTGCTGCCAGGCTTCAGGTCAAACATTGAGGAGACGCTGATCCTCCTGCTCTCGTCAGAAGAAGAAAAATCAGGGAAGTTGTCGAAGGATGGAGAGATGGGAGAAGTAGGGTCCAGAGAAAAGCTCTGAGTGGAATCGGTTCTTCTGGTTCCAAACCATCGCTGCTATCATACAAAGAACAATGGAGAGTCTGAATCTCATATGATCTGAGCTTTTCACCCAGAATGTACCAGAATGTTCTTATGTACAATGCACTTTCTCTCTCAGTAGAAGCAGCAGTACCTCAGCTGGAGGGAGCATGCTCATATCCCTCAGGTTGTCGTATCTCTGCTCTAATCGAGTGAATTCCCTCAGCAGGCCCTGATATCTTCTCCGCTCCTCCTCCAGCTCGGCCTGATCTGCAGCTCCGGCCTGAGCAACCGACTGCTGCATGCTCTCTAACACACACACACACACACACACACACACACACACACACACACACCATTAAGGATGCTGTATTTTATTCACTGTGTCTATTCAACATGAGTCTTTGTTAGAGGTACAGTGTATGGTCAAAATTATTGGGACACAAGACCTTTCCATAGAAAGAAAGAAAGAGAGAAAGAAAGAAAGAAATTTACCTTCTTGAATTTTCTCCAACTCCTTCAAACGTGTGATCAGATCATCTCGTTCCTTCTCTAAACAGTTCCTCTCCACTTTCAACGCTTCTATCACCTGCAGGGAAAAAAGGGAAATCAGCAGAAGAGATGCTTCTAATGTTCTCAAAGGAACATTCCACACGTGAAGAGAAGTGCATAGGGTGTTGTAGCAACATGTGGTAAGGTGTAGTGAGATGTAGTGAGGTCTTGTAAAGTGTTGTTAGGTGTAGTGTGGTGTAGTGAGATGTAGTTTGTTGTAGTGCGGTGTAGTTATCTTGCAGTGAGGTGTAGTGAAATGTAGTGAGATGCAATCAGGTGTAGTGAGATGCAGTGAGGTGTACTGTGGTGTAGTGAGGTGTACTGTGGTGTAGTGAGGTGTAGTGAGATGCAGTGAGGTGTACTGTGGTGTAGTGAGATGCAGTGAGGTGTACTGTGGTGTAGTGAGATGTAGTGAGATGCAGTGAGGTGTACTGTGGTGTAGTGAGATGCAGTGAGGTGTACTGTGGTGTAGTGAGATGTAGTGAGATGCAGTGAGGTGTACTGTGGTGTAGTGAGATGCTGAGGTGTACTGTGGTGTAGTGAGGTGTAGTGAGATGCAGTGAGGTGTACTGTGGTGTAGTGAGATGCAGTGAGATGTGGTACAATGCAGTGAGGTGTAGTGAGATGTAGTTTGTTGTAGTGCGGTGTAGTTATCTTGCAGTGAGGTGTAGTGAGGTGCAGTGAGGTGTAGTGCGATGTAGTGAGATGCAGTGAGGTGTAGTGAGATGTAGTGAGATGCAGTGAGATGCAGCCCGGTGTAGTGAAATGTAGTGAGATGCAGTGAAATTTAGTGAGATGCAGTAAGGTTAAGTGAGATGTAGTGAGATGCAGTATGGTGTACTGTGGTGTAGTGAGGTGTAGTTAGATGTAGTTTGGTGTAGTGAAATGTACTGAGATGCAGTAAGATGCAGTGAGGTGTAGAGAGATGTAGTGAGATGCAGTTAGTGAAATGTAGTGAGATGCAGTGAGATGTAGTGGAGACACAGACCTGTGTGAGCTGGTGAATCTCCTGAGCTGCTATCTCCTCAGCTCTCCTTTTCTCCTCTTCCTGTTTTGCAGTGAGAGTTGGAACAGCTTGGCTCTGCTCCTCGAGCTGCTTCTGCACTTTGAGCAGAGTCAAGTGCAGCTGATCCACTTCTGAGATGTGTGACTCGCGTTCAGCATTGAGAGTTTCACGCAGAGATGCACTTTCTCTCGCCTGAGACACAACACACACACACACACACACACACACATAATGACAAGTGCTCTATGATCCCATTGGTAAACAACAAACTGTCTACTCTAAAATTATTGGCACCCTTTGAGACAATATGATGGGTACCACAGGCAATTGGTTTACTATATATATATATATAAATAATGGGACACCTGAGCATATCATCGTTGTGTAGTTTTTAAACATGCCAATCCAATTTAGCTCCTATTTCCTCTTATAATAAGCTCCAATCTTCTCTAAAGATGTACTACTAGATGTTGGTGGAGATTTGTGGAGATTCATTCAGCCACAAGGGTTTTAGTAATGTCAGGTACTGATGTAGGGGAAGTGAGGAGGCCTGGGGTGCAGTCAGCATTCACATTTCTACATGTTCAATAGTGTTGAGGGTCAAAGCTCTATAGCAGGAGATCTTCCACTCCAACCCATGTAATCCATATCTTCATAGAGATGTTCACGGGTGCATTGGCACAGGATCAGAGCAGCAACAACTAATCGTTAAAATCAATAATAATGTAAACGAATGCTGTTACCAACTCATTTGCTCCTTTTGGCACACACACTAGATCTTTATTTCAGAACCATAAAGTCTTTTTCCCTTACCTGTTGGTCAGCACGTAGCTGAAGCTGCATGAGTTTGACCTCCATGCCTTTGTTGAGTTCTCTGTACCTCTCCACAGACCGAGCCTCGGCTCTCAGCTTCCGCAACTCCTTACGTGCATTTCTCCTGCGCACACAGCACTGCATCAGCACCACCGCAGCCCGAACGTGCCTGAAGCGACGCCGAGCGAGCCAGCACCGGACCCACGCCTGCAGGCAAACTGCTGCTCTTTCCATCAGCATCTACAGCCACAGTTACAGACACACAACTTCTCATTTCTCATGCAAATATACACACGTGCAGCACGTCATGGTCTCATAGATACTGTAGCTTCACATCTGTCTGATTTAATGGCAGTAAATTCAGGTTCTTAGGATGTTCTTTACCAGTCTGTATGTACGCTGAGCCTGCATGCCTCTGACAAACGCCTGGATCGTTACTGCAGCCTTTCTGGCAGTTAGGAAGTTCTGCCTCGCTGCTACCATACGGTACGTCTTCTGAATGACCAGTGCAGCTCGTGTGTACCTCAGCGTCCAAGCCAACCTAAAATCAGAGAAGATCACAGTAATAATCAATACAAAAGCATAAGAGAACAGTTTGGAAAACAGTTGGAGAACATTTTGTAAAACAGTTTGTAGAATGGTTTGGAGAACAGTTTGAGGAAGGGTTTTGAAAACAGTTTGAAGAACGGTTTGGAGAGCAGACTGTTTAAAGAACTGTTTGGAGAACTATTTGGAGAACTTTTTGAAGAATGGTTTACAGAAAGTTTTAGAGAACTGTTTGGAGAACAGTTCGGAGAACATTTTGGGAAACAGTTTGAAGAACTTTTTAAGAATGGTTTGGAGAACATTTTAGAAAACTGTTTAGAGAATGGTTTGGGAAATTGTTTAAGATGGTTTAGAAGAACTGTTTGAAAAAATGTTTGGCAAACAGCTGAGAGAACGTTTTGGAGAGTTTTTTTTATAGAACTGTTTGTAGAATTGCTTCTCATTTTCACCAGTTCAACATGAGACTTTTTAAAAATAATCACTAAATATGATTATTCTCTGCTCTCATCTTAATTTAAACATGACACAAGCTGCCCGTATGCTTGAGACCTCACTGTCTCTTTTCAGTGATGAAATGAACCAGTTTTGGATTCACCTGCGGGCCAGGGTTCCTCGAGTGTGTCTCTGCAAAATCAAAGCAGCCCGACGTAGCTGCAGGTACCGCTGCTGCTGGATCCATCTTCTCACCCAGCTCTGGATCTTTACCCCTGCTGCCCGCAGCCTCTTGGCTCTCAGCTTTTCCAGCAAGGCCACCTGACCTGCCCGGAAAAATATTTTTGTCTTGCCAAAACAGTACTGCTCAGGGTCGGGGATGAGGGCAGGGATTTCTTTTCGGCAGGATTCTCGCAAATCACCAACCGGCAATCTATGAAGGAGAACTCTATAACGACTGAAGAAGTCCTCATATGTCCACCTGGAGGAAGAAAAAGCGATTAAAGAAAAGTCAAAAGTATTGGAACACAGGACTTTCCACACATATGTGGTTCTTTATCAAACTGTTCATACACACAGTTGTGCAGGACGTCTTTGGATGCAGAAGCATGACATTTTCCCTTCACATGAACTAGGAGACCCAAACCTGTTCCAGCATGACAACGTACTCAAAGCCAGCTCCATGAAGATCTACTTTACATGGGTTGGAGTGGAAGATCTCCTGCTATAGAGCTCCAACCCTATTGACCATGATGATTGTAAGCGCTGACTGTAAGATCTTACCTGGATGGAAAACCTGCGGCGCTGATGCGGATTGTCTCCAGCACACCACACGCTCGCAGCTGCTGCACTGCTCTGTTGGGATCAAACCTGAGACGGAGAGAGACAAACTTACTCGAGATATCATGGCAGAACACTTGAAAAACCAAAAACGCTTGCATACACACACACACACACACACACACACACACACACACACACACACACACACACACACACACACACACACAAATATAATGTATTTTTTATAATATATTATACTGTATGGGCAAAAGTATTAGGACCCCCATGCATTTGATTGGTGGGTTCATTCCTGAACATCCCATTTAACATTTTGTCCTCATTTGCACCAATAAGAACCTCCACTCTCCTGGGAAGATGTTCATCTGGATTTTAGAGTGTGCTCATGGAGATTTGTGGAGATTCATTCAGTTGCAAGGGCAGTAGTATTGTGATGTAGGTTTGGTGACGTAGTCTGGGGTGCAGTCAGCATGACGGTTCATCCTGTTCAATAGGGTTTAGATCTTCCACTGCAACCCATGTGAAGAATATCTTTATTCAGAGGAGCACCGTCATGCTGGAACGGGTTCAGTTGAAAGTCCCTCAGCATCTCACTAAACTAAACTAATGATCTTGAACAAATGGCTGAAAACACAGACAATATCCTCACTAGCACATTAGACACCGTTGCCTCCATCCGATTAAAAAAGGCTCGAGAAAAAACACCTGCACCATGGTATAATAGTCATACTCAAGCCCTCAAGAGAGCAACCTGAAGAGGTCTGGAGAGAAAATGGAGAAAAATTCAATTGGAGGTATTTAGAATTGCGTATAAAGACAGTATGCTCAGCTACAGACAGGTGCTAAAAGCTGCAAGAGCTGAACATCTGAGCAAACTTATAGAAAACAACCAAAACAATCCCAGGTTCCTTTTCAGTACAGTAGCTAAGTATTAAAAGCACAATTGTGGAGGTCCAAACTCTGAAATCATCTCGTGATCCAGTCTCACCTAAAACTCCACAACTACACTGCTTTACATGTATAGGACAGAAGATCTGTATGATCTTATCACCAAATCCAAATCAACAACATGTCTGTTAGATCCCATTCCAACTAAACTACTAAAGGAAGTGTTATATACAGCTGGTGAGTATCTTCTCAATATTATTTACTCCACACTATCGTTAGGTCACGTCCCTAAACCCCTCAAGGTAGCAGCTATCAAGCTCCTCATTAAAAAACCTCATTTGGATCTAAACACTATCAAATTACAGAGCCATTTCAAATCTCCCATTTATGTCTAAGATTTTAGAAAAGATTGTCGCTGCCCAGTTCTGTTCCTTCTAACAAGAGAACAATATCTTTGAAGAGTTTTAGTCAGGTTTCAGGCTCCATCATAGCACAGAAACTGCCCTAGTTAAAATCACTAATGACCTGTTTTTGGCTTCAGACTAAGGCTTCATCTCGCTGTTAGTTTTACTAGATCTTAGTGCTGCATTCGACACTATAAACCATGATCTCCTCCTAGATTGCTTACAAAATTGCATCGACATTCAGGGACAGGCATTAAGATGGTTTCAATCCTACCTGTTTGATTGTTACTATTTTGTAGATTTAAATGGGGAGCTAGTAAATTATGGGGTGCCACAAGGTTCAGTTCTAGGACCCCTGGTTTTCACAATATACATGCTTCCCTTTAAAAATATTATTAGAAAGCATGGGATTAGCTTCCACTGTTATACTGATGATACCCAGCTATATAATCTCATTAAAACCAGACGATACACTCAATTGGCTCGGTTAACTAAGTGTGTTAAAGAATTAAAGATTGGATGACTCATAACTTTCTATTATTAAATTCTGTTAAGACAGAGATTTTGCTCATCGGCCCAAAAACTAGAACACAGCATCTCCAGCATTTCAACCTGCATTTAGAAGGATGTTCTGTAACCACTAGTTCAACAGTAAAAGACCTGGGAGGTATTTTAGAGCACATTGTCTTTTAAAAATCACATCAACCAAGTTACAAAATCAGCCTTCTTCCACCTTAGAAATATTTCTAAGATAAGAAACATGTTGTCTATATCTGATGCAGAGGAGCTCGTCCATGCGTTCATGACCTCCAGACTGGACTATTGTAATGCATTACTAGATGGTTGTCCTGCATCATTAACGACTTCGAACTACTGCTTCTTACCTACAAAGCACTAAATGGTTTATCTCCATGTATCTCTCCAGACTTTTAACACGCTACAATCCGTCATGCTCCCTGAGATCTCAAAACTCCGGACTTCTAGTACTTTCTAGAATAGCAAAATCCACTAAAGGTGGAAGCACATTATCAACTTGTGCTTGTTAATATTATGAACAGCAGCTACACTAATTCCTCTCCACTGCTTTTCTCACTCTACTCATCCCGAGGCATCCTGAGGTTGCTCCAGCCCCAGTCACGTCCCACCTCATGAAGATTATGGACCCTAAAAGAAGTAGATGTTGAAACTGCAAACATCCCGAACCATCTAGAGACGTACCAGTGCCAATTAGAGTTTGGACATTGGACTTGAATGTTTAAAGGCTCTGGCAGGGAGGAGTTGGTGTTGGATCTCAGATGTTAAATTATTTTATTAGCTGCTCAGTAGCTCGTGGTTCCACAACATCAACCGACTGTATAAGACTGTAGAAAGATCATTACTCATGATCTTACACTCTGATGCTCATGTTAGTTCTTACTCTCCAGTGTTCTGTTTTGTTTATAAGACTTTAATCATCCAAATGAGAATGAGGTTCCTCTTTTGAGTCTGGTTCCTCTCAAGGTTTCTTCCTCATGACATCGGGTGTCCCAACACTTTTGTCCCTATAGTACATGTCTCGTGCTTTCCCTATATCCTGTAAAAATGATGACAGAGTGAACGCAGAGTAATAATAAAGCTGTAAATTGTAACGGACCATAAAAAATGCCTACATAAAAGGCTGTTTGAGGTCGTTGGGTTTGATGCAGTAGACATAGTGAGGCGTGGTGCTGCCCAGGGTGTCCATCAGGAGCTGTAGAGACTGGCGGAACTGATAGGCTACGGTGAGTTTGTGCTCACGATGAGCTCGTTTTCCCGCACGTGCACTCTCAGGTAGGGACGATGCAGACACAGAGCCACCAGATGACCCCTGCTGGAACAACTCAGCAACCAGCTCGGACTGAAGAGCCCGAAGAACAAGAGATTGTTCTTAAATTCAGTATTTATTTATTTCAAAAACCAGACATGGTGTGAAAATAAAGAAAAAGCACATATATACCTGACTGGCTCGCATTATATTGATGGGCTCTTCAAATATTGTGTCACGATTCTTATCTATAAACCCGTCACATTCATACTGGACCTGAAAGAGAAAACCTTTACATTTATGGCGTTTGGTAGACACTTTTATCCAGAATGACTTATAATTACCGTATTTTCCGGACTATATATTTTTCCCACGTTTTGAACCTCGCAGCTTAAACAATGAAGCGGCTAATTTATGGATTTTTCCGGGGGGTTTTCCCGGTTTCACAAACTTCAAGCCAAAAAACTGAACCCCAAAACATTAGACCAATGAAATTGCAGAACGGGTTCAGGTGAACCAATGAAACTCTTCATATTAAATCAGATGCGCTCCCACTGAATCGGGCCGCACCACATCATAAATATGGATGATGTTCCTCTGACGTTTGACCTGCCGCTCACTCGGACTGTCTACAGGAAATGTGAATCATTCGTCACGCTGAAAACAACCGGGCATGAAAACACACTTCACCTGTGTTCTGAGCTGCACGGCATCGAGAGAAAAGCTTCACCGATGGTGATTTTTAAACGCACGACGATGCCAAAAGAAAAACTCACAAGAGAAATAGTTGTGAAAGGAAGAAGGAAGACAGTGAACAATGACTTTCTTGGTAGGCTACTGTTTAGATACAAGCCGTGTAACAGACACTGTCTTTTATTAAAGCCTGTGTAAAGTTCATTAGTTTCAGTGTAGACATGCGGCTTATAGACAGGTGCGGCTTATTAATGTTCAAAATAAACATCTTTGTAAAATTCAGTGGGTGCGGCTTATATATGGGTGCGTTTAATAGTCCGGAAATTACGGAATGTTATACAGCTAAGAAATTAAAGGTCCAGGTCCTTGCTCAATCTCAACCACTGAGCAACGACTTTTATTAGAGTGAAAACAGGAAGTGAAAATGTGAAATTGTCGAACCATATCAGCGAAGTGGAGCACGATGAAGGCTGCGTTGGACATGCGCGGCTTACGGAAATTAGGGCTTCGGTTCAGGTGTTGGTCGTAGAGTTTTCGTGCCCAGTTTTCATCTGAACCTTTAGGAATCTTGCATCAGAATAATCCCAGATTTTAGCAGCATTTAGACAGATATGGATATATTATTTGAAAAATCCCTTTAGTATTCGGTACGACTCACTCTGCATTCCTCATCCAGAAGGTCCAGGAGACCCAGAGATCCCTCTATGAGTGTGATGCAGGGCTGGTTATCGCTGAACTCGATACGGTTCCAGGGAAGCTCCTCTCGCTCGTACTCCTCCTGCTCCAGTTGAAATACGTGCTGCATAAAAAGAGACATGGCATACTTTCCTTTACAGATCCACCATGAAATTTTTATTCACCGAATCGGGTTAATTACCCTGTTAAACTGTTGCTGAAGTTTCTCGTTGGCGTAATTAATGCAGAATTGCTCGAAGCTGTTTCGGTCAAACGTCTCAAAACTGAAAAAAAAAGGATAAAGTTTTAATTAATGAGCACAAATCCGGCGTGGATGATGAGGAAAAAAAAACATTGAACGCACCCATAGATGTCCAGCACTCCTATAAAAGTCTTAGGCTGCTCTCTGTGTGCCCTCAGAGCCAAGTTCAGTCTTTGTACAGTCCAAATAAACAGCTGGTCATACACATGTTTAGCCAGAGCATCCCGCGCCTCGTTAGCCTTCTGAGCTGACAACGGCTTCACCAAAAGCTCCCCACCTACAGCTAGACGCTGATGACAGAGCCATTGAGCCATCTGAGGACCTTCCACACCCATCAGTTTGGAGAACACCATGAGAGGTTGATCATCTATCTGGCAAATACACACACAATACACTACATGGACAAACAATATACTGTATATATATATACACTATATGACAAATGTATTGGAACACATGACTTTTCCAACCATTCGTGGTTCTCAAATTGCTACCATATGTACAGTTAATCACACAATTGAATAGGATTCCAGCTCCATGAAGATCTGCCTGAAAATATGTTGGGGTGAAAGATCTTAAGTGGAATGCTATAGAGCTATGACCTCAACCCTATTGGGCTGAAATGGAACGTCAGAATCCAAGCAGAATCCCAGCCACTCTGTAGCTGAACGAATTTCCATGAATCGCCCCAAATCTCCACAAATCTCCTCAAGCGCACTCCAAAATCTACAACATCTTCCCAGAGGAGTGGAGCTTATTATAAGTGCAAACGGAAACAAAATATGGAACAGGATTCTCAAAAAGCATGCTAAGGTGTCCGCAAACTTTTGGCCAAACAGTATAATCTTTAGAGATTTGCAGAAGATAATGTTTTTATGCGCATACACTGATGTAGCTACGTTCGCCTCCTCTGCCAATGGCCTGGATGTGAACGTTGCCAAGATGGAGGACACCGGCCAAAATCCGAAAGAGCTCCATCTGCTGGTCAGGTGAAATTCCTGCAGAGTTAAACCAGACATGGCATCAGATATGGAATCAGATCACACATAGAAACTGGTCAGAACAGTGTGTTATGAGTGCAAATGTCTAACCCAGGATAGTCAAAGCATTTCGAGTGTTCTCCAGCTCCATGGCATCATCTGTGCCTGGAATGTTTATATTTTGCCCCTGGTTGGTGTATCGAAAATGTTCTGCAGTTTCTAGAGGGGGAAAATGTTCATTTGCTGGTTAGTTTAAAAAACTATTATAATATGTGTGTGCAAAAAAACTGGCTTTTTCCTTCTAATAAACATTATGAGCTTACTAAGTTTGAGTGACCGCAGCTCTGGTAGATCTCTGGAGGCACAAAGCTGGTAGAAAATGTGATAGTTTCTTTCTTCTGGGGCCTGAAAGTCACAGGAAACCAAAAAACAAAACAAAAAATTGTAATAAACAGTCATGGACGATACTGAGATACTCACTGAGATATTCAACCTCTCACTGGAACAGTCTGTTGTCCTCTCATGCTTCAAACAGTCCACCATTGCTCCTGTCCCGAAGAAACCCCAGCCCACCTGCCTCAACGACTACTGCCCTGTAGCCCTGACCTCAGTAGTAATGAAGTGCTTTGAGAGACTGGTCAGAGACTTCATCATAGCCTTATTACCGGACTCACTGGATCTTTTAGAATATATATATATATAATATACAGTGAGGAAAATAAGTATTTGAACACGCTGCTAAGTCTCCCACTTAGAAATCATGGAGGGTCTGAAATTGTCATCGTAGGTGCATGTCCACTGTGAGAGACATAATCTAAACAAAAAATCCAGAAATCACAATATATGGTTTTTAAACTATTTATTTGTATGATACAGCTGCAAATAAGTATTTGAACACCTGTCTATCAGCTAGAATTCTGACCCTCAAAGACGTGTTAGTCTGCCTTTAAAATCTCCACCTCCACTACATTTATTATCCTATATTACATGCACCTGTTTGAGGTCGTTAGCTGCGTAAAGACACCTGTCCACCCCATACAATCAGTAAGAATCCAAATACTAACATGGGCAAGACCAAAGAGCTGTCCAAAGACACTAGAGACAAAATTGTACACCTCCACAAGGCTGGAAAGGGCTACGGGGAAATTGCCAAGCAGCTTGGTGAAAAAAGGTCCACTGTTGGAGCAATCATTCGAAAATGGAAGAAGCTAAACATGACTGTCAATCTCCCTCGGACTGGGGCTCCATGCAAGATCTCACCTCGTGGGTCTCAATGATCCTAAGGAAGGTGAGAAATCAGCCCAGAACTACACGGGTGGAGCTGGTCAATGACCTGAAAAGAGCTGGGACCACCGTTTCCAAGGTTACTGTTGGTAATACACTAAGACGTCATGGTTTGAAATCATGCATGGCACGGAAGGTTCCCCTGCTTAAACCAGCACATGTCCAGGCACGTCTTAAGTTTGCCAATGACCATTTGGATGATCCAGAGGAGTCATGGGGGAAAGTCATGTGGTCAGATGAGACCAAAATAGAACTTTTGGGTCATAATTTCACTAAACGTGTTTGGAGGAAAAAGAATGATGAGTACCATCCCAAGAACACCATCCCTGCTGTGAAGCATGGGGGTGGTAGCATCATGCTTTGGGGGTGTTTTCTGCACATGTTAAGGAGAGGATGACCGGGGCCATGTATTGCGAGATTTTGGGGAACAACCTCCTTCCCTCAGTTAGAGCATTGAAGATGGGTCGGAGGCTGGGTCTTCCAACATGACAATGACCTGAGGCACACAGCCACGATAACCAAGGAGTGGCTCTGTAAGAAGCACATCAAGGTTCTGGCGTGGCCTAGACAGTCTCCAGACCTAAACCCAATAGACAATCTTTGGAGGGAGCTCAAACTTCGTGTTTCTCAGCGACAGGCCAGAAACCTGACTGATCTAGAGAAGATCTGTGTGGAGGAGTGGGCCAAAATCCCTCCTGCAGTGTGTGCAAACCTGGTGAAAAACTACAGAAAACGTTTGACCTCTGTAATTGCAAACAAAGGCTCCTGTACTAAATATTAACATTGACTTTCTCAGGTGTTCAAATACTTATTTGCAGCTGCATCATACAAATAAATAGTTTAAAAATCATATATTGTGATTTCTGGATTTTTATTTTTAGATTATGTCTCTCACAGTGGACATGCAGCTACGATGACAATTTCAGACCCTCCATGATTTCTAAGTGGGAGAACTTGCAAAATAGCAGCGTGTTCAAATAATTATTTTCCTCACTGTATATATATTTATATATTACTATATGTCATACTTCTGTATAAATGTGTATGTGACAAATACAATTTAAATTTGTATTGCCAAAAGTATTGGGACACCCGCATTTTCCAACCATATGTGGTTCTTCTTTTAAACACAAAGTTGTACACTCAAATAAATTGGAAGTCTTTGGATGCAATAGGAGATCCAAACCTGATCCAGCATGACAATGCTCCTGTGCACAAAGCCATCTCCATGAAGATCTGCTTTACATGGGTTGGAATGGAAGATATTCTGTTATAAACCTATAGACCACACTGAAAAGTGAGGCTGACCGCACCCCAGGGCTCCTCACTGTCTCTCCTACATCAGTACCTGACTTTACTAACACCCTTGTAGCTCAATGAATCTCCACAAATCTCCACAAAATCTAGTGGAACATCTTCCCAGGAGAGTGAAGGATATTATAACAGCACTAAATGGGGACTAAATGTAGAATAGGATGTTAAAAAGGACCATACTGTCCACAAACGTTTGTTTGTGTGATGTATACGTAGTACTCAGTTGTAGTGAAATTAAAGGTACCTGAAAAACAACTCTAGATTTCTCCAGGAGGTAGGTCCTCATGTGTGCTCCGATTATATCTCCTTTAGATCCAAAGCCAATCTCGATATACTTCCCGAACCTGCTGCTGTTATCATTGCGAGTAGTTTTAGCATTCCCGATGGCCTTCAAGACAAAACGTTGTATATTTTAATATTCTGGCAGAAACGAAAGTTCATTAATAAAAACAGAACACAAGATGCCATACGACCTCCATGATGGGATTGGAGGCTAAGACTTTCTCCTCCACGCTGGTCTGCCGAGCTGCTCCTCCAACCACGGCGAAGTAGCGCATGGTGAACTTTGCGGAGACGGTTTTCCCAGATCCTGACTCACCACTAATGATAACGGACTGGTTTTTCTCCTCCCTGTACAATAATTCCTTCTTTTTTTAATTATTATTATTTTAATTAAAATTGTGTATATAGTAAATAATCGTAACAATTCCACATATCGAAAGGGGGAATTAATTTTTATAACATATTATAAAATATTATTTCATATATACATATACAATTTTGTGCTTTATATCCAGATGACAACTCATTTCTGAAGAAAGTAAGGACAATCATCTCACACTCTACCATTCACACGTTCTATTTCTACAATTCCTACTGACCTGATCATGGTACGATAGGCATCTTCTGCTATGGAGAAGATATGAGGGTCGATATCAGCCATGTCTTGCCCGCTGTATGCATCAATCACCTCTTCTCCATAGATGGGCAGCTGCTCATATGGGTTCAGGGCCACTAAAACTATTCCTAAATGATAAAGAGAAGGAAGGACATGAACAAGTTCATGCTTCAGGCAGAAAGGACTCCATCCTATACCCTTTTATTTTATTTTTTTCAGAGGCACACTTGAGACCCTCCACCCTCAGACCCACAGACCAGTACAAATATAATATTTTTAGAAATAATGGATCATTTCGAGAACTTGATATTGAGCAGGTGGAGAAGAGCCTGGAGAGGGGGAGGTACACACTGGAGAGAAGAGGAATGAAAGTCAGTAGGAGTGAGACAGAGTACATGTGTGTATATGAGAGGGAGGGCAGTGGAGGGGTGCGGTTGCAGGGAGAAGAGGTGGAGAAGGTGGGGGAGTTCAGGTACCTGGGGTCAACAGTGTAAAGTAATGGAGAGTGTGTTAGAGAAGTGAAGAAAAGAGTGCAGGCAGGGTGGAGTGGGTGGAGAAGAGTGATAGCAGGAGTGATTTGTGATAGAGTATCTGTGAGAGTGAAAGGGAAAGTTTATAGGACTGTGGTGAGACCTGAGATGTTGTATGGATTAGAGACAGTGGCATTGAGTAAAAGACAGCAGGTGGAGCTGGAGGTAGCAGAGCTGAAGATGTTGAGATGTTCGTTGGGAGTGACGACGATGGACAAGATTAGAAATTAGTTTATTAGAGGGAGAACGCATGTAGGACGTTTTGGTGTAGATAGAAGAAGAAGAAGATTGAGAACTTTATTCCCTTTTATACCAGAATATAGAGCACAGGCTGTAGAAGGCATTGATTTTTGTAACCGTCTGAATTGGATTTTAATTGTTGGTGTGTGTGTGTGTGTGTGTGTGTGTGTGTGTGTGTGTGTGTGTCTGTGTGTGTGTGTGGGTCATGCACCGCAGTAAGTGTAGATGCTGTTGTAGTGAAGAAAGCGCACACGCAGGTTGTGCAGCACGGCAGGCTCGTGCAGGAATGTGAGCGCTGTCAGGTCGTTTTCACCCTCCAGTATATCCGGGTTTCCCAGAGGGGGCAAACCAGCAGGGGGCGCCACAGGGTACTGCACCTGCAAAGAGGGGAATAACCAGGGCAATCGTCAGTGGGGCTGGTGTGGTTGGTTGCGGGCCAAGCGTTCCTCGCTACACCCCAGGAACCGTGCACTATATAATCCATGCGTTCTTTTATTCATCTTCGGTCATTCCGTTATTCTGCTCAGGGTCGTCGTGGATCTAAAGGACTATCCCTTAATACACAGGAATGCAGCTCGGATGTCATGGATGTCACAGTGCATCACACACATATTCACACCTAGATCAATTTCATATACAATCTTGCTGAGGACATTTTTAAAGGGGGAGGGAAACTGGAGAACCTCGAGGAAACCAACAGGGACACAGGGAGAACCTGAACAGAATCCTCATACACACAGTATCCCAGTCTCAAAGTTACCACAAAGTCCTAGAGTCATGATGCAGGAATGCTGACGATGTCCCACCATGCCGCTCAGGAGTATTTTTAGATTTATTGTAATACGGCTTCATGACTTTATCAGTAACTCACCCGGGTTTGTCTGTGGGGTTTATTTAGGTCTGAGACAAGAACTTTTTTATGTGTGGAACAAAAAATGTATATTTGAACCATTTTGATGTCATGAAACAAGAAGATGAGTCACTTTTCATTCTACAGTAATGACCTTCACACTGTATGAGATAAGGTTTGACGATCAGATTGTTTTGTGCTTCCTTTTTAAACATCACATTTAGTCTCCATTTGCTTTTATAATGAGCTCCACTCTTTAGGGTAGATGTTCCACTGCATTTTGTGGAGATTTGTGGAGATTCATTTAACAATACAGATGTTTATCTATAAAAAAAAACTCATACACCAAATGGCCAAAAGTATTTGGCATACAAATAGTGGGTTTCTCTCTGAACATCCCATACCACATTTAGTCCCTCTTTGCTCCTATATGAACCTCCACTCTTCTGAGAAGATGTTCCACTATATTTTGTGGAGACTGCATGGAGATTTGTGGAGATTTATTCAGCCACAAGGGTGTTAGTAAAGTCTGGTAGTGATGTAGGCGAGAAAGTGAGGACTCCTGGGGTTCAGTATATGTGTGTGTGTGTGTGTGTGTGTGTGTGTGTGTGTGTGTGTGTGTGTGTGTGTGTGTGTGTGTGTGTGTGATCTCACTGTGCGATTGCTGAGCTTCAGTGTGAGCTGTTGATCTCCAGGTTGGTAGTCCTGTTCGAGCTGAGCACACACCCACACCTCTTCAGAATCTGGCACCCACACACACGCTCCCTTGGAACAGAACATTTCACGCGTGTGGTATAAGAACCAGTGAGAGCTCACACCACATTCTTCACCAGCAATTACATCATCAACCGTATGGAAAATGAGTGTATTCATATCGTAGTTCAGAAAAGGCTGGAGAAAACAGGGGCTTTTGCAAATCATGCAGGTTTGTTTTAGTTTCTATGCAACAAACTCTATAAAAACACACAAGAATTGGACAGTGAATGAGTGAAAGAAAGATCTGAGTCCAAATAGAACTTTTTGCATCAACGATTCGTCTGGAGTGAAATCTATCATGAAACCACCTGCCCAGTCACAGCACCTCCATCCTACTGAACTGCATCAGACAGACAGACCGACAGAAAGAAAGAAAGAAAGAAAGAAAGAAAGAAAGAAAGAAAGAAAGAAAGAAAGAAAGAAAGAAAGAGAGAGAGAAAGAAAGAAAGAAAGAAAGAAAGAAAGAAAGAAAGAAAGAAATTACAAGAAAGAAAGAAAGAAAGAAAGAAAGAAAGAAAGAAAGAAAGAAAGAAAGAAAAAAAGAAAGAAAGAAAGAAAGAAAAAAAGAAAGAAAGAAAGAAAGAAGATATCAAAAGAAAGAAAGAAAGAAAGAAAGAAAGAAAGAAAGAAAGAAGATATCAAAAGAAAGAAAGAAAGAAAGAAAGAAAGAAAGAAAGAAAGAAATAAAGAAAGAAAGAAAGAAAGAAAGAAAGAAAGAAAGAAAAGAGAAAGAAAGAAAGAAAGAAAGAAAAAGAAAGAAAGAAAGAAAGAAAGAAAGAAAGAAAGAAAGAAATTACAAGAAAGAAAGAAAGAAAGAAAGAAAGAAAGAAAGAAAAAAGATATCAAAAGAAAGAAAGAAAGAAAGAAAGAAAGAAAAAAAGAAAGAAAGAAAGAAAGAAGATATCAAAAGAAAGAAAGAAAAAAAGAAAGAAAGAAAGAAAGAAGATATCAAAAGAAAGAAAGAAAGAAAGAAAGAAAGAAGATATCAAAAGAAAGAAAGAAAAGAGAAAGAAAGAAAGAAAGAAAGAAAGAAAGAAAGAAAGAAAGAAAAAAAGAAAGAAAGAAAGAGTAAAAATATAATGCTACAATACAAAAAAAACAACAACTGTGTTTTGACTTTGTGGGAACAGTCAGAGCAAGAACCATGTGGGTGGAAAAGCCAGGTGTCCCAGCTTTTGTCCATATAGTGTAAACTTCTCCTGAAAAAAGCTTCAAGTGGTGGATGCACAATAATATATACAGCAATTGCATAAACCAGTGGTTTATAGTGCTGATGTATTAATAAAAGACTTTTCCGACCAATCGGAAGTGAGAATTCTGCAGCGCTGCGTGATCTAAAAGAAAGAAAGAAAGAAAAAAAGAAAGAAAGAAAGAAAGAAAATCTTCACACATCTTGGTTTTATTATTGAGTGTCGGCCCCAGAAGAACGTTTTCACTGTAGTTTCCTACACAGTAAATATTCAGCTGGAATATCGGCTCTGTTCCTGTACGTGTTTCCCGACTCAGTCACTCAGTCACAGTGTTTCTCCCTCATCAGCACAAATTCAGCTCCTTCTAAATTAAACATTAACACCAGTCATTCATTCCTCTTCAATAGAATTCAACCAACACCCACCACCCCACATAATCTTCTTCTTCTCCTTTCAGCTTCTCCTATTAGGGGGCGTCACAGAGGATCATCCGTCTCCATCCCCCCCTGTCCTCTACATCTGCCTCTTTTACCCCAACCACCTGCATGTCTTCCCTCACCACATCCATAAACCTCCTCCTTGGTCTTCCTCTTTTCCTCCTTACTGGTGTCTCCATCCTCAGCATTCTCCTACTGATATACCCCATGTCCCTCCTCTGCACATGTCCAAACCATCTCAATCTCACCTCCCTCACCTTGTCTCCAAAATGTAATGTTTCCCTCACCTTGTCTCCAAAACCACCCCACATAAGGTTTTCACCCTGAAGAACAAATTGGGAAATGAAAGAACCTCCAACACTGCTGGCTATTACCATCTGAAGAGATGGAAGAACATCCAGGACCTGTATATCCAGCAGATTCTTACCTTCGTGTAGAGTTCAGGAGACGCCATATTAACCAGGAGTATATGCTGAACGATGTAATGGAGACGAGAAGAAGTTTAAAATGTATGAAAAACAAAAACGAATAATTCACCAGTGACACAAACAACTGCTGCGTCTCGAACTCCCTCAGAGTCACCAGGTCCTGTGCACTTTGCTCCGGCGTGGAAGGGAGGCATCATAACTTTAATGGCAAGTTAACGGTTAAACTTCACGAGGGCACTGGGAGGGACAGCAAGGCTTCATTCCGTCGCATCGTTGCAGTCATTACGGTTTAAAGAGCTGATTCGAGGTCCATAAAACGCATCATGATTCACGAGTCAAATGACAAACGAGACAATCGTCGAACACACAGAAACACTTTACTGCGTAAAAATCGACAATAAGTTTCAACACGTTCAAACCAGAACATTTACATATATTCAAGATCCAACCTGTGCGTTGATCCAAAAACAGCAACTGGGTTTGTTTTCTCATTATACAGAATCAGCGTTCACACCTGAATTCGGATTTGAATCCAGTTCATTGTGAAAAACTGCGTTGTCATGTGACTCCAGACTGAACCTCTTTTGTGCGCGAGAGAAAAACGTTTATGAGGTCAAAACACCAATATAAGCAAAGAAATGTACAAAATCAAAGAATCGGATACTGAACTTATCAACACCAACACCACATTTTATACTGAATGAATGATCAGGAACCTACACTGCATGGACAAAGGTTTGTGGACACCTGAGCTTCTTTTGGAACATCTCAGTCCACCTTTAATCTCCATTAACTCTTATAATAATCTTTAATCTTTGAGGAAAATGATCCACTAGATTTTTTGCCTAGATTGATCTAGGTGAGAAGGTGAGGAGGTTCCTGGGGGTGCAGTCATCTTTCACATTCATCCTAATAAGGTTGGAGCTCTACAGCAGAAGATCCTTCACTCCAAAACCATGTAAAGTGTATATCTTCATGAAGTTGGCTTGCTGGAGCACATTTCATGCAGAGGGAAAATTTCATGCATTTAACTTCGGTTTGGAATCATATACCGTACGCCTGGAAACATCAGGTGTCCTGGACCTTTTGTCCATTTAGTGTATGACTCCTAATATTAATGTCAGATTCAGTTAGCTGAGGTTCCAAGGTTCTTCAAGATGATTGGGATTTTTAGGACTCGATGAATGAATGTATCAAACATCACGTGGTTCCTTTGGTGGTTCTCGATACTGTACAACACTAACTACATTCTTTTCATCACATCCAAGGATCCTGCATCATAAAACCTCTATACTCTAAAAAAACAGGAGGATGGAAGGTTTCACCCGATTGTCACATCACTCCTCCAGACACAACCCAATCACGTGGAAGTGCCACTTTCAGCTCTGGAATCTGCAAACGCTTTGTTCATATACACAATAAAAATCTAAACAATGCCAAACTGACAGTCCTGAAAAGAATCCCAGCCAGTGGGTTTGGATTATGTTCTTCATAGCAGGACTCGAGCATCTTGGTGAAGAAGTTGGAGCAGAAAGGTTTGGTCTCTGGTCCTCGTTAGATGGTGGAGTTGATAGAGTTGTATGCAGGTAGTTTTAGACGTGTACTGCTGCCCTACATGGGAGAAGATCGAGAGACAGTCATCTATCACCATAATGCTTTATATCATTACATTAATATCTCTGTTTAATAGATGATGTATCTATGACACAAATATTGGTGCCCTTTCAGTCAGTACTTTGTGCTATCCATCCATCCATCCATTCATCCATCCATCTATCCATCCATACTTCTTTCCATCCATCCATCCATCCATCCATCCATCTATACTTCCTTCCATCCATTCATCCATCCATCCATCCTTCCTTCCTTCCATCCATCCATCTATCTATCCTTCTTTCCACCCATCCATCCATCCATCCTTCCTTCCATCCATCCATCTATCCTTCTTTCCACCCATCCATCCATCCTTCCTTCCATCCATCCATACTTCCTTCAATCCATCTGTCCATCCATCCATCCTTTGTTTCTTCCTTCCTTATTTCCTTCCTTCCTTATTTCCACTCATCCATCCTCCATTCCATCCATCCATTTTTCGATCCATCCTTTCTTCCATTCATCCATCCATACTTCCATCCATCCTTCCTTTCTTACGTTCATCCATCCAACCATACTTCCTTGCTTTCATTCATCCATCCAACCATCCATCTATCCATTCATCCATCCTTCCTTCCCATTCTATGTTCATCTATCTTTCCTTCCCTCCATCATCCTTCAATCCTTCCTTCCATCCATCATTTCTTGCTTCCATCCATCCATCTTTCCTTCCCTCCTTCCTTTTATCCATCCATCCATTATTTACATCACCTAGATCAGTACCTGATTTTACTAACACCCTTCCAGCACACTCTCAAATCCAGTGAAACAATTTTCCAGAAAAGTCCACAAACGTGTGTCCATACAGTATAAAATAGTAAATTGAGAATCCAGAATTTCCTGCTTTGTTGCGTTAGTATTTGTCAGTGTGAGAGCTGCGTGTGTCCTCACCTTCGCTATACCTCCTCCTTATCATCATGGCAGTTTCCCTCATCCTTAAGTGCTTCTTCACCGCTGGAAGCCTCCTCTACGTGAGCCAACATGTCGGCCATGAGAGCCTCCTCCAGACGCTTCCTCACATTGTACACCAGCTCCTCCTGTTTCCTTATCCGCCGAACAACACAAAAACAAAACATACAATTTAAACAAGGACGTTATTTTACTTCTTAATATACATCTGTTACATGCGAACACACACACAACAAGTCGAGTCAAGAGGCTTTTATTGTCATTTCTACTATACACAGTGGTACAGGGTAAAAACGAGACAACGTTCCTCCAGAACCCTGGTGCTACAATAAACAACACAGAGCTACAACACACAACATAAAGCGCACTGAGTGAAACCGACGAAAAACAGTGCAGACGGAAAACAGTGCAGACGAAAAACTGCAGACGAAAAACAGTGCAGACGAACAACTGCAGACGAAAAAAGTGCAGACGGAAAACAGTGCAGACGGAAAACAGTGCAGAGCGAAAACAGTGCAGACAGAAAACAGTGCAGACGGAAAACAGTGCAGACGAAAAACAGTGCAGACGAAAAACTACAGACGAAAAACAGTGCAGACGAACAACTGCAGACGAAAAACAGTGCAGACAGAAAACAGTGCAGACGAAAAACAGTGCAGACGAAAAACTGCAGACGAAAAACAGTGCAGACGAACAACTGCAGACGAAAAACAGTGCAGACGGAAAACAGTGCAGACGAAAAACTGCAGATGAAAAACAGTGCAGACGAACAACTGCAGATGAAAAAAGTGCAGACGGAAAACACAAGACAGTGTGGGACAAATAACCATAACACAAGAGCGCGCCGACCAGTGGTCAGGATGTTGGGAGGGAGCTTTCCTCAGCCTTCTCATGAAGTAGAGACACTGCTGGGCTTTCTTGGTGATGGAGCTGGTGTTAAGTGACCAGGTGAGGTTACCCGCTAGATGAACACCAAAGAGTTGGTGCTCTTGACAGTCTCTACTTAGGATAAATCGATGGTCAGTGGAAAATGGCCGCTTTGTGCTCTCCTGAAGTCCACAACTATCTCTTTGGTTTTGTCAATGTTCAGAGACAGGTTGTTTGCTCCACACCAGGCTGTTAACTGTTCCACCTCCTCTCTGTATGCTGACTCGTAGTTCTTGCTGATGAGACCCACCACGATCGATTCATCGGCGAACTTGACGTTGTGGTTCGAGCTGTGCATTGCTACACAGTGAACAGCAGTGGGCTGAGCACACAGCCCTGAGGGGCCCCAGGGCTCAGTGTGGTTGTGCTGGAGATGCTGTTCCCAATCCGGACTGACTGAGCTCTCCTATTCAGGAAGTCCAGGATCCAGTTACAGAGGGATGAGGGATGATTGTGTTGAATGCTGCACTGAAGTCTATGAACAGCAATCGTACGTACATGTCCTTGTTGTCCAGGTGGGTGAGGGCAAGGTAGGAACAACGGCGCTTCTCAGGGAGATGAAGTTGTCGGTGAAGACATGCGCTAGCTGTTCTGCACATTCCCTGAGCACTCTGCCAGTGGAACATCTTTCCAGTAGATCATAACAGTAAATAGAGAATAAATGTGGAATGTGACGGTTTAAAAGCACATATCAATCTTATGCTCAGGTGTCCACAAATTTTTGCTCATATAGATAATTTAAAGAAACAATTTCCCAATTGTAATATTATCATAAAAATATAATAAATAAAAAAAAAAAACCGTGTTTGATTTCATTACTTCCTTAGACCTTCTGAGATGTTCCACAAGATTTTGTGGCGATGTATTCAGCTACAAGGGTTTTAGTACAGTATTGTGTCCCAATACTTTTGACCTTGTTGTGGATATTTAAATAAGAGCAGGACTGGATCACTTGATCACCTGACGTAAGTTGGAGTAACTGCTAGACATCTCACCTGATGTCCTCGTCTGTAACAATGAAAGCCTTGCAGAGCGGCTGGGCCGTGTTCAGCCACACTCCGGGGTTCTTCTCCACAGCTGCAGACAGCTGGCCTGTGATGGGAGCGGAGCTGGTGTGCAGGGCGCTTGCAATCGCAGACAGCAAAGTCTTGTCCGTGCACCCGGGACCTACTCCTGCAGAAGACCACAGCCATCTCGTATTATGTTCTGCGCCTTTTTTCCTTCGTGTAAAAAACGTTAACATCGTGACCGAGGTCGTACCCTGCAGACCTTTGGGTAGGTCCATGGTTTTCACCAACTCCTCTGCGATGTCATATGCATTAAGTCCGCTCAGCTTCTTCTCCCAAAACAACTGCATAAATTAGAATCAAAATAATTTCATGTTTAAAAGATCAGAAAAAGAATAATCTCATGCATTACAAATAAATGATACTGTAATAGATGGAAAAGGATCTCATCTCATCGGATTTACTGTTTACATATCAAGAAGTTGACAAACGTGATTTTTGCACAAATTACAGCTGGTGTGCATTAATTTTTAATTGTTCTTCATATCTATAGCATTTCGTTATATCCTGTAATTACCGTAATTTTCGGACTATGAAGCGCAGCCATATACAAGCCGTACCCACAGAATTTTACAAATATTTTTATTTATAACATAAATAAGCCGCACACTAATGTAACACTTTACACAGGCTTTAACGAAAGACACGTTACACACGGTGTAACGGGGTGAAATATGTTGCGCTTCCTTTAAGAGCAGAGCGGTATTTTGGGAATAGCCGGCCACTGCATTTTTCCAGTATTACTGCATGTGTGCAAGACCGAGGAATATGTCCTTATTATTTTCTGATGCTCATTTCTAAGTTTCTTTGACTAACCCGTAACACTGTTACGACTGCTGTTTTGGAAACCTGTCTGTGCTTATATGATTTCTGTTGTAACTGAAGTAAGACCAAGAATGTCATTGTTCACCGTCTTCCTCCTTCCTTTCACAACTATTTCTCTCAGGAGTTTATCTTTTAGCATCGCCGTGCATTTAAAAAAAACGTTTTTTCTCCCGATGCCGTGCAGCTCAGAACAAAGGTGAGGTGTGTTTTTTCGTTTCCGTTCGGAAATTTTATTGGTCTAATATTTTGGGGTTCAGTTTTTTGGCTTGAAGTTTGTGAAACCGGGAAAAACCCAGGAAAAATCCATTAATTAACCACTTTGTTGTTTAAGCCACAGGTTTCGAAATGTGGGAAAAAAGTAGCGGCTTATAGTCCGGAAAATACGGTAGACTAAAAAGTTTGTACAAGAATGAGAAATGGAAATACAGGAGATGAACAAATTACATTTGCATATACTTATTCATACAACCCCATTTCTCCAAAAAGTTGGCACACTGTGTAAAATGTAAATAAAAACAGATTTGCAAACCTCAACATTCGAAAACATGTGGCGCATCATGAAACGAAAAACACAACAAAGAAAACTCAGAACTGTTGAGCAGCTAGAATCCTTTATCAGACACAGGACAACATTCCTCTCCAGAACCTTCAGCAACTGCTCTCCTCAGTTCACAGAAGACATGATGCTAAACATGATGCTACACAGTGGGAAACATGGCCATGTTCAAATTTTTCTGAGACGTGTCACCGCCAGTACATTCTGGCCTTATTTTCTCTTAAAATGACGTATTCTCAGATTAAACGTTTGATGTTTTCTATATTCTATTGTGAATAAAATAGGCATTTATGAGATTTACATTTTAGACAGTGTCCAAATATTTTTGGAATTGAGGTTTTATATATATATATATATATATACACAGTGTATGATCAGTGAATTGTTTGTTCTCTAACAAAACAAGTCCCACAGGGGGCGTACCTGTCTTGGCTGGTCTACGGCTTTTTGTGGATCTGTTTTGACTTTGTTGCTGGGATGGTTGGTGACTTTGGTGACAGGTTGTTTGAAGATTGAGGCTGTCTGTCGCACCGGGAGAGACGTGTTCAGGTCGGGTTTTCCCTACAGCACATACACGATACAGGATCAAAGTTTCATATTCAAACACCACCAGGAGTTTTGGATGGACAGTGTGACCCTTATTTTCCTTTGATTTTTGTGTATAAACAACAGAATATTCAGATTCATTATTAGACAAACTGAAGGATGAATCCATTGTGCACGATTGTGATGATGCATTTTTAAACTTTAAAGGGGCGTGGCCTCTTACAAAGTAACACCATTTGGGGGAAACTTATAGGGAGACTGAGACAAACAGCGAGTCACCAATCAGGATCGAGCGCACGCTCTGTTTTACACGTGTTCTGATCGGCGCTCGGTGCATCTACTGATCACCAACATACAGTTCAGCATCAGTTCAACATCAAGCAGAACATTTAGAGAGGAATAAATGATGAAGAAACTCCAGACTGGAACTCACCATAAAACACGTGGGATTATTTACATATGATGTGATTTTATTGAAATAGTTGAAAAGAAAGTTTTGAGTTCATGATGATTGTAATAGAAATCAATCAGTGTTTGAGTCATTAATATCATTCTATTAATAGATCAGTGTGCTGAGAGTCACATTCGAGTCTTTACACAGAAACTGAGGAGATTAAGTAAAGAATCTTGAGATAAAAATGATAACATGAACATTATAGTTATAATAAATCAGTACTTTGGATACTTAAGTACATTTGAAGGTAAAGATTTTTGCATTTTCACTCAAGTGGAAGTTTAAATGAACACTTTTACTGGAGTCACATTTTACTGAGTGGATCTACTTTATCTACTACATGCTTTGTGCACTTTTTTATTACACATATTTATTATAATTACGATTATTACCCAGAGATCTCGTATGAAACCATGACATTCGTAGGTTTCTCTTCATTCAGGCATGAATCTTTCCTCACCTTGGTCTGACTGTTCGTCTCGTAGCGAAGCCGCTGTCGGTTCTTGTTCAGTTTGCTCATGAGCATCTTCCCGGTGCGGAAATCGAACGAGCTGAGGTCCATAGAGTTGCCAAGGTAACGGACCAGCTGAGGTTTGCTGCGGAACTTCTTCCCAGCGGGACTGGCAGGAAAGATACGACCAGGATTATTAGGAAACCCGAGACGGATCACAGATGAAAATGCATGGAGTATTTTTCAGAGCGGTAACGCATGGAGAAGCAAACCGCAGCATGCAGTGATGATCGCAGGCGAGTTAGTGAAGCCGAATTCATCACACCAGACCCAAGCTTACACACATCCACCAAACCGAGTGATGCTGTGAATGATTTCCAGCATGCACTCAAGGGTTCATAAAATATATGGACAAAAGTATGAAGACACCTAAGCAGGAGACCATTGCTAAGTGCCTTTTTCAATAATTTCATTTAATCTTTATCATAACCTCCACTCTTGTTGATGTTCTCCTAGATTTTGGAAGCACGAGGGTGATGGAGGTGGGGTGACGACGTCTGGGGTGCAGTCAGAGCAGGAAATCTTGCACTCCAAACCTAAAAATCTTCATGGAGCTGGCTTTGTGTACAGGAGCTTCGTCATGCTGGAACAGGTTCGCGTTTCCTATTTAAAGGCATTCTATACAATTGTTCGCCTCCAACATTGTAATCACAGGTAAATTGTGGATTTTGGAGGAGGTGGAAGCTTAGTGGTGAAGGCATTGGATTTTGGATAGGGACGTCTGCCAAATGCCAGAAATGTTAACAGTTTGGTGAAGAAACACAAGTGGCTGGAAAAGACAGGTGTCCCAAAACTTTTGGGCGTAAAGTATAGGAACGTCCGTTACTGCGCTCATGCGACGTGATCCAGTGTCAAGTGAAATGAAATCGCATTCATGTGTCGTCTAAACAGGACGTACACACTGAGCGTTCCTGACACGTTTTACTTCATCCAGCATGAGTGTATGAATTCTGAGTCCTGGTCATTAAACCGAGGCTTTGCATCTGTCCTTCTGTACAGGACGTCTATCACGCAGGCATGAGCATGAGCATTGTACTCTTTTTTCCTGCTCATGCAGCTGTCAGAAGGCAGGACTCTGTCTGAATGCACCACATCCTACACAAAGCCGAGCTCTGTCTATGCAGTGTGTGTGTGTGTGTGTGTGTGTGTGTGTGTGTGTGTGTGTGTGTGTGTGTGTGTGTGTGTGAGTGTGTGAGCAGGTTTTTGAAGCTTAACAGGGACTTAATGGTGACTGGATACAAACCTACAAGGGTTAATCATAATAAAAGTGTGTGTGTGTGTCGTGTGTGTGTGTGTGTGTGTGTGTGTGTGTGTGTGTGTGTGTGTTTCTTTTGCTTTGGATACAGGAGTGTATCAGTGTATCATATGCCGGTATGACCTGTGATATACATAGTAAAGCTAAGCCTTTGACATATTTTAGGAAACTGATGTGTCATATTTCTACACTTTGGCTCTATTTCAATTCCTGTTTACGTAGGTCAATGTTTCCTTGTTTAGCGATTATTTTATCTAATGAAATGGCTAATCATTTAGTTTGCTAGTTTTACTTTAGCAAGCACACACTTACCAAATAAGACACTTATTTTTAAGGAACACTTTTTTCAAGGAAAATCACTGCTTACTAATAAAAGTCTTAAAGTAATATTTCAGATTCACATCAAAGTTATAAACAAAATGTCATGTTGGCAAAAGGTTTATAATCATGAGTGGTTTTTACTAAGAGGTTGTATTTGTAAACTGGCTATTTCTGAATAACTTTTTAATTAACTGGGTTTAAAAAAGCTGATTACATGACAAAATTTGAAAGCATGTGGTAATGAGAAGCCCATTCACAAGTATTCACACATCTGTCTCATCATTAAACCTTTAATAATTTGTACAACTCACTGTTTTACATGAGTTAAGACTGAATAATAAGGTGGAAGTAAATGGTTTAAATTATTTCTGAGGTAACTTAGTGGAGAAAAAGTGGTTAAAGTTTTGTCCTGAAGGTTTAACCATCTCCATGTGACCCAACAAAATTAGCCCAGTATCTGTTTTATTTGTTGGATTGTTGGCACACCTTGTACCAATGGTGGCTGATAAAGGCATGTTTTTAACAACTCTGCCAACCTATGTGAGCCAATATTGGCAAAGGAGCACATTTTATGACAACCCTGACAATATTGGATATGGTGAATTTGAAGGTTGAAAGATGACCCTGGTGGCCCGATGTTAGTCCACCAGTTGAAAATATGTTGGGTCAGTGGAATGGCTGAATATCTGGGACTGCTCCAAAAAACTTTTATGATCATAAGCACTAGTTAGAGTTCTATTACATGTATATGAGTTTATTCTTTGGCTCTTATTTGTTGTGTATAAACACAGGAAAATAAGGTCTGGCCCTTGTAATAGGACCAATCTGAGGTCAGGGAGAGGTCAGGATAAATCCGGGCTTATAGGAATTCCTTGATCATGACCGTATTCTATCTTTTTTTTGTTTTTATTTGACAGGTGAAAGTAACTTGATTTGATTTTTTTTATATTTATATTATTTGGCACCTGCTCTTATCCAGACGTGCTCTTCAGTCTAGATCAAAATGTCACTATTTTAGTATAAGTTTTGTTACAATTGATTGTACTGGCTTTTTAAAGACATAAAATAGAACATAAATAAAAAAGCATTAATCAAACGACAAATCAGGTAGACATTTAGGGGTAAATTGTTAATCGTCTTTTGTGTTTTAAAATCGCCCTCTATCGACATAAACACAAACACACTCACACACACACACACACACACACAAACATTAACACACACATAAACACACTCACACACACACACACACACACACACACACACACACGTTAAAGACTATAAAAAGGCTCGGTCCGTGGTCTTTATCTCAAGGCCAACCTGTAAAAAGAAAATATATTTAATAATATTTGTATATTTTATGGGCGACACCATGCGCCAAGTCTCCAAACCTTCTCATGTGAAAGGGAAAGCTGGTATCTTACATATTGTTCGCCGGAAAATAGCTCACACGAACAACACACACACACACACACACACACACACACACACAATCCACCGACCTGCTTTTATTCTCAACCCAACAGCCAGCGATCAAAGTGCACGAAGGAACACCGTAAACGCGCTAAAATGCGGGATTTGCATGCGCTACTTACTCGTTTTTCTCCATTTGCATGATATTTGGGTGTCTCCTGCTTGATCCCTGGTTAAATCCCTTCTTCTCTTCTCTTCTCCTCTGCGCTCCTCTCCCCTCCCCCCGCAATGAGACTAATGAAAGACATCATGCGCCCTGCAGGGACACACACACACACACACACACACACACACACACACACACACACACCAGACCTGAGCAAGTAATAGAAACCTCCTCGATTACAACAAATATATCTATAAAATTACTTAGGAAAGGTTTAATTCCATCACTTATGTTAAAATACATTATGTAGACAAAGGTTCATGGACACCTGAGCATCTGGACATCATTCATCTAGTCACTGCTAACAAGCTTCAATCTTCTGAGATGATGTACAGGTTTGGGTCTTCTAGTTCAAGCGAAAAGGAAAGGTGAGGGAACAAAACTCCCTGAGATGGGAGACCTTGAGAGGATCCAGATGCAAAATGATTGTAGTTCATCATTGATGAGAACATCATCAGGGCACCAAGATGGATCAGGGAGGTCTGGGGAACAAATCAGATCAGATCACAGGTTCTCCCTTTATCTCATTCAGACAGTTGAGCAGTTAAGGGTCCAGGGTGGGGGGCAGTTTGCTGGAGGTGGAATTTGAACTCACAACCTTCTGATCCAAAGTCCAACATCTTAACCACTAAGCTACCACATCTCCTGTAAACATGTAATGTAAAGGTCTGGAATTACTTTGGTCTTACCTTACTGTGGCGCTGTATACCGTGCTGTTCATTAATATTGGCACCCTCAGTAAATAAAAACAGAAGGTTCTAAAATATATATGACCATTTAACAATTAAATGTTCTGAATCAACCCAGAAGAAGACGTGTGTCTATAATCAGCTTAATGCACTGTGAAGAAGAAGGTTGGAGTGGCCAAAAAACCTCCAGAGATCACAACTGGAGAATTGCAGAAGTCATTTAAACATTGGAAATTACAAAACTACAAAACAATCCCACATCACTTACATCACCACAAGTTGTTTGGAAGGTGTTCAAGGAGAAAAAAGCCTCTACTCTCATCTAAAAACAAACTCAAGCGTTAAAATCAAGGTCCTAATGTGGCTGTCCCAGTCCCCAGTCTCCTGGAAGAGAAGAGTCCATCAGCATGGTCCTGAAAATGTGAAGAATCTGAAGAGATGAAGGAATGGTCTCAGATTCCTAGTCATGTATACTCTAACCCTCAGGCATTATAGGGGAAGATGGAAGGAAGATGGAAGTGAACAGGATGGATGGATGGATGGATGGATGGATGGATGGATGGATGGATTGATAGATGGTCAAAACAAGAGAACATTCTACAATTTCCTAAATTGATGAGGTCACTGCTTTGTCCTATTTAAAGTGATTCTAACAGAGTTAAATATATTCTGAAGCACAGAATGAAGAACCTACATGAGATATTCAAAAACACTAAACAAAATTAGAAAACACTTTCAGATACCTTCCAATTGTACACAATTTTCATTTAACCCAATTGTGTT
Source organism: Silurus asotus (assembly GCA_024362625.1). Classification (NCBI taxonomy): domain Eukaryota; kingdom Metazoa; phylum Chordata; class Actinopteri; order Siluriformes; family Siluridae; genus Silurus; species Silurus asotus. Next base: position 1,396,549 of record MU551531.1, read on the forward strand.
AATTCGGCGCCTGGTGCTAATTTCCCTCAATGATCTGACAAGTTTTCACTTTGCAGGATGCCGAACTGTTCTAAAGAACCCGAACCCCTCTGACAGCAGCTCGTCCAGATGAAGGCCAAATGGAAGACCGTTTCAGCCATCGCAAGAAAAGTTGGTCGTTCCAAATCAGTTATTTCTAGAATATTGCATCATTAAGTCAAGTTTATTTCTACTGCGCTTTTCACAACAGACATTGTCTCAAAGCAGCTTTACAGAATTTAACAGTGAAGGTGAATGATGTGTGCTTATCCCTGATGAGCAGCCGTGGTGACTGCGGTGAAGGAAAAACTCCCTTAGATGTTATGAGGAAGAAACCTTGAGAGGAACCAGACTCAAAAGGGGAACCCATCCTCATTTGGGTGACATCAAGAGTGTGATTATAGTCTATAAACACTACAGAACACTGGAATGTGTGATTATGAGTGATGATCTTTCTACAGTCTTATACAATTATCTGAGATTATGGAACCAGGAGCTCCTGAGCAACTCAGGGTGAAGGTCCGTCTCAGCACATTGACAGCAGAAAGGATCAAAACGCTTGACTTACCTTTCCTGAGGAGCATGTTGTGTGGACAGAGAACATTTTTTCACAGCCTCCTCTGCTCCTTTTTACCAAGGGTTACTTTTTTACCTTCGAATATCCAACAAGCAATGTTTATCACCAGAAGATGCAGCCCCGACTCTGAATTTCATTCCGTATGATGATTAAACCCGAACCCCTTTGGTTCTAGTGAAGCTTCACAATGTGATAAAACATGCCAATTGTGCATTACTGATTGGGGCAATTGTGGCTAATCAACTTCAGAAGGAGGATCAGTGCAGCAGGAGGGTGGAAGTCAGGTACTGATGCAGCTGAGGTGAGGAGGCCTGGGGTGCATCCGGCTTTTTACTTTTCCAGCTATTTATGGTTCTTTCCCAAACTGTTACCACACGCAAAAGGAGGCCCACAGTTGTATAAGATGACAGATCTCCTTCTAGATCGCTTACAGAATTACATCTGCATTCAGGGACAGGCATTAAGCTGGTTTAAATTCTTCCTGTTTGATCGTTACCATTTCATAGATTTAAACGTTGAGTTATCCAGGCTAATGCTAGTAAATTATGGCGTGCCACAAGGTTCAGTTCTAGGACCCCTGCTCTTCACAATATACATGCTTCAGTTAGAAAATATTACCAGAAGGCATGGAATTAGCTTCCATTGTTATGCTGATGATACTCAGCTATATATCTCATCTAAACCAGGCGATACACTCAATTAGCTCGCATAACTGAGTGTGTTAAGGAAATAAGAGATTGGACTTTCTACTTTTAAATTCTGATAAGACAGAGATTTTGCTCATCGGCCCAAAAACCAGTATACAGAAGCTCCAGCATCTCAACCTGCATTTAAAAGGATGTTCTGTAACCACTAGTTTAACAGTAAAAGACCTGGAAGTTAATTTAAAGCAACTTATCTTTTAAAAATAATATCGACCAAGTTACAAAAACAGCTTCTTTCACCTTGGAAATATTTCTACGCTAAGAAACACATCTATATCTGATGCAGAGAAGCTCGTCCATGCGTTCATGACCTCCAGAATAGACTATTGTCATTAATAAACATTAATAAACAAGCTTCAGTTAGTTCAGAATGCGGCAGCAAGAGTTCTTACAAGGTCAAGAAAATATGACCACATAACCCTGTTAAGTTTCAAATAAACTACAAACTACTGCTACTCACCTATAAAGCACTGAATGGTTTATCTCCATGTATCTCCAGTCTTTTAACACGCTACAATCTGTCACGCTCCCTGAGATCTCAAAACTCTGGGCTTCTAGTAGTTCCTAGAATAGCAAAGTCCACTAATGGTGGTAGAGCATTTTCACATTTAGCTCCTAAACTCTGGAATAGTCTTCCTGACAGTGTTCGGGGCTCAGACACACT
>MU551531.1:1398798-1428313 GCA_024362625.1 Silurus asotus
CTCGCAAACATCCCGAACCATCTAGAGACGTACCAGTGCCATTTGGATCCTGCTACATGTGTGGTTTTGACATTGGACCTCCTGGAGTGTTTAAAGGCTCTGGCATGGAGAAGCTGATGCTGGATCTGTGGTGATCACAAATGTAGCTCCTAGTTTTATAACCATAAAGACTGTATAAGACTGCAGAAAGAACATCATTATAATCTTATACTCCAGTGCTCATGTTAGTTCTCACTCTCCAGTGTTCTGTATTGTTGAAAGATTTATGATCAAACTCTTGATGTCACCCAGATGAGGATAGGTTCCCCTTTTGAGTCTGGTTCCTCTCAAGGTTTCTTCCTCATAACATCTAAGGGAGTTTTTCCTTCACCACAGTCTCCATGCTGCTCATCAGGGATAAATAAACATCATTCACCTTCACTGTTGATTTCTGTAAAGCTGCTTTGAGACAATGTCTGTCGTGAAAAACGCAATAGAAATAAACTTGACTTGACAGATCAAGATAAAGACATATCTCCTGTGCATAAAGCCAGGTCCATGAAGATATGCTTTCCATGGGTTAGAGTATAAGATCTTGATTTGCCTGCTAGAGTCAGTACACAGAGCATCTCAGTTTGCTGTGTAGAGATCAGAAAGCCCTTGCTGACCCATGTGCATCACCCGAAGCTCCTACAAAGAACACGTAGAACATGTGAGCATCGGAACCAGACCATGAAGCAGTGGCCTGGTCGGATCAGGTTTTCAAATGAGGTAGACAGAAGAATGTGTGGCCGTGGCTTGTCTGGGAAAGAGACGGCACCAGGATGTGAAGAAGGTGAGCTGATGGACGCAGTGTGATGCTCTGGGTGATGTTCTGCTTAGACATCTCGGTTCCTGGTGTTTATCTCCAGGCACTGTTTTGGTTCGAGCCATCTTTCCTCTTCTTTTTTTTGGGACGATAAAGCAGCAGTACGATGGCGGCCCAAATAACGACACGCCTTCTATCACATGTTTTTATTTATTTAACGTTTTAAGGTATACAAGATTCAAACCTGGACATTTGAGGAAAAAACTAAACAAAAAAAAAAAAAGATTAAGAACTTTTGTTATTAAAAATGGCACATTTATTGCTACATTACTGTTATATACAGGACAGAATCTTAATACCTACTTTTATATAGATTTATATATATTTATAAAAAAAAAACAAAAAACAAAATAAAGAACAGAAATAATAGACCGAAAAGACAGCATACACACACACACACACACACACACACACCAGGAGGCACTCTGAAGCCACAACAGCAGTATTCTGTATTGTTCATGTCCCCTATTTAACAGTGTAACAGTGGTGTGTATGTCGAGAAAAGTCGGGCAGGACGTTTCACTTCAGATGCAACAGAATTTGCTCTTTAATGCTGCATTTTGAAAAAGATGCAACACTTCTCATTGTATAAAAATAGAATCTGCCACTGGACACGCACAGACATGCAAGACTTGGCCAAATCTATCGTTTCGTCTCGTGTGAACGATAGAAAACTAATGCAGAACGGAGGGGTGGGGTGGGGGAGAGGGGGGAGAGGGGGTTGAGTTACTAGAATATAAAGCCTCACCCTACAGAAGAACTTCCATCACCGGTCTGTTTGCATAACTGATTCAGCAAGAAAACTTTTGGGAATTTCATTGATGGAGGGTTTACTTTTTTTTTTTTAACCAATCAGATCCTGTTTTATAATTTTAGACACTGGCTCTTTTGTGTCCTCGCTGCTGGAGGCCTATAATACGGCGTTGTTTGTAGAAATTCGGCTGGTGGTCCAAAAAAAAATAATAAAAAAAATACTGGAGGCAGGAAAGTGTAGAAACTGCAGAAGTTTGCTTTCCAAATAACGAGTTCTCAGAAACACATAAGAGAGAGAGGGGGAATAAAAAATAAAATAAAAATAAAAAAAAGTCCAACATACTGACAAATCACACAAACCTAATTAGAAATGTATAAGTTTATGGAGGAAAAAAAAAATTCCTGAAAAAAATAATAAAAAAGGTCAGGAGACTTTCGAGTCATACATTTACTTTGAGCACTTCAGAACATTTGAGATATAAATGAATATGATTTTAGAAGGGAAAGAAAACTAGGCACTAATAAGGCACCGAATATGACTGCCTTGAGGATGACAAGGCCACGTTTAAAAAGAAAAAAAAAATATATATATATATGTATATCACAAGGTCAATTAGGGGTCACATCCTCGTTTAGGAATCCGTATGTGTTCCTGTAATCTCAAAGAAATATGGGTACATAACGGTGTCCACAGTAGACACGCTTATAGACATGTTCATTCATAACACTGTATTTATCTTACATACATCATCCATGTAATCACACACGATTAAAAAAAAAGTTTTTTTTTCTCATCAGAAATGGATGGATTAGATACTGTCCGATGAAAGAAAAGAAGTGAACTGGCAGTATTCTGACGTACAGCAAAATAAGGAGGATATATTCGAGTGTACATTCAAAAACCAGCTGCATAATATGTTCCAAAGTGAGATGAGAGCCGAGCAGGAGTCTTCTCTTCTTCGATCTGTCAAAAATAAATCAATAATGAAAGGAATTCACGAACAGGGACGGATCCGCCGTAAGTCCGAGTTTCCCGAAACGAAGGAACACTGGTCATCCGCGAGAATCAATTCGACTGTGGACCTGATTTCATGACGGAGCTAAACGGAGCCTAAAACACAGTGACGTCGAGAGGAAATGAGACGTGTGGAGCGCATTTGCCACCCGGGGAAATTCTGAAATCTCCAGTCATTTGATCCCATTGTGCCCTTTCTCTCTCTCTCTTCCTCTCTCTCTTCCTCTCTCTCTCTCCCTCTCTCTCTCTCCCTCTCTCTCTCTCTCTCTCCCCCTTTTGAACAATATAAATTCTACAAATGAATAGTGATTTTTTTATTATTTATAAATCTACAATGTATATACTAACAAAATATATACTTTTTTTTTATATATAGTGATATATATATATATATATCCGTTCTTACATTTTTTGCTCAGGTTGAAATATCCTTTATGCACGTGTGGACGTGGTGAGGTTTCAGTGTGAGGTTTTCAGCGAGCGCGTCTCTGAACCGGTGTTGCAGAAGATATTTTCCTCTCTTGCAAATCATCAGATCTGCTGTATGAGCTGAGAACTATGGGATAACTCTCACACTGCTGGGCCTCGGGGCGTCTCACACACACACACACACACTCAGGGTGTACACATGAGATAGGAGAACTGAACTTTATACTATACAGGCAGAGGCATCGGGACACGGGACTTTTCCACGAACGCACGTGAACCTTCAACAAATTGTGCTTACAATTTAAAAGATCTACACGCAATTACTATAAGACTCAGTCTCAGGATGTGGTATTAAATTGTTCCTACGCTTCATCAGCCAAACCCCCGATGAAGATCAGCTTTACATGGAATATCTCCTCCTATAGAGCTCCAACTGCAACCCTGATGAACTCTGGACTGCCCCCCGAGGCTCCTCACTGTACCTCCACCTAACACCCTTGTAGCTAAATAGATCTCCACCAGCATGAGGAAACATCTTCCCAGAAGAGTGGAGGTTATTAGAACAGAAAAAAACGTCACCTGAAATTGTGGAAACGGGATGTTCAGAAAAAAAAAAACTGACTGGTGGAAACGAGTGCGGAGAACTAGGGCATGCTGGGATATGCAGAACACACAACCTTTGAACCCTTCCAGGGAAAAAAAAGAGAGAGAGGATAAAAAAAAGGAAACATAAATGGGGAAAAAAAGCACCACAGGTTCTCTCCCACTTCACATGGGTTTGGTTACACAACACACGTGTAAGACTGTACCTCTGAGCAGGGAATGCCAAGCTACGTAAAAACATTGCTCATTTACAAGCAACTCCCAAACAGATTTGTTCCACACAAGTAAGTAATGTGCTTCAGTTTATATATATATATATATATAAACAATTATTTAGGCACAAGTCCTTGATTAAAAATGTTTCCCTTCCCCACTCTGAGCCTTGGGGGTGAACTGTCCATGGTACAGAATACGGTATTTATCCCTGTGTTCCATCAGTTCATGGAAGCAAACAAAAAAAAAAAAAACGAGGAGAGAAAGTGAGAAATAAAAACACACAGTTCTTCACATTGACGCTGGTAATCACAATCAGGAGTGCAGCAGAACGGGTTGTCAGTTTGGCAGTACACTTGTGTCTCCGGATGTGTGAAGATGCGACCTCTTACATTCCAACACTTTCCAAGTCAACACGTGTGAAATCACACTCGCGCGCACACTTTGTAGAGGATGAAGGGACAGAATGAAAAAAAAAAAACAAAAAAAAGAAGAAGAAAGAAAAAAAAGGCCACTTCTTCCATGAACCAAAGATCTGCAAAATAAAAAATACAAAATCATTCGTAAATACCATCAAACACTTTAACACACATCTGTCCAGACCGAACCTCCACACACTTACCCTCATATATGACCGACAGAACTGTGTCCATCTCCTCCCAGAGCAGGGTGAGGTCCAGGCATCTGCATTGGAGAGTCACCGACCACACCAGACACCTTCTCTTCCTCCCGTCGCTTCAGACACGCCGCCTTCGGGTTCAGATTGCGCTCTAGGCTGTGTGTGGTGGTTGTGGATTGGTGGGAGTGGGGGTGTTGAGACAGAGGGCAAAATGACAGAGAGACGTTAATGAGACATGACAACACGGTTCTCTGGATAGGAATAAAAAAAAAAAACTATAAATACATACAGACTGGATTATTTTGAGAATGAGAACTGCACTACACAAGCAAAAGTATCTGGACACCTGACTTATCTGGTTCTTCTCCAAACTGTTGCACCAAAATTTGGATGGCACACAAGGCAGAGGTCCATAAAGATCTTGAGGGTCCTCCTAAAAGAGCTCTAACCTTAATTAATATGAGTGCTGACCGCACCCCAGACCTCCTCACCTCACACACATCAGTACCTGACTTTCCTAACACCATTGTGGCTGAATGGATCTCCAAAACAAAATCTAGTGGAACATCTTCTCAGAAGAGTGGAGGTCATAATAACAGCAAAGAGGAACTACATGTAGAATGGGACTTCATATATGTATTAATCTCTTATTAATGGAGAGTAAGTGATCTTTCGAGAGCGATCCACTGATCTGGACACTGACCCCGCACTTGCTGCTCCAGGTTGAGGATGACGTTGACGGCCTGGTGAAGGATAAGCAGTTTGGTCTGCGGTTTGTCCGTGCTTAAGTGCAGTTGACACATGCGGCCCAGCTCTTTGAAGGCCTCGTTGATGTCCCGGACTCGCAACCTCTCGCGGGCGTTGTTGGCCACGCGTCGCTCTTTCTCCCGTTCTATCTTCACCTCGGCAGGAAGGTCTTCATCGTCCTCGTCGTCTTTACTGTAAAAAGAAGGGAGGAAAGGAGGCACTGTTTAAAACAAAACATTCGTCATCAACGAACCTGTTGGAGAAAATGGAAATTAATAAACCAAGACGAGATTGGATTCGTTTTTTTTTTCTACAATATTACAGAAATTCCGATATTGTAAAAAGTGTGGAAATACCTGATCTTTCATGGTTTTTGAGAAAGGTGCATGTTCTTTTGGTTTCTATGCAACAAACTTAGTAAAAGCACAACAAAAAGTGGAAGAAAGTTCTGTGGAGTCCAAATGGGACATTTTTTGTCTTCAACAGAAGATCATGTGTAAGACTGAGAACAGGAGAGAAGATGTGATCAGACTCCCTCACCCCCACACTCACACACGGAGGTGGAACGGTTTGGGGTTGTATTGAAGCGGAATGTGAAATCCTGGAATCCTGAATCAACACGGCTCCTATTCCGTACTTCACCACCGTGCAGTTCCGTCTAGACTGCGGCTCATTGGAACCGAATTCTACGTACGTCAAGACGATGATCCGAAGCAACGAATACGTCCTCGCTCGGTAAATACAGCGTAAACAGTCGTCTGGAGTGATACGGATCACAGAATCCAGTCCAGTCATCGCACCTGAGTCCTGATGAACATCTCTGGGTTGAACTGAATGCTAAAGAAATCTAGTGAAGAACATCTAGCAGGAACCGCAAAAGTATTCCAGCTGTTCTTCATTCTTAAGGGAGGATTTTTCAATGAGAATTAGGTGTAGGTTTATAGTTTATATAATGGTCAAAGTCAATCTTTAGATCACTACATGACCGAGTTTTGTGCATCTAAACAAAAGGAACACACCTGTGTATCTCAAAAACCATAAAACCAAACAAGCAGAGCGAAGTGTGTGTGTGTGTGTGTGTGTAAGAACGTGAGAGAGCGCATTCCATTAAAGCACAGTAAATGTGTAAAATGTTCGACAGAAATACAATTGACTGATCTTGAGGCGTCTCAGCGGTGCATTTCTATAGTGGGAGATACACTTACTCTTCTCCCTGGTCTGAAAAACTTGAATGGACCTGGAGGGAAAACACCTCCTTTCTGAAAACAATGTGAGAGTTGGGGAGGGGGAGGGAGAACACCATGAGAGGGAGCAGTATGCCTGAGAGAAGCTCAGACACTGAACACACACACTCGGCCCTTTGTTCAAGAGCGTGAGCGCATCAACACGCAAATACAGCATTTCACACAGTTCTCCCGAGGTTCCAGGAGCGATCAAACGAGACACGTTTCCACGCATGCAGGATTGAAAGAAAAAAAAATACCAAAATACACAAGAATTGACCGAATGTATAACATGGCAAACAAAGTCTTAATCTCGTACCTCGTTCTGTTGCGAGACACTTTGGAGTCCTTCTTTTCTTCTTCAGACTTATCTGCAACGGAGGAGTTCTCGTCATCATCTCTGTCTTCCCTCTTGATATCGCCGCTGCTGTTTGAGGAGTGCGAGGCTACGCCTCCCGACAAACCTGCGATCAGAGACCCAAAACATAAGCAAAAAATCACAACCGTCTCTGTGCACGTCTGAAGGTCATTTGGTTACACGTGGTGAATACTGACTTGTGAAGTCCTCCGGTGCTCCTGAAGGCTGTGGGGTTCCCGAGGTATGGGACGTGGGTAATAGGCTGCTGCTGGGAGGAAGACAGGCGGGGTCATCGTGGTGACTTCCACCCTGAGATCAAAGCAAAGAAAGGGCATTAAAAAGTGCTGTTGTAGGCAAAAGTTTTGGGACACCCGACCTTCCCGTCCATATGTGATCCTTCCACAAACTGTTGTCTCTATGCATGATGAATGCTCCGGCATTACTCGATCTAGGAGACCCAAACCTGTTCCAGCATCTCAACACCCCTGTGCACAAAGCTAGCTCCGTGAAGATCTGCTTTACATGGTTTGGTGTGGAAGCTCTCCTGCTATAGACCTCCAAACTCTACTGAAAACCTTTGAGATGAATGCCAAAGCTGACCCAAACAACTGGAACCCACATGCTTTATGATGTTACATCAAATCAGAATTTACCATTGCGGGATGTCTGTTTCCCAGAGCCAATCCAGCGCCAGAAAATCCCTGAACAAGGTTTCCCAGAGCTCCGTTATGAACAGAAGAGGCGACAGCGCTCAGCAGACTGTGAACGTCTGAATGGGCTCCACCAAGGCTCGAACCTGGGCCCTGACCCACCGCATGACTACGAAGAACATGGATGGCCTCCTCTAGATGGTCCTCCATTTTATTTTGCTGTTAGAATAAAGCAAAGGCAAAGAAAGACTAATTATAATACGATAATATTAATAATACTCTTTATATGTTACTGTTATACAGAGTCATAGTTATTTTATAAGAAATGGATCTTGAAACTCACAAGTGCATGGAGTCCACCTTCATAGCTCGGTGAAAGAGCTGCCTGGCTCGCAGATCTTGGCCACTGAGAAGCACCTGAGGAAGAGAATTTTGTCAACCAAGGAAAACCCAACCTCTGCCTTGCTGTAATAAATCAAGACCAGCAGAGGGCGCTCTGAGAATGTATTTAAAGAGGACAGAACGCTCATTTACAGTCTGTTCATGTCCTCACGAACACCGCAGGAGCAAAGTGCCGATCTAATATCTCCCTTTCCTTCAACATCATGTCCCGTGCGTAATCTAATTTTGTTTCAAGAAGTCATACGATCTGGTCATGTGACCATCCCGGTACGGTCAGATACGGGGCGTACCTGCGATACCTTGGGGTGAGCCGACCGGCGTGGAGGGTGTGGAGGGGAAATTGTTGCTGTTGTGGTCTGAAGGGTAGATCTGAGAAACATAAAACATGCCGTGAGTGCTACGAGTCTTCACGCCGACGTAAGCATGAAGTGTTCGAGGAGCTAGCATGAACATCTCCAGCATCATCAAACACAATGAGTAATTATACTTTTAAAATACTGCCTGAGGGGCAAAAACTAATGAGTCCCCACTCACCGAGGCTAGGGCTTTTCCAATCTCGTCACCTGAGCTGCCCGTAGCTGAACTTCTACTGACTGCAGGAGAAAAACAGAAAACTAATTAAGGAATCAATAATAATAATAATAATTTATTTTAATACACACATCTTGATTGGCTAAACATGTTTATTAAAACAAAAAAAGTATTTAGAGATTTAGAATAAATTACATAGATTTAGTATTTATTTATTTATATTATTAACACAAAATCCTGAAATTATTTTATACTTTATGACCAGAAGTGAAATGAAAACCTACAAATATTTCTCTCTTCATCACCACTAATTCATTAAATAAAGAGATTTCTATTCAGTATTATTAAATCTTAGAATTTCATTCCCCCGAGATTTGAACTCATGACCTTCAGCTTTAAAGTTCAATTCCGAAACCACTAAGCTTCCACCTTCTCTAAAAATAATAACAACAACACTAACATACCAACACTAATTTCATTACCTGCCCAAAAAAAAAAAAAAAAAGGGGGGGGGGGGGGGGGGGTGGGGGGGAATTTGAGAAAAAAGGGGAAAAGAAAAAAAAAAAATTTTGAAAAAGCACTCATGACCTTCAGCTTTAAAGTTCAATTCCAAAACCACTAAGCTTCCACCTTCTCTAAAAATAATAACAACAACACTAACATACCAACACTAATTTCATTACCTGCCCAAAAAAAAAAAAAAAAAAGGGGCATTTCAGACATTAGACACATGAAAAGTATCAGACCCATGATGCCGTCTGCTCCGTTAATAGAAGACGTCTGGTTGTAGGCCCCGGAGCCTGAATGGAAGCCGTTGACATCAGCGCCGTGAAGAGGGTAGTTTTGTGGGGAGAGAGGCAACGGCTGGCGCTTCTGGAATAACAGGATAATAATGATTCTTTTACAGGAAATAATATATTTTATAGTTTTTAAATTAGTGTTGCTTTGGAGAATATATATCAGAGAGACAGAGAGAGAGACAGACAGAGACAGAGAGAGAGAGAGACTCACCATTCTGTCCTGTGGATTGACAGCAGTGAAGGAGCCTGGCTGGTTGATGTGGGGCGAATTGCCCAGCATGGCTGAATATCCTGACTGGCCCAGAGGCCCAGATGTTGCCCAGGGGTCAGAGGAAGGGTGAAGACCCTCTATTTTTAAATATAAGATTATACACACACACACACACACACAAAAAATATATATATGAGTAACTTGAGTTGACTCTTGACTTGACTTTAATACAATTTCCAACCTGATGATAATTAAGTGAAAAATATTGTGTGTGTTTCCTAGAATTCCATGAAATTTGCTCACCTTGCATGTAGAAAGAGCCGGGGTAGACAGGGCCCGGTTTAGAGGCTGGATATCCAGCACCGTCTCGAGGATACTCATCACCAGACGTGGAGGCATATACCTGAAACCCACAAAAAAGAAAACAGTTACTGAAAGAACAAATCTGCATCATATATATATGTGTGTGTGTGTGTGTGTGTGTGTGTGTGTGTGTGTGTGTTGGGGATGGTAAAATCTGTGCATAAAACCAAGCAAAAAAAACCCAACAAATTATATATATATTTATTATTTGTATCTTCATCACAATTTCATAATGAAGAAAGTTTCTCCTTCGATTTCTCCTCTAAACTGTTTCTCACGTGTGTGTTTGCTCAGCAGCACTGCTGCTATGTGAATGTTACAGGTGTGTCCTGAATAAAGATTAACATGGCAGAGGTAGAGCTGTGTTTTTCTGGAGACAGAACATGAAAAGTAGGTCTGTTTTTTTGGCCTTACAAAGTCAAGAAAGTTGAGCATTCAGCACCGTATTGAACTGCAGAGAATCGGATTCTGCATCTTGTATCACATTGTTGGCGTATTGCATCGTCTTCAGTTATGGAGATGCACAACCCTAATATTATTAAAATATAAATATATATAAATTCTCTTGAGTAAATGACGTGTGCGAGTGTTTCCACAGTGCTCCCTCATGATAAAGTGACAGGGACTGGGAACACAGCATGCTGGGAAAGGTGCCACAGCCATGTCGCGGCACAGTCTGTGCATCCTCTTTCTCTTTCCCATGAGCCAAAAGCAAGAGAGGGTGGGCGCGTACAAAAGGGCATCTCTAAAAGCCTCATCCAGATCAAGTCGAGCACCCTCGGGACGGATTTCTCTACATGAGCGTTCGCTCTCTATTCGCGGCACTCGCGTATGACGGAATACGTGCGCTCTGAAGAATCGGGAAGAAACGCGGAGACTTATTTTCCCGAATCCGGTTTGCATTTCCTCCGGTACGCATGAGGAGAAACGTCCGCATGCCGCCATGTATCGCGAGTTCCTTCGTGTATGGGCCGCGGTGTGTGCGATCGGATCGGTACGAAACCGTGCGTATGCGAATACCAGGGGTAAAGTAGTTTGGAGGCTGGTGGAGAATTGACAAATCCAGCAAACTGATATTTCTCTTTTTCCTGTAATTTGATTTAACCGGGAGAAGTGGGAAGGGAACGGAGAGATGCACTTCTAATTACAGAGCCATCTGCCTGCTCCTGGAGCCTGTCCAACTCCACAGGCAGCTGGGTTGAAGAGAGAGAGAGAGAGAGAGAGAGAGAGAGAGAGAGAGAGGGAGAGGGAGAGAGGGGGGGAAGGAGGAGGGGGGAAAGGGGGGGGGGGGGGTGGTGAGAAGTGACAAGGGGAGAGGTCTTGCAGAACGAGAGGGGGAGAGAAAGTGGAAAAAAAAATAAAATAGACTACGCTGGTCACATGGTAGTTAGAGATGTGAGCTTGAGAAGATAAAATGAGATACAGCTTTCGTCTGGGGGAAAAAAATAAATAACCCTACTAAAGAAGTAGTAAAGAAATGCCATTAAAAGTTGGAGAAAAGTCAGTGCAGGCTTCGGGGTGGTAAAGCATTGCTAAGTGCTCCATGTTGCTGGAGAAGTGGGTGTTGGGTAACAGGAAGTTACCTAGCAGACTGAGCAGCACAGACTGGGGAGGGGGCAAGTCATGATCATCGGCAGCTATTAATCTGAGCGAAGACACGTTACTGAGACAAAGAAGAAAAAGAAAACCGAAGGAACAAATAAATGGGGCACAGAAGGGGGGACTCGCTTCTGGTACTAGCATGCCGAGGGAAGGACATTGTCCTGTGGTCAGGTCGATATGAGGCTAGCGTAAGGCGTGGGGGAGGGGTGTGTTATGTGCGTCTGGAAGGCACGTGGTAAGCTCATTTGGCTTCGGACCAAGACAAAACAATTACTCTTTGAACGGGGCACAAGCTGAACATTATAAGCCGAACGTTAACGTTACCACCGGCCCTTCGGTAGAACCGCGTCTAGAAAAAAAAAAAAATCCCTGTCCGGATTACCTTCAGACGTTCCGCCGCTTCCTGTTTGTGCAACATGTTCAAAACTGTTGGATGTGTATTTCTATAGCGATGACTTTGTTTAAAAACGTTTCATCACAACATGGACGTTTTTCCACCCCGAGCGCGTGCCAGCAGTCTCTGGCAAAACGTGGTATTTACTAATCCGGGCCAATATATACGTCGAAGCAGATGAGTGCTGGGAATCCTGCGAGGATTTTATTACTATTAATATTAATCCTGAGCTCCTTCTCCAGTCACCTGGACCTGATGCGGATTTTATTCCCCCCACCCCACACACTAGTCTCAGCATTTCCCAAATTAGCCGGAGTATGTACGCAGCTTACGGAGCACAGCTGTGCGACGGCCATGTTTTTTTTTCTTTTTTCTTCTTTTTCACATAGCACAAAGAGAAGAAAGGTGCAGGCGAACGCCACCGTGGACCAGTTCTTACTGCAGATACTTGTTTCCAGTGCAAGTGTGACGACTCCTGTCACAAAACTGCTGGTGCTGAACTTGAGATCTGAAGGAGGAAAAGGGTGGGTGGGAAGACGGAGTTGTATGTACTTACAGAAGATGGAAGTCCTGGTGGCTTCCTAATTTTTTTCGGCTGGGTGTCTAAAAAACAGACAGAAAACAAGAAAAACGTTCACAATGCCGTCAAGCGAAATTCTCGTTCTGAAATGTTGTGTGCTTCGTGTTACCCATGCTTGCTTCTGGCGGGCGTCTCCGAGGGTTGTTGGAGAACGTGGGGTAAAACTGAGAGCCAGACTTCAAGCCTGACGGAGACATGGCATCAGCGTTGGCCATCACGATGTCTGAAGGCAGGAACCCTTGCTGCACAAAACCACACAGAAATATTTATCCTAGTCCGAGTCGACCGAGTAAAATAGTTCAGGTCAGAGAAAGATCACATGGGTGTAGGAGTGAGTTTTTCCCTTTAACAGCACCTCTTTCTTTCATCTTACCTGCCCACCGAATGATGAATATGGTCCACGTTCATTCTTTCCTATACAGCAAAAAAAAATATATATATATATATATATATATATTATGGCATTATGTTGTTATAAAACGATGAACAATGAAAAACGAGTAAAATTTATAAATAAAAAAAAAACAAAATTAAGCTACAAAACGAACAGCAAAAATAAATAAATAAATAAAATCCAGTGCCGGAGGATGAAAGTTGGAAGGCGGCCCCTCCCCCAAAAGTAGGGGCCTTGCACAGCTACAAAGAGGCACTGTTGGTCAAAACTCAAGGGAGAATTTCTGCCTCAGCGGCTTTAGCATCACACACACACACACACACACACACACACACACACACACACACACACACACACACACGTGTAGAAAGAGACACAAAGACGCTCCAAAAAAAAAAGAAGAAAAGAAAAGGAAAACCACCCCTACCACCAATCCCAGAGCTGAGGAACGGGGAAGACAGGCCGTCGTGCTCGCTGTAGTGCGAACCCTCGCTATAACTCTAGATAAAAAAATTAAACATAAATAAACCCATGATAAAACATTTCATCTTTTCCTTTTTCTTACAACGTTTCTTACCCGTCCATGGTTGAACGAAGGACTGCCCTGTTCCCCGGCAGCCCAGGGACCGGAGGAACCGCGTTCATCCAATCCTGCAACACGAGAAACGCCAGAAAAGTCAGCGACAGACGGTGAAGAGAAGCTCAGCAGATTCAAGTCAAGAAAAAAAAAATGTAAATAATTAAATATATTTATTCGGTTCCTTCTGTGCTTATTCGCATGGGTTTCTTTTTGACATTTGGTTGGTGAAGCCTTTATATATAAAAAAAAAATACATCTAAAACGAGAGCTTCAGCTATGGATCTCATCTCGATTGGGGCATCAGACGTACAGCCCTAATGGGCGAATCCATGTCATTCATCAAAGATTAATATCCAGGACTATAAAGAGAGCGCGTTCATTAGGATGTCAAAAATGAGAAACGACAGAGCTCGAGACGTAAAGCATTTCCGAGCAGGACACACACACACACACACCGCAAATACACGGTTTCGTATGTATAACGTTAGGTAGATACACACATATATATAGAGAGAGCATCTGTTTCCAAAAGAATTTATGAGAACATACAGAGTGTAATTTTCGAAGAACCCTCTTCTTTCTCAGCCTGTTTTATGCCTTAATGCTCGCTAAGCTCTCCAGAGACACACGGCTTAATTGCACGCTGATTTGCATAATTGTGCATATTAATGCAGTCGCTTTATGAATATTCATATTCCCCTTTTGAGATAGGGGGGGGCGCTCCGGCGATCGTGGCGGCTGAAGGCTGAGCATGAGTGATGAAACTAACAAAGCAGTGCAAATAGCGACATCCACGCTGACAGACGTGATCTATGCAGCCTACGCGGCCGGCATGGCGAATGAAGTGGGCAGCGAACGGCACTTTCCACGTGAGGGTGCGCGACGTAAAAGCGAACGAGGGGAAGGAAGAGAGAGAGAGAGAGGCCATGGTTGGAGCGCATAATGTTCTCAAACCGATCTATAGACCTTCTGCGAAGTTTAAACAGGTTCTTGTGGGTGATCATAGCGTCATGAAGGAGTTTTACTTATAAATCAGCACTCGACTATTATTGCCTTCACCAAGACCAAAATATTACACCCGAGCAAAACTGGGGGAGAGTCAAGACCTCAGGTCCCAGGTGTGGAGACACAGACCTCTGAATCTAAACCCAAACCCACTCGAGGAGAAGAGGGGAAGCTTTTGAGTTCTTGCGAAGGTGCGAGATGAAAGGCGGGGCAGATGTGGAGGTGAGCCTGCAGGAGCTCTCCCGCGAACACGGGTGTGCAGATACACACCAGAGAAGTGAGTGGGTGGTGAGCTGCTGTGGTGGTGGTTGGGGGTGGAGCAGGGTTTTTAATGCAATTAGCACCCTTTAGAGCACTTTTGTCTTGAGAAACTGCCACAGCATGAATGACCTTTACTTCATTCAGAATTTAATTCTTGCACTTCAACTTTTTTTTTTTTACACTCCAGCGTCAACTCCACTCTCTGATCATTTCTACAGAGAGATGTTACATCCCCTTCTGCAGAGATGAACGAATTAAATCCCCCTTTAACCCCTCCCTCGTTCTTAAAGTCGTCTCGTCAAACCCGGACGAATCCACGTGGCTGTTGTGACGGCCAACTGACCGACTCATGAAGGATTTTATTTTAATTGTAAAAAAGAATGCCTCTTTTTTTCTCGACGTGTGTTTTTGCTATCTTCATGCCAGACCCTCTGTGGAGCTCTTGAGAAGGCATGGGAGGGGGTGAAAGGACTGAGCTTTGTTTCAGCGCAGAGCCGTTTCCTGCGAGTCGGCAGGGGGAGAAAGTGTTCTGTTGTTCAGAGGGAGGAGTGTTTTATATGCTACGGTGTGGATAAGGAGAGAGAGAGTGTGTGTGTGTGAGGGGGGGGGGTCGTTTAGAGACCTCAGTTTAACCCTTTGTTCTCAGATTGTTCACGTTCGACAAGGAAAAGTGTTGAAATGAAGCAGGTGGGAGAAGCAAAACCATAGCAACCTGTGACTCGGAACGTGAAGTTATTCCAGTGAATAGAAGAAACTCACCTGAGCCACCAAACTGACTGCTGGCCAGAGTGGTTGGTCGAGTCTTCCCGTTGGCTACAGGTGGTGCAAACATCTAATGCAGAGAAAGAAAACAAAAAAAAAACCAAAGGAAAAGATTAATAAATAAAACCAGCATGCGTTAAAAAACCTCAAGATGGCTTCAGTATACAGAACAATAAGTATTAAACAAAACCTGTCCTCCACCGTGCCTTAAAAAAAAAAAAACATCTAACCATGTGACCGCTCAAATACGACCACATCGCCACGTCCTGATCGTAGACGTTCAACCCACGTGAGGACCAACCCATAGGGTTTTTCTTCCTATTTTGGATTTCCGACGTCCATCAGCCCTTTCACAGAATGGAGAGCGTTTCACCTCTTCCACATTCTTTAGGTTTTCTACACTGATTTGTGGCATTTGATTTCAGCCTTTATATAAATCATGACAGGATGTGAGCTGATCAGCGTTTTTCACCTCCTGAACCCTTTTTAAACTTTTTCCTCTAACGTGCCGTGCAGACATTAAAAATAACGGGTTGTAAATTCCCAGTGGACGTGAGAAAATTCACTTTTATATGCATAAATAGAATTACAAACTCATACTTTCTATACAAACACTTAACATAAACACCTAAAAGCCTGATTATACTACATCACTACGTATCGCTAGAAAAACCTCAGGCATGGAAACGTCGTAAAACAAAACATCTGGCATGTTTTGATGGTACCAGAAAAATGAAATAAGATGAAGAAATCATAAAGTGAGAAAAAAAAAGAGGAGCGAAATCATTTGCACAACATGCTTCGATGTCTCCGAGTACCTTAAGTACTCCAGGTACCTGGACCTAATGCACACACTGGTTAGGAAAAGCAAGTGAGGAGTGAATGTAGTCATGGATTCGACATGGAACTGACAGTTCTGTCCTCACCACACACACACACACACACACACACACACACACACACACACACACACACACACACACACTAAAGGATCCATGTGCCTTTAAATTTCTGAAACACGGATCAAATTCACACACCGCTGCACATTTCAACAGAAGATCACAAGCAGGTAATGAACTCCGAGTGTTTCTTCCACTAAGCCCGACTCTGCACCACCTTGACCCCCTTATCTTCCCCCTTCCCCAATCCCCCTGCGTTCCCCCTGACCCGCCCCCAACACACACACACACACACCCTCCCCAACACACACACACCATATATTCACTCTCTTACCGCACTAAAATCCAAGAGGTCGCTGAGTTCCTTATCTGTTTCGACCGCCATTCTGTGGCCCTGCTGCTCGTTCATGCCCCGCTGTCTTTAAAGAGCCCTGCAAGAGAAAGTTCCAAACTGCCGTCAGCGAGAAACTAAGTATTAAACCTTGTTCTATCGGTTTGCGATCCTAAAACGGAGCGGTCAGGTAAAAAAAAAAAAAAAAAAGTCTCAGAGCCCAAAACAACATATTGGCATAAAGTACACTAATTATTGACGGATGAAACTAATGCACAGTCAAACTTCTGGAACGTTCTTGCCCCACCCTGATGCAATCTCTCCTTCCTCAGACTCTGCTTGAAAGCAAGACCCCAGGCTGATCTCAAAGAGGCCTAGTGAAGCCATGGATATATTTATATCAAATATTTCCATCACTTCTGTGCCACAGGTTTGTCGTTTCACCCACCAGCAGCAGTTTTTCAAGAGACCACTCAGGTTTCTTTTCCTCCACTTTGGTTTTTCCTTGTTCCCGTGAGGCCTTGAACATCAAATGTGGACTCGTGAAACCGAACACAAGACAAAAACAAGGACCGACAGTCGTCCTGACGCTCAGGGCAGAGGTCCAAAGTGGTGTATTTAGCGAGAATGGTGTTTCTACTGTGTTGTGCAGGACACCAGCAGGTGATACAACCTGTTGTGGTGCTGTATGATGACATACTGCTCAGGGCTTTAGTATCCAACCTGCGGTGCTGCTGGTGGTGTGGGATTTAGAGACAGAGGATGATTTACTTAGGAGATTTGTGATACAGATCAAAATCCTAACGCAAACCTACAGGGAGTGGAGAAGAGTTTCAGGGAAGAGATAAAAGAAAAAAAAGCAGTGTCCGTGTGTGTGTGTGTGTGTGTGCGTGAAAGTATATATACACACAGACACACACACACACACACACACGTGTGGACAGAACCTAATATTACGTGAAAGATCTCACACTCACCCACAGATGGGGTCAAATATAAGGAGGTATTTATAAATATTCAGGGTTGAAGAACAAAATAAATAAACCAAGTAGGAAACTGTGGAATTCATACGCGAGTAAAAAAGGAAAAGAAACCTGTGGAGTCGGGAGGAGAAGTGGGGGAAATGTCTCTGATGGAGAGAGGGGGGGGGGGGTCAAAAATAAAAATAGAGGGAAGGAAAGTGTGGAAGAAAACAGACAGACAAAGAGTGAGACACCGAGAGAAAGAGAGGCAGATGAAGTAGATGTAAGAGAGGGAGAAAAATAGAGTTGGAGAAGAAAAAAATGGAGTGTGTGTGAGTAAGAGAAAGAGAGAGAAAGAGAGATGGGAACAGAAAGAGAATGATGAAAGAGTGCATGTGTCAGAAATAAAAGGAGAGACAGGTAGAGAAAGAAAAGTGGCAGCGAAAGACAACAGAGTGACAAAGTGAAAGGGGGGGGGAGAAGAGGGAGACTGAGAGTAAGGGAGAGACACAGGGAGAAGGAGAAAGAGAGGGAGAGACTGAGAAAAAAGAGAGAGAGACAGTGGGGGTGGGGGGACATGAGGAATTTCCTGCCAGACGTGCAACTACAGCCTGAGTAACTTCACCAGCACTATTTGGAAAGTGTTTGTGAACAGACAGACAGACAGACAGACAGACAGACAGATAGACAGACAGATAGACAGACAGACAGACAGGCCCAATTAGACTCGGTTTACTCGACAAATGAAGCATGTTGAAAAACGCAAACAAATGATTTGCATGAACATCCAACTTCAGCAACAAATCCTTCTCCTGCTCTCTCTCTCACACACACACACACACACACACACACACACACACACACACACACACCAGCTCGACTTGGAGGAGATCGGACCGGAAGTCACAGAGCTCCATCAGAAGCCAGAAAAATACTTCAGCTCTGCTCTTGGAGCGCTCCTCAGCCCGAGCACCTCAGAGCCATCAGAGGAAATGGAAGTTCAACACAACAATAAGTGACTTCATCTCTCTCTCTCTCTCTCTCTCTCTCTCACACACACACACACACACACACACACACACACTTCCAGTAGAGTGTAAACGCACGCTACCTGTGTGTAGGAGCCGCTTCACCTCCAGCGCTTATGCAGAAAAGCCTCCGAGTCTCATAGGAGGAAAAAACCCAAACAATAAACAAGTCAACAAAAAAACAAAACAAAAAGTTGCGCACGAGACCTGAGGCATGAAAAAAAAAGCGTCGGATCTCCGCGAGTCCTTATTTACACTCCATCCTCCGGGAAGCGGAGACACACACACACACGCACACACACACACACACACCGAGAGACAGAGCGGAAACCCGCGACCGGAAACAGAGCGTTACAAAGTATCCAAACGGCTCGCGCTCCCGGACGCACCACTTCCTCTTTTTTTTGCTACAATAGTGACGGCTTCATTCTCCCGGTAGACATCTTACAGCTCCTCCATCCACATTGTCAGCAGCAACAACGTATCCCTCCGCATGGAAAAGAGGGCCCTGCGGTGTCCAGTTTCAAAATGCCCACCGGAGAGAACACACACACACACACACACACACACAGTCAGTCGTATCCTTGGTTTGGTCGATCCGATTAAACAGAGCAAAACACGAGCCACGACGTCACCAGCCACGGCACTCACAAAAACAAAAATCAGAAGTATAATTCACCAACGCGCACTATATATCTCGGCGGACGTGCACGTTCGCATAATAAAGCCGTGATGCTACAGGAGCAGCACGCGATGGAGAGATAAACCACCACCCCCCTTCTCCTCCTCTCAACCCCCCCTAGCCACTCGAGCGAACAGCCAATAGGATAACGCGTTAGGGAAATAACTGACGGCAAAGGCATCCAATCAAAACGCGTTTGAGTTTTTTTTTCCCCGCCTCTTTTTTCGTGACGCCTGCGGTGAGGCTTGTGTGAAGGGGGCTCAGAGAGAGTGTGTGGGGTTTTTTTTCTGGTTAACGTCGCCTCCTACGCTGAAATTGTAGCACGGGTTAAAACTTGGTTAGAAATTCTAAAAGAAAAACACAATTGAATATGAAAAGGGTATTTGAAGAATGTTTGAGCGATTCTAAATCTGCTTGTTTTGTTAATGCTTTTATTTAAAGTAAAACAAAATTAAAAAATAGCCGGCTGAGTAAATTCCAAAACTAGAAACATAGAATTGTAACTCACTAACTCGTAATACTACTGCGTTAGTTAGTGCATTTCTGTGTGTGATCAATTTATACACCATGATTTCGAATTATTTCTGATTTCCGAATGGTTTATTTCGGAGCTCAGTGTGAACGTGGCCTTTGCAGTCTCCCTGTGTGATCTATAAAGCTTCCCATGGTTATGGGGAGGGGAGGAGGGGGAGGGGCTGAGAGGAGTCTAGGCTCGTCATACGGAGTGGGGGAGGGGAGAGCTGGCCACGGAAACCGAGAGAGGCTCCGTCCCAATCCGCGTACTAGTGTACTAAATAGTGCTAGTACTAAGGGAACGTATGGTGGCCTGTCAGTTCGCTACACGGTGTAGTGCACTAGTAATCCGTTTGGGACGACGCATGAGTGCGGCCTCAAACTGGGAACTGGGTAACTACAGTTTATGTAATGCTCCTGATGATTTCAGAAGAATCCGATTTAGGATCCGAATTTTTTTTTAGTGTTTAGAAATGAAATTTGGAATGTACACCAAGCAGGTTTATTATATTATATGAAATACAAATAATATTGAATAAATCGACAGTAAAATTATTTAATCCTCATTTGAAGTTCATAAGAATCCGATTCAGGATATAAAACAACAATAATAAAAATAAAAATAATAATAATAGTTTAATGTAAAACATTTAGCAAGCAGGATTAAAAATCAAACAAAATAAATAAAATAAACAATGATTAAACAAGTAAATAATTATTACATGAAATGCTTATGGGTTCAATTTATTATTATTATTATTATTATTATTATTATTATTATTATTATTATTATAAACAAACAAAAACAGAAACTAAAGTTGAAAATGAAATGTGAAATCTACACCAACCAGGTTTCATCGATTATATCAATAAATAATTAAAAAATAATTGTATATTAAATATCATTTAAATCAGAATAAATCAGAAAAAATTATAATGTTTAACAAAATTAAAGGTAAAACGTACATTGAGTGGATTTAGTATATTACAATGAACAAGAATTTTTTTTTAAATAAATGAAACAAAAATAAATTATCTAATTAATAAATAATGTAATCTTCATATAGAGTCATATAGATAATGTAATCTCTCCCCCCCCCCCCACCCACACACACACACAAAATTATGTTAATGTTAAGAAATATAATGCATGAAAAAAACCTGGTTTAATAAATACACAGAAAAAAAAAATACAATACATTCAGAAAATGTCTTTTGCTGCTTCACTGGTGTTTCGTTCTCGTACCTGGAATTGCAGGTGGTGTACATGTGCCTTTAATTAGATTTAGAGTAACACTTTATCACGACCCAGAGGTCCTTACGGCCCAATTATGTGCCCTTTTTTTCTTTTTGATTTATACATAAGATGTGAGCCCAAGGAACAAAAACAGGGTCCACTGATAATACAGAGTGCGAGCTTTAGTCCTGGTGTACAGTGTACATATATATATATATATATGTGTGTAATGAAATTATAATTGTCATGATGCTGGTCACTGGGGAGAAGGGTAAGTAAGAAATTGGTAAATAATAAGATGAATTTCCCTGGAGTATAGAGGCTGAGTAAATCGTAATAATTAACCCCCAGGGTGTTGTGTATTGTGCGGTGTGTACGGCTGTTACACATACCCTTACTGTTTCCATAATAAAAAAATACTTATGTTCTAATACAGGCCAAAAAATAAGTTTAGATATTATCGAAATATACTGGAGTGTGCAGTGTAGATGGACTCGCATACGAACAGCGAGGTTCACTACAGAGCTTGTAAACGCTCCAAGTAGTTTGTAGTAACAGCTGGGCCTGACATGGAGAGCAGGCACTAGGGCAACGAGACGGAAAGGAGGGAGGGTTGCAATGGACAAAAAAAAAAAAAGAGAGAATTGAGTTGATATACAGGCAATTTGATGAACGCCGCTAAGAATCGGGCGCATTTCGGACTCCATTAGCATGTGGCGTTAAAATAAAATAAAAAAAAACCCTGGAACCGTGCCAGGTTTCAGACACGGTTTTTATATTGACTAGGCAGAGGTCATTTCTGAAGACTTTCACATGCATGGTAGGACTCATTATCTGACTCTGAGTGATTCTGTTGAGCCTTTCGCACTTCCTCCTAGCCATTCCCCTCCCTCCGTCCTTAATTAACACCAGATGTAGAAGTCAAATTAGCATATGTTTTTGTACGTTTGTGTACACATGGCGTGAAATATTTATTCATATAAAAGAAAACTCAGCGTTTCAGTACCGGGGGGGGGGGGAGAACTAATATTTCCAGTATATTTGTTATTTTTGTTTGATTACAACGGTGTGCTCGATGGTAGAGGAGTTTGAATAGAAATGACTAGAAACATGTAATTAGCATGTAATTAGAGCTTGGGAAAAGGTACTACTACGAGTTTAATTGACATCAGGAGTGCTATATGGTTGCAGAAGCCTGACTCAAGCGAATGAGTATATTATAAACGTATTCACTGTATTATTATGTGCTGCAGCATCCCGTCCCATCGCATGATGTACGTCAAAATAGTTATGTTTTGATATTTGCATGAGGTATGAGAAAATCTTTTTCCACATTTAAATTGATGCATCTGTGCATTTTTTCGGGATTCGGCTGACATGCAGTGTGCATTGCACTTGAAGACTACCTGCGGTGAAGGCTGAGATCTGAGATACATACGGTACTGATCAGACACATAAGTAGGCCAGCTTTTACTCTGTGAGCCCCCAAAACCTTCAACCCCTCCACCACCACCACCCCCCATGCTTTCCCATCACTTCAAACACCGACTGTCTCTCGTCAGTCACAGACGTGCGATTGAGCCGAGATTGAGCCGAATTGACCTTTATCACGAGAACTTTCTGTTTCGGGAGCTTTTACATATTTATGAACGTAAATAAATGAAGAAATAAATAAATAAAGGAAAGCTTTGCTGCACAGTATGCCTGCTGGTAGCCAGGGCTAGATTGATGGCTCTGGCCCACTGCCCATGTTCAGGGTCTATCTACGCAGAAGGTGGGAGAGAGGAAGGGGGGGGGTGAGAGAGAGAGCGAGAGAGAGAGGAATCTATCTGTTTTGCTCGCATGGCTGAGAGTAAACTGACCCCCACTGAGCTAGCTTGATCGGAGGCCAGTAAAAGGACATCGATGCTGAGACATTCACCTTAACAAACCCACCCGTTGCCTCTGAACGAGACCATTTATTACTCATATCTGGATGTCTGTCTGAAATCCTGTACCAGATTCTTCTCTAAAAAAAAAAAACTAAAGTCATAAAATCAGGCAGGAAAAATATCTAAATTTCAACAAAGACACAGAGGAAAGAGCGCTCGCAATTCGAGCATGAATTCATTAGCACAATCATGAGCTCCCACCAACAGTAACAGCCCCACACTGATACCCGCACACCTGCCGATATGGAATCCCATCTCTGTGCGGTTTGCTTCAGTAGCTCTTTCTCTGTCACCCATGCATCGGGTACAACAAAAAGAAAAAGGGGGCACATACTTCCTGTTTACAAGCTCTAAGATCTTCAGGCTTGAAACACGCTGAAGAACCCCCCCCCCACCACCTAAAAAACACAACACCACAGCTCATTATCTCAACCCTAGAAACCTCGTTTCACACGTGTGTTTGTGTTTATTTCAGACGGGCAATGAGAGTGTGAATATAGCGTAAACACTGTGTGCAAAAATATGCGTGTTATAACTTATCAATAACTAATGATGTGAACAGGAAGGATTGTAGAATGACTGAGAGAAGCTAAAGAGAAAGAGAGAGAGAGAGAGAGAGAGAGAGAGAGAGAATGAGGAAAAAGAGAGAGAGAGATTGTTGTATGGAGGATGGCTTTGTGAGAATATTGTGGGTGTTTTGGGAGTTCTCGTTCAACAATGACAGAATGGTGCTGGTGTACATGTGTGTGTGTGTGTGTGTGTGTGTGTGTGTGTGTGTGTGCACGTGTGGAACGCAGGATGGAGAAGTCGAGGGGTGATGGAGGAGGAGGTGGTGAAGGAGGGGGTTATTGCTTTATAAAAGTGACGAAATGATGTCTCTGTACAATGCAGCTGTTGCTGACATGCAGCTATGCCGATCTCGCCGGTGTTCCTTTTCTATTCTCTCAGCCGGTTTCCTTCACCCACAGCGTTTACAGGTTCCACAATCAGTGGCTGATATCAAGACGTGTTTAAGTAGTACGTCAATTCCCAATGAAAACATTGTTCACAGGAACATTCCCGGATGGAAATTTATCATTGAAACAAATCGTTCTATGAGATCTGAGAATTTTTCGGATTCGTGTGTGATGTCAGGGCTCAAAATAGCGTCTCGGAGGATGAAATATGATCAGGATGCCTGTCGTAATATTTTTTTGTCCGCTTTTCTTTTATGTATAATCCTCTCTCCCCTCCCCCTCTTCTTTGCAGATTAGAATTCATTAGCAATCAAAGAGCCTCCAGAGAGCACTGGCTCTTAATTACCCACTCATTTGCATTTTTGCATATTAATGACTGCAGAGTTTTGGTGTGTTTTTTTTTTTTTTTTTTTTTTTTTTTGCCGCAATGGTTTAAAGGCACCTCAGGCTGGTTTCTCTGGAGACTAAGTGATGCCCATAGGCGTTTTTTTTTTCAGTGCTGTAGTCTGGGTGGACCGCGGTTAAGTGCACTTACGACACTGGGGTTAAAGGCTAAGGTCCCTAATCAGCATAGGAAAGAAAGATCTGTCTTTAGAATCAGCAAATTATTGTCATATGGAAGGGTTAGCACCAGATCCTGTCTCGGATACGCGTTACTTTCTGTAGGATGATCTGATTAACCTGCTGTTTTTTTTTCAATCATCCATTTCAAATTGTAGCCTGTTAATAAGGATAATTAAGATACAATGTAGTCTGATCAAAAAAAACCATTATGGTGTTCATTGTTAAAAAGGCAGCAGGAGCCTTTAGAGCTTCTGTCATTGCATGAAATCTCTTTCAGACACTTTCTCACAGATACACAGACACACTTTAATAGCGTGAGGAGAGAATTAGGGGGCCAAGCACTTCTAAACGACCAGAAAAAAAACATCACAGGAACCCAAAAGCTGGTCTGATTTACCTGGTTGTCTCAATTCCCAGGATTATTTTAATTAAACAACAAGAACAAGAGAGTTGCATTTTAGAAATTGAACAAATAATTATTAATCCAAACTTAAGTTATGATATGATATTGCAATACACAACAATAAACGCTATTTAAGGCATGGTATACAATTCAGGACACTATGTAGCATGTCCACCCTGAACTCCTGAGTTGCATTTTTGAACATCCCATTCCACATTTAGTCCGTATTTTCTGTTATAATAACCTCCACTCTTCTGGGAAGATGTTTTACTAGATTTTTTGGAGATTCATTCAGCCATAAGGGTGTTAGTAAAGTCAGGTAGTGATGAAGGTGAGAAGGTGAGGAGGCCTAGGGTGCAGTCAGTGTTCACGTTCATCCCAAAGGTGTTCAAAGGGGTTGAGGTCAAGGTTTGATATCAGGTGATCTTCCATTACAACCCATGTAAACCCATGCTGGAACAGGTTTAAGTCTCCTAATTCATATGAAGGGAAATTGCATTACTTGGCTACCGCATGCAAGGACGTCTTATACATCTGTGTGCACAACATAGGGGTATCAGTTTGAGGAAGAACCAAATGTATGTTGGAAAAGTCAGGTGTCCTAATGCTTTTCTCCATACAGTCTAGTAGGTCTACTAGAAATATCCTTGTTATGGTCTTAAGAAGAAATATCCTATTTTGGGGGGCTCTATTTTGCCTCCTGGTGGAATAACAGTCACTAGCTATTTTTTTATGGAGTGTTTCTGACAATTTTGATTTCATATTTCATTTAACTGTAGACCCTAGAAGACCCAAACCTGCTCCAGCATGACAGTGCGCACAAAGCCAGGGCCATGAACATATCTTTAACCATTATTGAACATGAACGTGCACCCCAGGCCTCATCACCTCACCTTCATCAGTACCCGACTTTACTAACACCCTTGTGTCTCCATATATCTCAAGTGGAACATCTTCCTAGAAGAGTGTATGTTTTTACAACAGCATTCGGTGATGAGATGTTCAGAAAGCACATACCAATCTTATGGTCAGGTGTCCACAAACTTTTGTCCGCCTAGTGTACATAATTTGGGATTCATTTGATGAGTTGGCGCCATCTTGTGGTAGTGAAGGTGCATTGCGATCAAATTTTCTCTTCAGTCTTCTGGAGTTGCTCCTTCCTGGTCAGAATTGCGGTGGATATGGAGCGAATCCTGGGAATGCTGGCCCTGAGGCATCCTGGATGGGTCACCAGCCTATCACAGTGCACCATGCACACACACACATACACACACACACACACACACACACATGATATAACCAAAAGTTTGTGTACACCTTTCCATCTCGCCTACAGTCATTTTTTTGGCTGTACACTGAAGACAATTTCCTTTGAATCTTCAGCATATATAAATATACTTATTTAAATGTAAATACGGTGCATTGCAAAAGTTTTTACACCCCTGGAATATTTCCCAAATTTTTTCTCCTTATAACCACAAACTTAAACGTATTTTATTGGGATCGTATGTGATGGACCGACACAAAATATTACAAAAAATACGAAGAGGAAAATGATAGAAAATGATGAGTTTTGCAATAAACTGCCTTTAGAAGTCACCTAATTAGTGTACCTAAATCCCAGTATAATTACAGATGTTCTGTGAAGGCCTCAGATGTTTGTTAGAGAACATTAGTGAGCAAACTGCATCATCTAAAGTAAACACCAGACAGGTCACGCGTAAAATTGTGGAGAAGTTTAAAGCAGGGTCACGGAGGTCACTGTTTAATCCATCATCTGAAAATGGATAGACTATAGCACAACTGCTAACCTAGCAAAGACATGGCCGTCCACCTGAACTGACAGGCCGGGCAAGGAGAGCATTGATCCAAGAAGCAGTCAGAAGGCCCATGGTAACTCTGGAGGAGCTGCAGAGATCCAGAGCTCAGGTGGAAAAGACGAAAACTAGTCCTGTTTGCAGTTTGCAGTGCCACAATCCATGTAGGAGACACAGCAAACATGTGGAAGAAGGTGCTGTGTTCAGATGAGACCAAAATGGACTTGTGGCAGAAACCATCAGCCTGAACACACCAGCGTGAAACATGGTGGTGGCAACATCATGCTGTGGGGACGCTGTTCTTCAGCAGGGACAAGAAGGCTGGTCTGAGGTGATGGGAAGAGGGATGGAGCGAAATACAGGGCAAGAATAGATTTCCTGGAAGAAAAACTATTAGAGGCTGCAGAAGACTTGAGACAGAGGTTCACACTTTCCAGATTTTTTCAGATCTTTAACACCGTGTATCATTTTTCCTTCCACTTCACAACTATACGATACCTTGTGTTGGTCAATCACATAAAATCCCAATTAAATACGTTTTAGTTTGTGGTTATAACGTGACAAAATGTGGAAATATTCTAGCGGTATGAAAACTTGTGCAATACACCGTATCTTCTGCTTCTGTATTTCCATGATGCATAGTGAGATGTTTTTCTGATTCACATGGTTGTAAAGAGTCATTATGAGGTTTAATATCCTTCCTGGTAGCTTGAGCCAATCTGGGCATTTTCCTCTGACCTCACATCAACAACGTGGTTTAAAACTGTCTGGAACTCATTTCTTACATTCTAGAGACGTGTGAAATTCTGCAGATCAGCATCTCACATGGTACCAATAAACCACGGTGTTTGAGGTGAGCACTAATGGAACACCTGAATCTACACGATTTCTGTACACATGCGATTCTTCCCCAAACTGTTGCCACAAAGCTGGAGGGATGCACATGTACAAGATGCTACTGGATGCAGAAGCATGAGATTTTTTTTTCTACACTTCAACTAGAAGATCCAAACCTGTTCCAGCATGGCAATGCCTCTGTGCACAAAGCCAGCTTCATGAAGATCTCCTGCTATAGCTCTCCAAACCTATTGAACATGATGAATGTGACTGCTGACTGCACCCCAGGAACCTCCTCACTTTCTTATGTCTTATGAATGAATCTCCATATAATCTAGTGGAACATCTTCCTAAAAGATTGGAAGATATTATAATGTGGAATGTGATGGTCAAGTGTCCTCAAGCTTTTTTTTCCATATATAAATATACAGTACAGACCAAAAGTTTGGACACCCCTTCTCATTCAAAGAGTTTTCTTTATTTTCATGACTATGAAAATTGTAGATTCACACTGAAGGCATCAAAACTATGAATGAACACATGTGGAATTATATATGGAATTATATACATAACAAAAAAGTGTGAAACAACTGAAAAATCTCATATTGTAGGTTCTTCAAAGTCGCCACCTTTTGCTTTGATCACTGCTTTGCACACTCTTGGCGTTCTCTTGATGAGCTTCAAGAGGTAGTCACCTGAAATGGTCTTCCAACAGTCTTGAAAGAGTTCCCTGAGAGATGCTTGGCACTTGTTGGCCCTTTTGCCTTCACTCTGCGGTCCAGCTCACCCCTAAACCATCTCGATTGGGTTCAGGTCCGGTGACTGTGGAGGGCAGGTCATCTGCTGCAGCACCCCATCACTCTCCTTCTTGGTCAAACAGCCCTTGATGCCTTCAGTGTGACTCTACAATTTTCATAGTCATGAACCTAAAGAAAACTCTTTGAATGAGAAGGTGTGTCCAAAACTTTTGGTCTGTCCTGTATATATATATATAGTGCATCTCCATAAAATATACTGAGACAGAAAAGTTTTTTTTTTCTTTTTTAATAGAAAGATCTTATTTCTTAAACCAGGACACCAGACATTTTTTTGGATATATTTCATAAAAATAAATGAAACGAAACAAACAAACAAAAAAAAAAAATACAAAAAAAAAAAACCCAACAGAATAAAATGGAACCAAAAACCAGAAAAAAAATGGAATTACATGATTTAGACGATGCACATTTAGTGGTCTCATATACAATACAAATTCTTTTCATCGGCAAAAGTGCAAATTCTCCCAAACTCGCCCGTCCCTCCGTAGCTTCAACAGACAATTTAAAGGAATAGGACTTAATTTAAGCTGAAAATAAGGACAGGATTGCTACCGTCCAAGCCTGAGATACTGGGAAATATCCTGCCGCCCCAAAAATGAACTGTTAGAATGTGCCCTAATGCTCGGATCAGGGTTTGATGCTATTGCTGAAATGACTTTTTCTATAGTTCATGTATCTGCACGTTAAAGAATTATGTACACTAGATATATTCTCTGTGAGCTACTTGTCAAAAATATGATATATATATATTTATAATATTTTTTTTGTCCCTCTAACCACTGAAGTGATTGAAATCTACTATAGTGTGCTTATATAAACTACCATCGGAGTAGGAAAATAAAGAGAGGTCATACAGGTCATACGTGGCCTCATATGTGCATGGAGGATTGACACTGTAATGTTAAGATGAGTATGTGCAACTAGACCCTGGATGGGTTCGAGGGGGACCGAGGCCACCACAGTACCTTTTTGAAACCTGTGAATTCTGCCAAAGTCTCAGAAAGCAGGTCCGGTTTGCCTTCGCCTTTTTTTTTAAGAATGTTTTTGTATCCTGTGTCTGTCTGAGAGATGCGTGTGGTCGAGTGGGGCGGCAGTTGGAAAGGACTTCAACCCAAATATTAGTACGTTCAAGTTTTTCTTTACATGTAGTTTTTTTTTTTTTTTTTTGCATTTAAATAAATCACCATATCCACAT
>MU551531.1:1428321-1482049 GCA_024362625.1 Silurus asotus
AAAACAGCAACGATAACAGTAAAAACGGGAGAAAGCACGTGCAAGTGCTCCTTTTTTTTGTTACAATCGACAACCAGGAAACAGCGCGATGGCTCCTCGAAGCCCACCTTCGCTGCCTATCCGTTATTTCTCAGAACTAAAGGAAGGCCGAGGGCAAAAAACACGTCACTTCGCCGTCGATAAAACCGAACTGTGTTTACTGTCCTGTTGGTGGTGGGGGGGAATTTTTGTAGTCAAGGAATGCAACCTGGATTTCATTGGTGGCTTCAAAGGACAAAAAAAAAAAAAAAGTCTCTCTGACACAAACTACTCTCTCTACTGTGGATATTGCGTGGCCCAGAGACTGGAATGTCGCCAGCTCGTACTGTAAACTCAGGGAAAAGACCAAGGTGCAGTTTGATTATTCCATCTTCAAGCGAAGCTCTCAGATTTTCTTTCAGCCCGAGAACCTTCGAACGCTCACGGTAGGCGAGCGATGACGGGGGGGACTACGGGTGGCTGCATAGGTTTTGTTTTGTAGACAAAAATCTCGACAGGAACACAAACTTTGTAATAAAGCTTCGATTAGATGCAAGGCAAAAAAATAACGTTGGGGTTGGTATCAAACCGATGATCTGCAGTGTTTTTCAACCTGAGAAACAATTGACTTAAAAAATAGATGATTACCCTTAATCTCCCACAACAGTGACTTGTGTTCTACCACGTGCACACACACACACACACACACACACACACACACACACACACACAAGCACTGCTGCTCATTTCAATGACCAGTAAAACACCTCAAACATCTGTTACACGATCAGAGAGGCAGCATTCACTCGTTCCTGAACATAACGACATGTTTGTAATAAAAAAAAAAAAAAAAAAAACGCTCCTCAACCTCCAGGTTCTGTGCAAACCACCCGTTCCAACACCCACAAAGGACCCCTAGTGCAAAGCGCCTGTAAGCAACAGACCGCAGTCTCTCCGTGGAAGTGCCGAATCACATCGCGAGTCTCTCTGCAGCTTGCAGATACCTAGTCGGAAAAAAATCGAGCCTCGGCCTGCTGAGTCATCAGTTTTTCAACCTCTCGCTACGTTTTCGTTTCTTTGATTGGTACAGTAAACACATCGCATGTGTTATTTATTTAATGCTTATCAAGAATCGGATCGAAATAAATAAAACTTAGAGAAATGAATATTTGGATATTACAAGCGATACGTTTCTTTTAAAGAGAGATCCCCCGTCTCAGTGTAGCGTCTTTCCAAGGAGTCTTAAAAGGGAGCTGAGAAATCGACCTTCTGCCACATGAAGAGGAGCGAAGAACAGAGCTGCTTTTTTTTGTTTTTTCACTACAACCGGGCCATAGGGCGGAAATGCATATAAACATATAAAATCTCACTCTGTATATAATCTCAATCAGCACGTCGATATTGTGTGACAGTGGAATCGATCAGCGTTATAAAAAGGACTGACGATCCCTGAGAAATCTCGTAAATACGGACTTGTACACGATGCCACTGATAGGTTTTTTTTTGTATTGCCTTCTTGCCCAGCCGCACTTTTCACAAACACCAACAAGCCCAATATCTTCCCATGTTAAGGCACATTCTAGTCCTCTCCAGCTTGCTGTCAGGTTTATACCCAGCCTCCTTGTAGACTCCTTGTGGACCCTTTTTATAGACTTTTATTTACCCCCCAGACAAGGCCAGTGAGCTGCTATGAACCTACAGACGTGTCATTACTTCTTCAGACAAGATGTCGTGATATCAGTTTTTTTCTTTTTTTTTATCGTTTCCATCAGGTTTTGCGATTAAGTGAAGACAATTTCCATGTCGTGTCGTGCGCTGTGCTGACGTGTGCTTCGGATTTTTAAAACGAGTCGTGTTGCTCAATAATGTTGCTGTTATTTGGAAATTTTATCTGATGCAATCAGTAGATTAAGTAAGAAAGTGACGAGCTTATTCAGATATTAGTTCAAAATATATTATTTTTTCAAGTAATCCAGGTTCCTTTGCTTACTTTGGATTTATAATGATTAGGAATAATAATAATAATAATTACAGAAAGGTAAGGGGATGTGAAGCAGGCGTAAATTAGGCTCCATTTCCATTTGGCAGAAGACCCTTATATATATTTTTTATACACCTGAGCAGGTAAGGGTTAAGGGCCTCGCTCAGGGTCCCAGCCATCTTGGTGGTGTGGGACTGGAACTCATGACCTTCCGATCAAAAATCCACCTTAACCACCGAGCTGGCGCTTCCTTCCCCCTGTGATGGAAGCTCTGCGTTCATGGAAACTCAAAGGCCTTGCCGAGTGAACACGTCCTCAATTAAGGACTTTTTAGTGCAAAAAAAAAATTCTTGCTGTTTCAGCTAAAAGCACCACATCCAGTGCTTTCAGGCTACAGGTAACCCCACCCGGATCCACGCCGCAAGTTTTAAACCCCGTAACCTCATCCCTCCCCTTTATACACACGTCAAATCATACAACTTAAAGGTAAGTGTCGCAACAAACAAACCCTTGCAGGGTAACAAGAAAGAGTTCATTAAGTAAACAGGCAGCAACAGAAAACACAACAAAAAAGTAGAGTTAAAAACAATAAAACAGAACTCAAGTACAATTTCGTTTTTCTTGATGATTTCTACTCGATTCGCTTTACAGGTTTGGGGCTGTGGCTACTTTTTATCTCACGCACCACACTTCACTCTGCTCTACGGTTTGACCAACACACAGAATGTTTTAGAGTTAAAATTCATATACAGCCAGAAGCCGAGCTCCCGATAATCAACCCAAAGTGCAAAAAAAATAAAAAATTCAGAATTCTGGACATTATGTGGGACATGACCCGGGACAAACGAAGCTCACTCCGGAGCGAGGACCGTTTAAGGGTGCGGTCCTGCAACACCAAAACACGTCCCTTTCATTACAAACCCTAGATGGTTTGTCAGTGAGTGAAAAATTGGAGTTACAAAAGGAAGTCTGTTCTCAGCACATAATGATATAAACCAAAGTAATGAACTGGTCAACTGTCTAAACAGAATAAGAGTATTATGAATTACTGGAAGACCCCTGCAGACACGCAGGCACCCCAACACACACTCTCTCTCATACACACACACACACACACACACACACACAAGCGTATAGCCACCCCCTCAATATCCCTTATTAAGTCATAAAGGAAAAAAAATATCTACATCGAACGAAAACTTCAAGTGCAATCAGATATAAGGGCAATATCTTCTTCTTCTTTTTTTTTTTTTAAGGGCGTCTTTTTTTCTGCTTGTTTTCTAATCAAGGTCATACACCATTTCAGAAACTCAACATGGTTACCCTGCAATACGTGACTGCAGAGATCGGATTTTGGCAGCCAGTCGTCTGGAAAAAAAAAAAACAACCTAAAACCACAACGAAGAACCGAGCGAAGCGTCATGACATCGATGGGTGTCTTTCCATTTTTTTTCTTAGCACATTCTCTCTTTTGTTTCAAAGTACCCGTGTATTTTTGACGAAATAAAAAGTGCCCTTCTCAGTAACAAAGTGCAATCGAAAAAACCTGCCGCTCCCGTTAAGGTGCAAAGGACTGAAAGTTTGGGCGAAAGCCCATGGCGGCCTGGGTGATGATATCCGTCTCGGGAGGAGGGGACCCTCTGTACGCCACTGATACCAGCAATCACACCAAGATTTTCCTCTGTTTTCTCCAAACTCCTCTTTGAGGTCTGTAAAGTCCATCAAGCACTTTTGGAATAACAAGATTCATCTACGTTGACCAGAACTGCAGTCACGATACCAGATTTTGGAGTGAAGTGTGTGTTTTGATTTCGAGTCCACAACCCTGACGTGCTGACGTCTCCCAGCCCCGGGGATTGAATCACGTGGCTTAGGATGTGTCCAATAAACATAGACGAGTTGCGGAAATCAAGAAAATAAATGAAAAGTCGACCCCCGTCCACCTTCCACCCCAAACAAGTATTTATTGCTTATCTCGTCTCCCCGGTTGTCCCATGGATTTCGTGGTCCATTGGGCAGAATGTGGAACTTTGCATCTCTCTCGTTCTCTCTTTTAAATAGGAATCTCTCTCTTTCTTTTTGTTCTTTCCTTCTTTCTCTAATGGGATGAAATCTTTAGTAAAGCTGTGCAAATGCATAAAAGGTGCTCATCTCTTTTTTTTCCGTCCTTCCAATGCATGAAAAGAGAAAACATTCCCAGCCTTTGTGCACTCACTATCTGTAAAAAAGCGCCCCCCTCTCTCTCTCTCTTCTCTCTCTTTCTCTCTTTATCTCTGTCTCTCAATTTCGCTAAGCTGGCAAACTACACCATGGTAGGTTCCCTCAACATCTCTCTCTCACACACACACACACACATACATAAATGCAGATGTTTTTTTTTTTTTTTGGGGGGAAGGAACATGCCAGTTCCATCAAGTGCTAAGTTCAGGAGCAAAACGGGTTCCTCGATTAAATGTTCTCATACATTCAAACAGCCTTCCACCCTTTAGAAGCTTCCCCTTAGGAAATTTCCTGGAGCGAAGCTGAAGGAAGATAAAACCCTAACAATCTGTAATAAACCTTTTATAAAGGGACTGATATCATTATCACCTAATATATATATATATATACACACACACACACACACACACACACACACACACATAAACAATGTAAAGTGTCAAGTACCCAAAACAGCCAATTCAAACGAAAACATCGACGACGACAAACTATAAGACGTAAGGGAAAGAAAAAGAGCCCAAGAATTCTAAAAAGAGGAAAAAGTAAAAAAAAAATAATAATGCAGGCTTCTGTAAAAAGAGAGGTAAAAGATTCAACGTGGTTTTGCTCAGAGGCAAACTGATGACGGTAGTGCTTCAGAAACACGGAAACCTCATCCCAGGATCCTCTTCCTCCCATGGCCTTAATGTGATTTCACTTAAAATGTTACCCTTTTATAAAGATATAACCATAACCGTGTTATTGTTATTATTTTTTTTTCTTTTAGAGAGAGAGAAAGTAACACTTAAAACCAAACCCCTGTCTGATTCTTTCTGGAACGTGTAGAAACAAGGTGCTGCGTCGGAATTGCATAATATATTGCCGTATGGATGTGAGACGAGAGAACCTTTTCTTTTACGGTATATGTACATATTTTTCACTGCATTAGGGAAGAAGAAAAAAAAAAAAAAAACGAGAGAAAGGTTCATTTTTGTTGCTTCTCACACGTCTTGGATCGCACTTTGTTTACCTGTCGCGTTAGCAGCCGTGGTCAGCCAGGTGTTTGACACCTCACTTGTTTAAGACAAAGCCCTGTGGACCCAACCCAGAGATGAGGAACCTGTTTTGAACTGCATAGTAGCTCCATTGTCTCGTATGCATATTGACAAGCGATTAAGAACAGAAATCACAAAAAGGGAACACCCAGAAAGACAGAGACCGCACAGGTGAGTGATGTCAAGTGCTCTTCGCTCTTTCAACAGGCTGTAACTGTGGCTTCAGGTCCCTGAATGTTAAAAAAAAAAAAAAAAAGAACAAAAATACGCAGAAAAATGTGAAATGAAAAGATTAGATTTTTTGGGGACACCCTGATTTGGTTTTTAAAGAGAAGCATGGAGTTGTAGCTTTTTTTTTTTTTTTTTTTTTTTTTTTTTCATAATTTTTTCCCCCAACCCCCTTTTTTATGTTGATTTTTTTTTTGTTGATTTCTGTGCAACACCAGCACCAGCAGTGTGTATTTTTATGGCATTGTGGCGTCTCTTTGCCTTGCACTCGCATCTCCTCTAGCGCCTCTGTCAGCCTTCGGGCTGTGTGTGCGGCTCTCTGGAGCTTGTTCCATAACAACCACGCTCATGCCCCCTTCCTCCTCCTCGTCATCCTCGTCCTCCGGATGCAGTTGGCCCCTGGTAGATCTCGGCCCCCCTCCGGTCGCGTCCAGAGGGGCTTCGAGCACGTCGGGTTCTCGTACACGAGGTTTGCGTCCGCGGCGAGACGGGATGCCGTTGCAGCCATCCTTCTTCAAGTGGCGGTGGAGATGGTCCGAGCGTACAAAGGTCTTAAAGCAGCTGGAGCACTGATAGGGGCGCAAACCCGTGTGTACACGCATGTGATTCTTCAGGTCGTAGTTGTGAGCGAAGGCGGCGCCACACTGCGTGCACAGGTAAGGCTTCTCTCCTGTATGCTTGCGCATGTGAACCTTGAGCTTGTCCTGTCTGGAGGAGAAAAAAAAAGGGATGTAAATAACAACAAACTTTACAAAGTTATACATTCTTCATAAATGCTAAAAAATGGTTAAAAGTGCTCCATAAAATGAAAAATTTATTCTAAATATTACTGATAGGATGATTTCATGCCAAAAATTTATATTGTATATATATAAATATATAGAATGATTTTTTTTTATTTTTTTATTATAAAACCAGGACTTTTCCTATTACATTTATATTTGAGATTATTATTATTATTATTATTATTATTACACACACACACACACACACACACACACACACACACTTGGTGCGTCCCACCATAATGAAGGATGTGTCCTCTGTGCAATTACAGCAGGAGGAACCTTGGACACTGTTTAACTCGGTGGAATTGATTGTGTTATGAGTTTGTCTTGAATAAATAAATATATAAATATATGATTGTTTCTTTTTAATAATAAGTATTCATTAAAAAAAATGATAATAGTAACCAATACTCTTTTTTTTTGGTATGGAATCTTTTTTAGAAAAACGCAGGTTTGGTTGTTGATCTTGCAACATATGTTTGCTCCCAGGAGGCAGCAGGTCATCTGAGGACGAGAGCCATAAAGCTCGAATTTTTATCTCTGATTTCTATGTGGGGCAATGAGGAGGTGCTCAGTGTTCACCATTCAAGCTTTGAATCTGCAGTTCGACAAAACGGTTAATATTTTATCGGCGTAGTAAAACAGGCAGATTTACAGGGGCTGATATGAGATTAATCCAGTCAGAAAAGACACACAAACACACACACACACACACACACACACACACACACACACACACACACACACACACACACCAATATACATTACATACATGTCCAATTTAGGTTACATTATATGGACAAAACCATTTTTAGTCTCCACATTTAGTCTTGGAAGATGTTTAATAGATTCTGGATTGTGGTGGTTTGTAGAGTTTCATTCGAAAGTAAAATCAGGTACTGATGTAGGTGAGGAGAGATGAGGAGGTCTGGGGGTGCAGTTAGCGTTCTCTAGCAGGAGATCTTCCACTCCAAACCATCTTCATGCGCAGGTGCAGCGTCATGCTGGTTTGAGTCTCCCAGTTCAAGAAAAGCAAAAATTTCTCTCCTGCATCCCACTTTGTCCACAGTCAGGTGTTCCAATACTTTTGTCCGTATAGTTGTTGTAACCTGAGACGGCTCGAGTCGTCGGAAAATTTCCGGATTGATTCAAGAATTTTTGAAAGAAGCCGCAGTTTCTATCGTTCAGGTTGTGACACGTTGTGGAAGTGAGGCAGATTTCCACCACGAACGTTGCTGTGTCGTGAGATCAAGTGCAAGGACTCACGTCTGCACACACTTCACCCATACGCCCCCTCCTCTTTGTTTCTGACCAGGGAAGAGTACAGCTAAATAAACTATTGGGGCTGGCCAGCCCGGAACTGTGGAGGCTTACTGTACAAACACACACACAGACACGCACACACACACACTTCTGTGTATATAAACACAACCACACAAGCCTATAGTCAAACACAAACATACACAAAACCACACAATAACACATTCGCACACACATCGGCGTATTTAAAACACACACACACACGGTGTTGCCCTGAAACCTATAAACACGTGTGTTCCTACCGTCTGGATCGTACACGTATGCAAACTCATCGTAACCTACATACTGGCACGCACAGCGAGACGCCATACAAACCCACAGGACAGCGTAATAAAGTGGCGTGCTGAAGCAACTAAATTATTTAAAGGACAAGATTGATTTATTACAGAGTGACGGAGAACCCGTGATCAAACGGCATCAGGAATACACCCCCTTCCCATCGCCTGCTACATCAAACCCAACACTGCCAACAGACCCCCGGATATTACCCAACACCGCATCTATTTCCAAGGTCCCCTCATTAATTCATTATAGAGACGGTTTTATGACTGAACCCCACACCCTCGGGTAACAGTGCACGCCATGTTAGCAGCTCAGTAAAAAAAAAAAAAAGGGTCATGTGTACAGGGGGCAAAAATCAACATAACACTCAAGATCACAGGTTCAAAAAGTCGCTGGCAGAGATATGGCACCAATCTATAATTCCATTCAATATTGACATGCAGCGCTTTATAGCGGCCTCAACTCAGATAAGACGCAACACAGTCATGCCAACTCAGCCCACTTTTTATTGGATCCCCTTGTTAAAATTCCGGGACTTTGTCATGCAGGCTGCCTATCCCTATAAAAGATGGCTTTATAACCGTTTGCCCCCTGACCAGAATACAGATCTACCCACTTCCTTGTTTTTTTACCATTTGCAAGAAAGGGGTAGTGACAAGATTTGGGAATTTTATAGGATTTTTCTAAAGAGAAATAAATTCAAATCGGGTCAAAAGATCACTGATTGTATCTCAATATAAATAAACGAAGAAATTGGAGGATAATGAAAACTCGTCTTGTGATGCCCATATGGAATCCAGGCTACGGATATTAAACTGGACACCGGAAACTTATTGTAGATATACTGTATATAAGAATAAAATACTGTCCTGGCCGTAGATTAAGACAACCAAACAAAGTTTTTGTGACATCTGACCATAAGATGTGCTTTTAGAACATTCCATTTCACAGTTATTCTCGATTTACTCTCATAATCACATCCACTCTTCTGGGAAGATGTTCCACCAATTTTTTGGGGGATTTATTCAGCCACAAGGGTGTAGTAAAGTAAGAAAACCAGTCAACTCTATAGAAGGAGATCTTCTACTCCAACCCATAAAATGTCAAAACTCGTGGAGCTGACTTTCTACACTCCGCAATTCAAGAGAAAATGTTATTCTCCTGCATCCAAAT
The DNA here is from genome assembly GCA_024362625.1 of Silurus asotus. Lineage (NCBI taxonomy): Eukaryota > Metazoa > Chordata > Actinopteri > Siluriformes > Siluridae > Silurus > Silurus asotus. Next base: position 1,437,366 of record MU551531.1, read on the forward strand.
TACTTCCTATATAATTGCGTGGTAGCAATTTGGAGAAGAACCAAAACCAGGTGTCCCAATACTTTTTTGTCCATTTGGTGTATGTGCTTGATGAGGTTGGAAAATACAGAGCGAGGAATCAGAGACTTTTTCAGACCATTCAGAGTCATAAGTAATTTCTTGTTGTCTGTTTCCTTTTCAATTCACCCCATAGAATTCATAGAATTGAGTAAACAAAAACCCAATGATTATCTGGACATTTGTTTTATTTTTAGATGGAATATGACCTGGAATAAAGCTTAAAAACATCACAAACCCTTCCACAATTCGTCTTTTTCTTTACCACAAACCCACCTTGAGTGTATGTTGTGTAGAAAAGCTCTATTCTGACCATAGAGCTGATTCCAGTCACAGTGTCAGTAGTGTTTAACAAACTGCAGGGACTCAGGTTTGTGTTTTTTTCTTCTGGCACACCTTACAGATGGTGTCTTACTATAGATTTTGAGACACTTTTCTTCAATTTTCCCAATAACCCAGGCCCCCTGTGTAGCCCTGTATTTGTACCCCAGTAAGAGTGAATGCACAAATGTTATTTAACTTATAAAACCTTCTAAATTATTATACATTGGTAAACAATTTTGACGTATTTTACAAACTCCCTATTTACAAAACACACGCCTTTAAAAAACAGAAGAAATCGAAGCCGTAACTCTAACTGTCAAATGAAATGTACTTCAGCTCACCTGGTGAAGCGCACTTTGCAGATGGCACACTCGTAGGGCTTCTCTCCAGTGTGCGTGCGGATGTGGCGGGGTAGTTTGCCAGCACCCTGGATGACCTTTGAGCAAATAGGACACTTCTGGAAGGCCTTGGAGCGCATTTTTCTTTCACCACCAGCGTTGCCTGTGCTAGATTGGCCTCCAGTGCCTCTACCTTCTCCACCTCGCATTGAGGCCCAGAGTGGAACGGCTGTTTCCTCGCGCTGCACACTGTTAAAGTACTTCAAGTAAAACTCCACGTCAGGCTCGTCTCCGTCGGCGCCCTCGTGTTCAGCCCCATCTGGCCTCTCCTTCTGCCGCTCTATAGAGTCCATCATCTGCTGCAGGAGAGCGCTGGCAGGTCCACGCTCTACTTCGCGCTCCGTTTCTGCTTCCCTCTCTGCCTTGGGCTCGGATTGATGGAGGTAGAAGTGTCCATTCTGTGATGATGGGGCATAGAAGTGCGAGAGCGCTTCAGTGCCATTCCCTCGAGTCCAGATCAGTACCTCCTTTGTGTCCTGTGGCTCATCTGGATCATCTTCTGGGTCTGGTGGAGGGTGCATCGCCAGCCCTGGGCCTGGGGGAGGAAAGTAGTTAGACGGCGTGCCATTGCTGTCAGCGCCGTTGCGATGGCTAAAGTGCAGGTGTGCGGGCATGTCCCTGAGCTCTGGCGTACTGCAGCTGCTGCTCCAGTGCGCCCCTCGCTGGAAGAATTCCAGGAACTCGCGAGCGCGTAGCCGGTTGCCCTGCTCTCGGCTGTTTCGCCCACACTCTCCAACCTCTTCCAGCTCGTCCTCTCTTCTCTCGCTGCCCGTCTGAGAACAGAAAGCGGGGCTGTAAATTGACGCTTAATAACAGGCATGTTATAAAGTATTGACATATAAAGACATGTACGCCCTACTGTCTTCCAAAGAGCATGTCATTGATGTAAACACCAGAAAGGGTAAGCCATGATACAGCGCCCCTGGGGTACAGAGGGCCTTGCTCAAGGGCAACAAGAGTGGCAGCTTGGGGATACCTGGGTTTAAACCCCTGACCTTTCAATCAGTAACCCAGAGCCTTAATGACTAAGCTACAACCTCCCTATAGAACATCATATAGTCATGCTTTCCCCCCTTGGACAGCTTTTTTCTTTTCCAAATAATCCTCAAATTATTTACTATACTTCAACCAGAAAAAATGAAACAAACCAAAACATGTATATATTGTGCACCTTAAAAAACAAATTTTAGGTCTCTGATATATAAAGTTATTATGGATGGTCTACAATCTATCATCAATATCAACTCTTCCATCAGAAAAATGATTGACCCACCGGAAGGGAGAGCACTTTGGTGTCGAGCAGGTGTGTGCAGATTTCTTGGACGGGTGAGATCTCGAGCAGACGGGCGGCGCTCAGGATGTCGGCTACACTGCTACGGCTGACGGTGAGTGTGGATGAGTAGGCGAAGTCCAGCAGTGCAGCGAGCGCCTCGGCACGCACAAAGTCCAGCGCGTAAACACTCTGCCGCTCTGCAGCCAGGCCTGAGGTAAAGAGTTTGTGGAAATAAGAGCTGCAGGAGGCAAGAACCGAGCGGTGGGCGGGAAACTCGCGCTCCTGCACCACCAGCAGCACGTCACACAGCAGGCCGCTGAGTCGCTGCCGGTTCAAGCCTTCCAGCAGGTCGGCGCTGTGCTCAGGAAAGGGGATGCCCACTGGACCCTCCTCTGCCTCGCACGCCCGCCCGCCGGCCCCCGACGACATCTTCCACCAGCCTGCCGTCGAGCCGCCAATCGCAGCCGCCGCCCGGGTCTCCGTCCTGCCGTCTGTCCGTCTGCCTGTCTGTAGACGAACATATGATAAAAGATCATCTGTCTGTGATGAGGTTTTATGATATAACCTCAACCTTCGTAAAGCATATCGTCATGGAGTTTGCTTGTGCACAGGGGCATTGTCAGGGGAAAATGTAATGCTAACACATACGAAGACATCCTATAAAATTGTGTGCTGTCATATAGTGCAGTCTTATCTGTTATCAAGGGTCAACTGTCGACAGGATGTTAGAAAAGTGTAAGAATAGACTGGTCAGTTGTCTGTAACTGCTGGCCCGAACTGATTAACCATTTAAGATGTTTGCCATATATGTAATTGTTTTTTGTGAACAAAACAAAAAACGGATTAAAAAAAATACATATTGAGACTAGTATAAGAATTAGACTAATCTGTGATAGGTCAGCAACACCTCTATAGTCTATTGAGATAGCATCATGCAAATTCTCAGAATGGAGTAACTGCAGTTTCTTGTTCCTCTTCTACTGACAGTTTTTCTTACTTCAGACCTGTTTCTTTCTAGAATCTCACTTCCTTTTTGAGGCAAAACAGCCTTTCAGTTATTATCGTCAAGTTTCCAAGGCAGATGTGGCACAGACAAAGAGAAACGAGCACACTGAGCACTAATGGTCAGTTCTTAATTGTACGCATCAAGTCCAAAGACTAATGACTGAAATTATGCATGTGCAGTTTTACACAATAAAAAAAGTCAAAAAGCATAATTATTATTTTTACTGAAATATTTCATTTAAATCACAGTATCTTTATACTTGTGCAGCGATGCACAAGTATAAAGATATTTACTGTATTTAAGTTGCAGTGAGTAAAATGTGGAGATTGAAATAATGTTTGTGAACGTAAACAGTATATGACCTTTGTTTTATTAGCATGCAATAATCTGCAGTTAATATGTTATAACTCGTATATTGCGCTCCGACATGATGTGCGATGTGACGTGTAACACTACGTGATTTCAAAGTTGTCTGTAATGACTTTTGGGTCTTTTACGACAATCATAGCTGAGTGAGAGAGAGCAGTAGATTTGTTTTCTTTAAAGGCAGTGGGAGAAGACATTAGAAGAAAAGAGAAGTGAGTAGGTTGAGGGCAGAGTGGCGCCCAGTACAAAACTGTGCAGCTTGTGCATTCAGTAGTGCACACAGAGGGCGGGGGGACAAGGGACTGCCGAGGATAGGCCAAAGTGGAAAAAACACATTAGAGGAGGAGTAGGACACATGCACGGCTGTAAGGGAACGGTATTAAATAGGGAGGTTGTCAATCCGGTCTGAGCCGGTTACCCCACCCTGCACTGTGTGCCAAGTTTCAGGAAAGGCCTGTCCCCTTGCTCACGTGTTGAGGGGGAGATTAAAATGATCAAATGTAGCCTGGCTAGGAGGAACGTGAGGGAGGTGGAGAGGGGTTTTGCAAGGTAACCCTCCTTGATTTGTCTGTTCAAATGCACACACAAACGAACACCAAGCCCCTCCTCCATCTGGCACAGCAACCCAGCAGGGGGTGAGGCTGGTGGGGGATTATTCTCTATAGGAGCAGCACATTCAAAAGAAATTCCTGCTTAACCTGAGCACCCCGCCCTCTGCTTTCCACATGCCCTCTTGTGTAAAAAAAAAAAAAAAAAACAACAACTCACCTGGCACAATGTCATCGCATTGCAGAGGTCACGCTTAGGTAAAGCACAACCCTAACGCTTTAAACAAACCTGTCCGCTCAGCTCGTTTCATTTTGGCCCACGTTTCGCGCCAAGCGGTATGAATTATTTTTTTTACGTCATTATTATATATATCATTTTATTTCGAATGATTATAAATCACAATCTAGGACACGTATGCTTGTGCGGTGCATGCAATTCTATATAGAGCACCTATGGGATGCCCTTCTAATAATAGATACACTCTATTAGTTACATTCTTACATCCTGACTGGTTCAAGTATTTCTTCTTTAGCTGTGACACAGTGATGCGCACCTGCATGACTCCTCTGCTTGCTTGTAGTTTTCTCGTTAAGTCCTGATAAAGCCTGGCTGACCGACGCTCATTTCACTATCTCTCAAATGCCTTATTTGAATAGACTAGGGTAAAGACCAAGCGAAAGGCTGGGAGTAACGGACAAATGCCAACGAAGTTTTACCTGGAGAGGGGAGTAATGGAGGTCAGAATGGTAAGTTGAGAAACACCAGCTAATTTCAGTAAGAGAATACCTGCTGTGTGAGAAATCAGGAATTGAAAATCAGAATAAGAGAAAGAGACAGCTTTCTGTGCTGTACACAAGGCATAAAGAGGCGTCCGAAATCTTATGTAACTTCAGCTAGGAGTTGAAAAATCAAAGTTGCTGTCCCTGTCCCAGAATAAACCCTTGAGTTGAGCTGAAAGAAAGAGGAAACACTGCAAACAAACCTGATCCTGACACCTTCTCATGGCTCCAAACATTCCTCATCATTAATTCATGGCAGCGGGTGACGGGGGCTGTGCCTTGGCCCCAGTGACACGCTTGCAGGTCTCTCAGCCAGCAGCCGCACGCTCAACCCGCCACTGCTTTGCAAGTCAAACCACAATTCGCTGCAAGTAGCCATCCCACCCTTCCTACCTTAGCCCAGGTCTTCCTGCCGTGGCCGGCGCAGAGCAGTTATCAGCATCAACTGTTGGAATATATTGGTGACCAGGTTGCTAAAAGCAAACAATCCTAATTATGTTGAGTATAAACCTGTGCATTCATTTGGTAGTTCTTATACAAAGTGCTCTTGTGTCAGTAAGCGTGTGCGAAATAATTTACATAAAAAAAAAGTATGCATTGTTTGTTCATACAATAATGTATAATCAAACACGTATTACATTTTTCTTACACTGACTTCTTTTCTGAATGTTCTTAGATATAAATCTTGTGAAGCATGAGATCTAGACAAAACTATTGAATGTGTTCAGTGATTATTTGGTTAGTAATGCCAGATCGGATCGTATATGTAATCCACTGTATACACATACCATACATTCCAGGATCACACACTGACTTATGACATAAACACAAACTAACACTGCCGTATGAGAACAAAGCACATTAACGGAGTTCCATTTTTTCTTCTACTTTCCACCAGTTACCTTCAGGTTGATGGAATAAAAACATAAACATCGGGGACATTTTGTAAAAGTCCATCATACACTCTAAATTCCTTAAAAGGTCTGTCGGGGGGTCACTATACACAGGTTGGGAGTTCAAGGTCAGGACCGAAGAGATATTAGCGGATAAACGGAAATGTGAGAGACAGAAAGAGGGTGTCTAATTCCAAGAAGAACAGGATTTTGAACAAGGCCTTAATCATGAGTCACTCCTGCCAGCAGTTGTAAGGGAAGCCTGATTGGTTGTGTAGAGTGCAAGCAGGAAGTGGGCGAACGACTGATAAACTGGAGTTATGAGGTTGGGCTGCTTCATTTCAGATATGTCAGCAGCCTGCCAAAAATCCAGGCTCACAATGCCCCCTTAAAGGTAGTGGGTGAGGTCTTTTAAAATCAACAACACACACTCACACTCACACACACACACACACGCACACATGTTTAAGTTGCTATGGAGGGTACTTCAGAAAACATTGCCTAACACTATATAACAATACGCTTCCATTAAAACAATTTCATTCACATCCCATATGATTTATATTTATCAGGATCTGTAGGTCCTTCACATTCCTCAGTTAGAAGAGGAATGATGAGAGGTGCTGAATTTGTGACAACATGTTTACGATTCTCCTCAGCTGGCTATTGCTTTATCGAGAGGTTATACCAAAGTGTGCAAATGTCAGACGCCCCCTCAGAGTTTGACCAAAGTTTTCCAGGCCTGATTCCCTGCATCTGGCAGCTGGCTGACTTCAGCTTTTGTGAGTCTTTTGCACACTGTGGCCAAGCTTACAGGAAACCAATGGAGAGAGACCAAACAACATGATCCCCTCACCTAAAATGGCAGAAATGTCAGAAAGCAGCTCGGCCTTTTCCAGTGCCCTTGTGTCTCCATGTCTCCATCTCTGCTGCAGAGGCCAGGCAGAATGGACGGAAGATGACTTCCTGTGTGACTCTGGCAATGGTGTAACAGAACCCACTCTGTTATCAGATGACCAGCTCTCCCAGACACTGCACTGCGCTCGTCCGCCGCCAGCCCACCACAGCTTCCACTTCCTCCTTTTTTTGCCTATGCTGAGGAGGCAAAAAAATGCACCTCCCACCCACTGCCGTTTTTTATTATCCACAGATCTCGCAACAATTACGCAAAGGTAAGTGTGTCAAGGACTCTCCTCCACTCGCCGGAGGCCGAGCTCCATAATGGCAAATGGGGGCGGGTGAGAGAATAAACTTACAGCAATCGGATTCCACATTACTGTTAAGGAAACTAAGAAGTAGGCCTTGCCCGACATGTCGACAGACCCACTGCAGATAAGGACAAGTGGAAGAAGGCCCTTTAAAGAGTGCAATGAGAGCATAATGAGATGAGTTCTCTGATTACCGATAGGGAGGTTAGCTCACTGCAGCCCATCTCCGAACATCACAGTCTCTAATTTAATCACTTTAAATATGCTTCCCAACAGCCCACCCAGCCGACTGCCCCCGAATGAAAACTACATCCAGAGCACTGGCTGCCTGCTGAACTGCTCATTGGGCAAGACTTTTGTACAAATTTTCAATTCCAGTTAAATCCAATTTAGCAAATTCCTGCACTAGGACATTCACTCCACAACAGCACATAACACAATCCAAACTTCTGTGATTAAATATGATTTAGCATTTTGATAATATGAGGAAATGGAAATGTTATATTAATCTGCAGGCCAAATTTTCCATATAAGAGAGCTCTCACAGAACACAGGTAAGGGGGGATGACATAAGATAACAATATCTAAAACTTAGAAATATTTTGAATGCTGATATTGAGATTATCCATAAAGTTACAATTAAATGATCTATTACATTTATTGCACACTAGACCCCAACAAATCTGTATTTCAGGTCAGAACTGACGGTATACACTTTGAAGAATCCCCTCAGCAGTCCTCCATTTATTTTATATAAAAGAAAGGCAACATTAATGTTTACTTTATGGGCGGCGATCTTAGTGTTGCCCAAAGGCTCACACGCTGATACACACACTCGCCAAGTTTCTCTGAAGGCCTCATAGCATTCCAAGGTGGGTGCCATGACTCAAAATGACCCCATGGCATGGCAGAGTCTCCCCATATATATATAGAGTACACTCACTTAAAGTGGGCTTGAATATGTGTGTTATTCACACAGGAACTAAGAGACAATAAAGACAGGCCTCACCCCTGACAAGACAAGGCAACTTTTCTGTGTATTGTTCAGACACTGGGCGTCATCAGCGAATAAAAAAAATACCCCTCGCGCCCTCCCTGTACCCGCATCAGCCAAAACGAGTTAAGCCAGTATGGGTTGGAAATTATCTGCATACATCTTTGAATAAAAAAAACGGAAAGAGAAAGTGAGTAAAGGTTTCATGCACATGACACCCAAAGGAGACTGCTGACCACGCTGAAGTCATGAGACACTACCAAAAGACCCTCAATGACAAGCAATCACTTGGTTTGGGGTTTGGGGTTTTGGAGGAAGGTAGATTTATCCTTGAGTTTCTTTCAAAAAAAAAAAAGAGGAAGGGGTAAAACCGATACAAGTCTGCCAACAAATGACACAAAAGTCACAAGATTAGAGGTTAAGATGTTTTGCAGCGTATCACGTATATAAGCTGAACCTTTTCGAAACAGTTTAGCAGTCCACTAGGGGTGCCACTTTTTTTCAAACATCCCAGATGTGTCTAATTGAAGACCATGATCATTAACTAAGACTGTGTAATTCATTCCTATAACTTTCCTATAGTCAACTTACTTCTGTATATAAACGTCCATGCCAAGTTTGCAATGAGATTCATCTCGACCCTCTCGTTGACAGTATTGAATAGAAACGCAATGCCATGCAAAGTTGAAGAGAGCTGAATATAACCTCTTCGGCCATACCTTAACGCAGTAGGCCTCTGCTTTCCATCTCTACTCCATCTGCAACTGGGTCAAGTGCTTTCAGCTTAGCTAAGCCTAGTGCCCCTCTATCTATATATCTCACACTCTCGCTCTCCTAAAGATCCTACTACTGTCCTGTCTTCTGCACTCCGAGCAGCAGAGAGAGTGAGATTGCATTAAGGAGGTCTTACCAGCCAGGCAGAAATGTGTTTCTCTCTGTGGGCCAGCTCAGTGTTTCCTGCCTGCCTGCCTCCGTGCCTGGGCAGGATTGTGTCGTGGAGTAACTGCAGTCGGCAAACTTCCGAGTGGCCCTAGTTACACAGGCAAGCCCTTGCCTGATCCCACACACACACACAGGCAGACACCTACTAACTCGAACTCTCCCCCTTCCTCCTCCCACCCCCAGCCCTCTTTCTTTCAGCCCACTGCTTTGGCTTCACTTCCCTCTCTACGATTGGTTTGACAGCTGCTCACTCACCACACCTCCCTACTGAGATAGGCTGCCGGCTGTTCCCTTTCCTGTATGGCCAAGGGCACGGCTGTCTGGGATGTGGAGTCCTACAGATTTTACGGACTGCTTCTAGGCCACTGCTCTGGACTACAAGTCCCAAGCCGTCCACTCTTACCAACCCCACAGCTCTGAGCCCTGGTTCAACGTAAGCACTCTGAGAGCTGAATTATATGCTACGGTGTGTTGCTAGCAGGATGCCAGGTATTAAAAGTACAGAGACCAGCCATCAAGCAGAGCCAGGCTGAAGACTAAATAAAGGAAACTCATGCATGCGCCACAATTCAGTACTGTCTTAAGCAGACCTAAACGATAGAAAAACTTATACCCTCTTGACTTGTGACTTTTGATCTACAATGAAATGATAATAATAATAACAAACAGATGCAAACAAACAATCCAGACAAGCAGAAAGCTGGAACCCAACACAGTTGATTCCATTTGACAACTTAAAACTGAAGCCTGTCACAAGCCACTTCTACCTTGCATGACAGCATTATTTTTGGTTCCTCCTTCAGAGCACTGCCTCAGGCTTTCTCTTTCGACCCCCCACCCACCCCCATAGGCACACATAGACACACATTCAACCAAACTATGACTTTCCTAAAAAATAAAATAAAAATGAATTTCAGCAAACCAACAGCAATAAATCCAAGGTGAGGCAAATTAGTTTTTAGTGGCAATCCCCTTTCTACCCCTTATGCCCTCTCTCTGCCCCCTCCTTCATTCCTTTTCTTTCCTGACAACAGGCCCTGGAAGAGATGGCAGGGAAACCAGGAGGGGGAGCACAGGGGTTCAGCTCACCTGTGATGGCCGTGGTGCTGCTTTGGTGGGTTTTGCTTGTCCCTCCTCTTCTCCTCTCTGGAGCTCTCTCTCACTTGCTTTCTCCCTCTCTCTCTCTCTCTCTCTCTTTGGCTGTCCCTGCTTCTCAAAGCCTCGTATGCGCTAAAGTACAGGCAGCAGTAGATCAACTCAATTCCCTTCCTGGTTTCTGGAGGGCAAAGAGGTCCCTCCCTTTCTCTCTCTCCCTCTCTCCCTCTCTCTCTTAAAGAAACAGCATTCTCCCTTGCCCGTGTCCTCTTCACCTCTCAAGGGAATACATCAACATTATATTTCTGTGTGACAGATGGGAAACATCAGGTGAGGAGCAAGTACAAATGCCATCAAATGTCCATCAAGTCTCAAGTTTTGCAACAACATGACATTCACATCAAGTGAGCATGTACAGGATAATCATGAACGCAACCGTCCTTTTCTTACTGGAGTGGCTTTGAATGTGTGTTATAGGCACACCTACCCATCCCACAGCCTGAGGTCATAGAGTCCCACCCCAGAAACAAGCCTTGGCACATTCCAAAACACTCAGGGTCTGCCAGCAACACCCCCCCAACTAAACACACACAAATACAGCTCTTTCACTTATGCAGTTCACAACATGCCGATTCTCAAATGGTCCCCAATAGACAGTGCCGTTCATCTCCCATCTATACCATAAGCCGGAGTTTGAAATTCGATAGATAAATGCACCAGCACTTTAATTATCGAACAGAATTCATACAGGTCTATAAAAAGATATATTACATTTTCTGCCACAATTATATTAATCACCTGAAAGGACTGGACAAGGAGTTGAATTGTCCAAAAGTTGTAGAAAGGACTTATATTTCATATGGGGCTTATGGACGATGATATTAATACAGCTTGACATTGATGGGATGAGTAAGACCCGCTCCATTTGGCCAACAGTAGAATCGAGCAACTTGTTACTAGGGGGGTGGGGGGACCCCAAAAGACAAATCAACATATTTTAGCCACAGATGGCACTGCCAACAGACCAGCGGGAAGCAGAACCATTCCCACGAAGTACTAATAAGACACTGTGGGATTTCATACAGTTCTAAATGCTTTTCTTCAATAGAATATAACAAGCCAAATAACAGCAAAAGTCCTGACCACAGAAAAAAAAGCCCCTGTGCATTTGTCCAGCTCCCGAACAAACAGATTCCTAATGCAGGCTTGATTTGATTTCATTTTAGTGCTTTTTTTTACCAAATTTAATTTTGATGTTTAAACATATGAAAAAAAAAAGAGAGCGCTTTAACAATTAACGAATACCCTGGTGTGTTTTTTAGCTGAACTCCTAGCTCCCGTATCAGTAATATATGTGTAATTACTACAGTGAAGATTTAAGAAATGTTGCTCTTTACTGATAAATGAACAGAAACTCAATTTATTTTCAACTCGCTTAAAATCCATCTATTGAACAATGACAGAAAGGACTTACAAAAACATGCATTAACAGCTTCTTTACTTCAAATCCCATTTATGAATAATCATACATTCAAAATGTAAAACTAATGGCATCTTTTGAAATTGATCTCACTCTTCCGCAGTGAGAAACTTGTGCTTTGATGTATGAAGACCTTCGACTTCCAACAAAGTTCTAAATTGATTTGTGATGGGTTTTTTTTTTTAAATCATCAGTACAGGAGCTATCCGCATAGCCACTTGTCATTGGCATTGAAGATACAGATTCCATGTCCTTCAAAGACAAACTTCAAGTAGACCCAGATTTGAGGAACTCTGAGGAACTCCATGGACCCAGTGGTTTACTTTGTTAGCATTGCTAGACCTGTTGGCTTCAGCCACCACACTAGTCAATTCCTTTTGTACCTTCAACTCTTTGCATTTATCTCCACAACTATCAGGCTAATGCATATATATGCTTCTAGTATGGTTGTCCAGTAACTAGACTCACCTAACTCTAATTAAGCTAGACTCAGCTAGCATGGTAAAAGTTAATTCCCTGGCTACACCTACAGCAAGCTGATCTCTACAAAAGAATAAAAACACCCAATTAAAAGTCTCTTTTCTTATCTTATACTGCATGATGACATTCTATACCTAAATCTGGCCCACAAACCACTGGCCATACATAAATAGCCACATCTGGTAACCACTGATTAGCAGTAGCAAGTCACATTCTAGGCACATGAACAATCTGGCAGAATAAGGCTCATGTGAAACTGAATAATTTGGACTTAAAACACAAAGTATGAAAACGTCACTCAACTGAGTCTTTCATGCAACCCAGTGATGACCCTTTCAGTGGTCCTCAAATTCTTTGGGTTTGGAAAGTGTTTCCGGGTTGATAAAGACCCTGGAGTTGGATGGCCTGGTTTGAACAAGTCCATTAGTGCAGATGCAAAGCGAGATACATCAACAGTCAGGCACCACAAGGTCAGAAGGGTCACTTTTACGTTTATGGATGGACCTTATGTGGACGCAATAATAATTAGCAATTTATCTAATGGGGCAGTACAATAGACTGTTTATCAGTTGATGCACATGTCTAGCAGTGTGCTGTCTGCAGACATTGCATCCCAACAGACGGTTTGGCCCAATTAATGCCAAGGTGGAACCAGCCATACTTCTGGAGCATTTGTCCAGTGATTTCTTTCCCATCAACTGAACCACTTTCTTCAAGTTGCACAGAATTCAGTAAATAAGCTTAAACTTATGCTTCCTTATCCTTAGATCTCCTCTGCTTTGAGCCACTTTACTTTCCCAATTGAGCAAAAAAGATTTGGCACCCCTAGCAAGATCACCTGTGCCTGTGAGTTCAGCCCCTTAGTGATGAAGCTTCAGCTGAGGATCAGACAGTCCAGGACACATTCTTGAATGCAACAGTCTCCACAATTCATGCATTTCTTCATGCACTTAGGTGGAAGCATTTAGATAAAAAGTGTATTTTCTTCAGCAACTCTCCATATAATCACAAAAACTTTTCAAACCAGTGAGATAATTCCATTCCCCACAATTCCCACAAGAGCTCAGTGTAGGATCTCCTGCTTGTGCTGCAGTTCATTAAGACCCTCCATACAAGCCAGTGTAATATGTAGACACGATATGGGTGTCTCAAACATACTGCTTTGTTTTTTCTAGAATTTGCAGTGTTTTGGGATTTTAGACTTGCAGAGCATGTTCTGTTTGTATCCAGTGCACAACTTACTTCATCTGAACAGTATCCATCATGTGCTCTTGTTCTACCATTAAGGAAAGATGAAGAGCTCCCTAGTGTATGCAGAGAACGACCTACTGGGTGGTGGATGTCATCATTGGGAGTTTTTCTGTGATTTTTTGACCTTCTCCATGTTCTACCAATGTAAAGTTATACTTCCTAAGATAGGTCCAGCCTTCATGACATTGTAGGATATCCAGATTTATTTATTTTTTCACAATTCTGAGAAACTACAATGTAGCTACAAATGTGGTGGACAGAGATGATGATGTGAAAATGCTACTTTGAGTAGTAGAGATTTCGAGTGAACACATGGACATGCAGAGATAAAATAAATGAAGCCTAATAAAACAGAAGGTTAAAGTTTTGGAAAGAGATTCTTTTTTTTTTGAAGATTTTTAATAAAATGATTCAAGATATTTTACATCAATCTTCTCGGGTCTTCAAAAGCCAGTCTGTCTTATTGAGCAACTCTCGTTTCCAACATGTTAGGCAGCAATTAACTGACTCAGGTGTGGTTTTTTTTGGTAGTTGGAACAGGACAAAAAAATGTAGTTTGGCAGTGACTCTCCCTTCATTACACAACACATCATCACATGCCCATTAATGAGTAATTGATACAAAGAAATTCCAACAAAACCAACTTATATTATATAATAACAATATTTATATATATATTACTTTTTAAAACAAAGAATAAATATTGCGATTAAGTGTGTGGACGCGTTGATTCACAAATAAGATTTTATTCATGTATTAGAATTGTATTTAACAAATTTCATATGATAATAAAATGACTTTGTATTATTAATTTTTTTTTTTACACCAATCAAAAATAAAAAACCCACCAAAGGCTAATTTTAAGACTATGAAACAGTACCAAGGGCACTGTGTGTGTTTATGTGTGTGTGTATATAGAGATAGATACACACACATTAATTTTTATTAATTACACATGTGCGTCTGCATTCATTTGGTGAATGCCAGGTCACAAAACAGGTCCACCATTGTCTTCATTTTAACCAAAATAACCCACAACTTAAAGAATTTTCTTCTGAGACAGAAAGTGATTAAAACGAGAAAAATGCAAAACTTGTTTTATGCCCCATTGTGTGTGTGTTGGAAACTGAACATTAAAGAAGAAGGCAAAGCCACACCCCAGCCATCTTCACATTCACCGTCTGTTGGCTCTATGCATTTGTTTTTTTTTCCCCTCTACATTTGCTTGCATGGTGCGTCAAATTTATCCCGACTTGGAAAACAGTCGACTACGCAAAATACGTAACTTAGTTTTAATAACCGTAGCTTGCAAAGGATGTACAGTCTGTGTGCACGTGTCCAACGTCTGCAAGTGATCAGTGTGATCCTGGTTTATCTATTGAGCAGAAATGCTTGTTTTTGTGTGTAGGTACCAATAAAAATGAACATTAAACCATTAAAAAAAAAAAAAAAAGATTTCCCCAAAATCCCTAAAGGTGAAAAAAGTTACAGCATTAAACAGAAACTTTAGATGACAAATCTAAGCTTCAGATGCAGCTATTGGAATAACAATAAGGTTTTCAGGAAGAACGTGCCGCCTTGTGGATCACGTGAAGATCAAATCTCTGCAGACTTTCTTTAATATAAATGGAGATTTCAGTATTGGGGCATATGAACATATACACAGCTGCTTCTTGGAGATCCAAACATGTTCCTGTTCCATAAAAATTTGCTTTTACACGACATGGAGCGGAAAATTACCAGCTATTGAGGTCTGATCTCAACCCTATTAAATAAAGATGAAACCCAGGCCTCCTCACCTCAAATACATCAGTACCTGACTTTATGAACGCCCTTGTGGGTGAATGAACATCTATAAATCTCCACAAGCACACTCCAAAATCTTGTGTAACATCTACCAAGAATGGAGTGGAGCATATTATAAGAGCAAATGTGGAATGAGATGTTTAAAAAGGAGAAGATACTAATCTTACAGTCACATATAGTGCATGTATGTCTGAAATGTTGTGTCAGATGCATGCCTAGAAACGTGCATGTAAGGGTCATGGTTCAGCTTCATGAATTCAGTCATGTTCACAGACAGATCCAGCTCATAAAACGACCAGAAAATCATCATCATCATCATCATCATCTGCAGGAGCCCTCTTTGGTTTTTTTTGGTTTAACAAAATAAATCAAGTAGAACAGAAAAAGGATCTTCGATATGCTGTGAATGCAATTCAGTGGACGGTTGAACCAGTGACAAACCTCTCATAAACCAGTACCTGCAAAAAAAAAAAAAACCCGGGGCAACAAGCGAGAAGCGAGGAGTGAGGAGGAACGAGGGAAAGGCTGACCAGGTGCAGGGGAAGAGCATAGGGAGAAAAAAAAAAGAGCAGAGGCAAGAAAAGAAAAGAGCAGTGAGGATGATGAGGACTGTGTCGAGTTCAATCCGAGGTGCGAGTAGGAGTGCTCGGCTGATTCAGACCCATGGTTCGGCACAACCAACCAGCAAAGTCCACCTCGTCCACTTCTGCACGCTTGATAAACGTGTGGCCCTGTAACGACAAAACCGGAAAAGGCCTTGAGAAACGACTTCTTATATATTTAAATGCAATATGTCGTCGATTTGACACTTTTGATGGGATATTTAATCTGGTTATGGTGGTAATCAGAAAATAATGATAAAAATAAACCAGACAACAAGCACCATCAACATCTTCAGGTCAGCTCGGTCAGCGGGGTTCTTGATGAGGCTGTGGACCAAAGAAAGAAAATTGAAATGCACCCAAAAACTATTGAAAAAGGGGCGAATTCCGACGTGAAGAACGTGAACTCACCATTTCGTCACAAAGTCCTGGAAGTCTGAGGTAAATACACCGAGTGGCAGCTTGGGTGGGGGCTATGGAAAATGGAGGGATGGAAAGAAAGAGCAAACGAAGGTGAGGAGTAGAACAAAATGGGGGAAAAATGCATTAAAGAAAAAAAATCACACACACACCCACACACACACACACACACACACACACACACACACACACACACCCACACACACCAGGATTTGTACACTGGGCATTTTCTCTGACCTCATTGACAATGTAGTCCAGTAGCTCAAATATAGCCATGACCGGCCTGCTGTCCATTCCATGTCCTTTGGGGAAAAGACATTTCACATGAGTCAACTAAATTGCCTTATAGCTCTCTATGCAGCTTCATATTAAGTGTCCCATGAACATGTCTTTTATATAAGAAACATATCAATCAATCATAACATTCACCAACAGGGTTTAAATAATGATTCATTTCAGACCTAATACACTTCAGGACAGATATGAAGTCTTACCACTAATGGGGCGTCCCGGAGGTCTGGCTTTTGTTGACGTACTGTGTCCCTCCGTCCCTGGTCCATCTAGCACGGGTCGCCCAAAGACGGCCTCCAACTCCCTGGCGTCGGGCGGGGGGATGGGGTAGCGGCCGATGGCCAGCTCTACCAGGGACAGGCCCATGCTCCATACATCCGACTGCACTGAATAGTGAGTGCCCTGGAGCCTCTCCGGCTGTCAAGGCAGGAAAAAAGTAACATTACGAAGAGTCGAAACAGCGTCAAAAATGCAGGACTGGGCCGAGCTAGCAGTGGCTGCCTCCGCACCACATACTGCGTTGCTGGGCATGGGCTTGGTTTCTGGCAAGGGCAGGGGCAGGATTGAGAGGGTGGGGGAAGAGAGAGAGAGAGAGAGAGAGAGGGAGAGAAGGAGAGAGAGAGAGAGGTCTGACTCACCGACATGTATGAGCGTGTTCCCACAAAGGAATTGGCCATGGAGTCGATGAGCTGGCCGCTCACGCCAAAGTCGCACAGCTTGATTTCACCGCGCGAGTTCACCAGGATGTTGGAGGGCTTCACGTCTGCAGGAGCCAAAGCACAACAGAGAGAGTGAATGTAGGTGAAATGGAGGGATGAAAAGGAATAAGGAGGAGTAGGGCTGGCTAAGAGTGCCAAGGCTCAAATCCCACCACCTGGCCCTTTTCCTCCAGCTTCACTCCAGGCATCCTAGACTGTGCCAAGTATTCGACCAGAGAAACATCTCACAAGTAGCCCTGCATTAGCACGGCTGCATCCTTGACAAAAATGCGAGCTGCCTTTGATGGCAAGCATGCATGGCCATTTTTTTTTTTATGTATGGGAAATAAATCACGTGACACACGATACCCTTTTTGCCTGGTCATCGATTCGAAGTTGGAATTAGGACCCCATTTGCGCATCGCTACACATAAGTAACAGGAGAACGGTCTGAGAACATCTCCAGACAGCAGTTTTTATCAGTACCAGACCTACGCGAGACCCTCTTCCAGTTTAGCTTTCCGATGAGAAAAAAAAAAGATTTGATAAACCAAGACGGAAAGAGAGGTGATGCAAAAATAAGAACAGAGGGGGTTGCAGGGCGCGGCTGCCATATAATCACCTCTGCAAAGCCATAATTACCAGCCAGGCTCCCAGACGGTTTTGCGCTCACTCTGCTGACTCTCAATGTCACAACAGCACAGCGACAGACTTGAGTGTCCCTCATGAGCGTGTTCAGCTCTTCACCAGGCTCCTCCAAAACCCCAGCCATTTTCAGTTCACTAGTTCATTTGGCAGTGGGCAAAACCTTAATCAATAGCAACTAGGGAGGAGCTTTCATATAGGAGATGGGATGTGGAGACATGGAGTCGAAGGATGTTAGGACAAACATCATAGCGCATATATGTTGTGTTTAAACGGGCCAAGAAACTTCATCAACAGGAAATAATAAGAGGCTAAGAGTTAAAAACCGAGCTCTATTATGCAAGTGCAAGTTGGAAATCCAATGTCTTCTGATCCCACAACTTTCCAGTAAATACCCACCACATCTGCAGGAGTATTTGGATCCATGAGCCAAACATTGTGCCATTTGGCGCATATCAACAGTTCATGTTTACACCGATTCCATCCACACTAAAAACTGTGTGAAGAACATCAACCCGAAAAGGAGCTGTTACTCGGCACACAACGACCGAACAGGATATTATATGCTGTAGAAACATCTGAAGCAATGTAGGACAATTATTTTGACTTATTGAGCACGAAGTGGTGACGTGTCACGTTCTTTCCCGCTTCGGGTTCGGCGAGGTCAGGGTTTTGAGGTTGCTGACTTAATTCCCATTGGACTTTCACTCCGAGTAGGTCTTTATTATATGCCGATCATCACGTATCATCTGTTGCTTTTGAGTAGATACCTTGCTTGATGGTGACCTTTGTGTTTGGTAAAACGATCAGACAGGAATCACGAGTTGGCGTCGCAAATGTACACTGAATGGACAAAAGCTTGTGGACACCTAACCATAAAATATGTGGTGTTTAAGATCCCATTCCACATTTAGTTCTTAGTTACTTAAAGTTGCTGAGATGATGTTCCACTAGATTTTGTGGAGATTTGCAGAGATTCATTCATCCACAAGGGTTTTAGTAAAGTCAGAAACTGATGAAGATAAAGTGAGGAGGTCTGGGGAATGCAGTCAGCGTTCATGATGTTCAATAAGGTTGAGGTCAGATCTTTGTTTTAACAGTTTAAGGATACAAGTGGAGAAACAACAAAAACGAAAAGCAGGTGTCCCAATACTTTTGCAAACATCATATATATCGTATATCATCTTGTTCTTCGTTCGTGCATTTTTTCTTTCACACACCCTTTAAGTACGGTTCCTGTAAGGCAAGTTCTCACATGAACTTTGGTGCCAGGTGATTCTGCCAGACGCCAAGAAAACATTTGACTGGATTTGTTTGTGTCCCTTAAGGAAATGACCTTCGAGATGCAGACAGTTTTTTGGATGTCCCATTGCATTATTCTGTCCAGAGCTTTTTTTTTTTTTTAGTTCGGTTTCTTCATTCTTCTTGATGACATGCATCTCAGAAGTTCAAGTTTGGTGAACAGTTCATCGCTGACACCATCCTTCCTCGCTGAAAACAAACTACGTTAACGTGTCAGCGTGTCGGCTTTGATGTTTGTCCCCCGGTGGAGGCAGTGTGGTATTGCACTTATTGCCCAATAAACTAGTGGATTGTTCTTAATTCTACACCACCTGGTCTGACCATCACCTGAGGGTATTTAGGAGTTAAAAATCCATCCAATGGGAAAGTGTGATATCGCAAAATATGATCTCCTGCTCTTTAAACCAGAGCTGGTACTATTCGAATAAAATGTACAGACGAAAGTATTGGGACGCTTCCCTTTTCCAGCCATATGATTCCTCTCTGAACTGTTACCACCAGGTTGGTGGAACATCACTATAATCAGATGTCTTTGGATGGTCCATGAATATATGCTTTACACTGGTTGGAACAATGACGGCACCCCAGACCTTCTCACCTCACCTACATCACTACCTGACTTTACTCACACCCTCGTGGATAAAAGAATCTCCTCGAAATCCAGAGGAACATCTCTCCAGAAGAGTGGAAGTTATTATATGAGGAATGAGATGTTGCAATGTAGTGTGAATATTCAGCCCGGTGTGGATTTTCTGCGAACAGAACTGTAATTACTAAATCTTTCTCTAGCTTTCAAATCGCCATGGCGATCGCAGGTTTAGATGAAATGTAAAGGTTTTTCATTTTTAAACGCTACCACAGATGATATCGTTTCTGTGTAACATGTATGACATGTCGGGTCAAATGATCGACTCGCAGCAGGGAAAAGATTAGATTAAGTCTGGATGATGTATATCAATACGCTCATTTCCTGCCCGAGCAAAATCGAGTATCGACTTGCACATGTACACGCATGCAGAGTCACAAAACATTTCTGTGGAATGTGCCTCCAAAAATACCTCGGTGCATGATCTGGTGCTTTTCTCGCAGATAGGCAAGTCCTCGAAGAACCTGTGGAACAGACAAAGAGAACGTTTAATTCAGAAATACACTAAGCTCAAAAATATTGGGACACCTGACTTTGCCAGCCATGTCTAATTCTGTCTTAAATGTCTTTGCATGCAATTGTTCCTTCACTTGAACTAGGAGACCCAAACCTGTTCCACCGTGGCAATGCCCCTGTGCACAAAGCTAGCTCCATGAAGATCTGCTTTACATCGATTAAAGTGGAAGATCTCCTACTATTGAGTTCTGAACTTTTTTTAAACACGATGATGGTAAAATCTGACTGCACTCCAGACCTCCTCACTTCCTCACCTACATCACTACTATTTGCACGATTCGAATTCCCTTGTGGCTCCACGAAATCTAGTGGAACATCTCCCCAAAAGAGTAGAGATTAATATAAAAGCAAATGGGGACTACATTTGGAATAAGATGTCCAAAAAAAGCAGCACATACCAATCGTATGATCAAACTGTGTATATCACTGTGGACTTTTACAAGCTAAAAAGTTGTGTTTATATGAATGGTTTATGCTGCATTATGACATGTTCTTAAATGCCATAATCTTGTAACCTTTCATTTTTGCACATTCCTCTTCAATGCCATCGCCTTAGAACCATTTCTGTACTTCTTAATGATCTCCACACGTCTCTGCACTGTTAAAGCCTTTATATTTATTCTCTATCTATCTATCTATCTATCTATCTATCTGTCTGTCAAGCTGTCCATCATCTGTCTGTTCGCCTATCTATCCATCCATCCATCCATCTATCCGTCTGTCTGTCTATCTATCTATCTGTCTGTCTGTCTGTCTGTCTATCGGTCTGTCTGTCTGTCTAGCTGTCCATCATCTGTCTGTCCATCCATCTATCTATCTATCTATCTATCGGTCTGTCTGTCGGTCTGTCTAGCTGTCCATCGTCTATCTATCTATCTATCCGTCTGTCTGTCTAGCTGTCCATCATCTGTCTGTCCATCCATCTATCCGTCTGTCTATCTATCTATCTATCTATCTATCTATCTGTCTGTCTGTCTGTCTGTCTGTCTGTCTGTCTGTCTGGTGGCCTGGCTGTCTAGCTGTCCATCGTCTATCTAGCTGTCTGTCTGTCAAGCTGTCCACCATCTGTCTGTCCATCCATCTATCCGTCCATCTATCTATCTAGTGGACCAATTAAAATCAGGCCACATCAAAGAATTTCAAATGTGAATGTATTTCTAATAAACACCCACGGAAATCCCTTCATCTCAGAATTCCAGCTTTGAAGCAAGAAATGGAAAAATTTTCATCACAGGGTTTCTGCAGGTTTCTCCAAATCAAATGTAAGCTCTTTTTTAAGACCACAAACAATGACATCAAAAACACACACAAATAAAAACATTGTTTTTCAACTGGCCTTAACCGAGCTTATCCGAAAGAGATTACCACTAATATCAGAATGCTGATTGGCTGTTGGTCTCGTTTGTAGTCGTAATTCAGCAAATTAAATTCAGAATATCGATAGAAATGAAACAAACAAACAAAAAGCAAAAGTGCTGCAAAAGCATTACAAAGGGCATCAGAGGTGCGGTACAATGTCTTCGACCCGTTTAAAATTATTTGAGCACCAGAACATAGAATTTAAGACTTTGAAGTCTTGAAAGTGAATTTCTTTTAATTGCAGAAATCCTTTGATGTGTGTGTGATGTCTGTACTAGATAATAAAAAGCAACAACAACAAAAAAAAGAGCAATACTCACCGCAATACTAACTTTACCCAGGATTTCCTCTGGAATTCGTCTAGCTTCTTTTAGTACCTGATCCAGCGAACCTCCATCCTGAAAAAGACCAACAATTATATTCTCTTCAACAGCTACCCAGGAAACGTTCTCTCACACATCACTGCAAAGCTGCAAATCAGGAAAAACATGAAAGAATTCACAGTAATGAATCTCTCCAAGACAAACATACACTATATAGACCAAAGTTTGTAGACACCTAAATATAAGATTGGAATGTGCATATTCTTGGGCAGATGTTCCACTTAATTTTGTGGAGAGCCACAAGGGTGTAGGTTAGGTCCGTTACTGATGTAGACTAGGTGAGGAGGATCATGTTCACATGAGAAATCAGGTGTCCCTGTATTTTTGCTCATACAGTGCACATCTAGGACTTTCAAATTCATTCAACTCTTCTCACCATATGCTCCATACAGATGCTGATCTCTCCATCACTGTAAAACGCTCCATAGAAGCCCACTATGTAGGGCGAGTTGCACTCGTGCAGCACCTGCAGCTCGCGGATAATCTGGTTCCTGATGGCTGGTTTGATTTCCAAATGTATAAGCTGCAGCAAAATGGAGAACAAAAGCTGAGTTGCATCATCCAGCTTGCAGAAAGAACACACACACACACACACACACACACACACACACACACACACACACACACACACACACTAAACACATACTTTACCTTTCTGGCCATGACCAGCCTGGAGGGTTTGTGGCGCACTTTATGGACGACTCCTCCGTTCCCGGCACCAAGCTCACAGATGGGCTCGAAGTCGTCGTCTTTCAGCTCACCCACCTGAGCCTTCTGGGTGAGGAAGGCTTCCAGACGCTTCCTCTGCTGCTCATCCAGGTCCAGCTCCCCGAGCTTCTTCTGCAAGGCTTCCAAATTGGCTCTGAGCAAACAAAAATACATGAGGTTCATATAATAATCTGGAAAAAGTATTAGAAGAAAGTGTTTTGATACCAATTGGGAATATTTGTGAGAAATTCTGGATCTTCATGCACTTGACTATCCAAACTGAGATCACACACACACAGGAGAAGGAGAAAGATCATGTGAAGCATAGTCCATCATTTCATTCAGTACATTCTGGTCATACACTGGAGCAGATACAATATAAGGATGAAATTATTAGGACTCTTCCAACCAGAGGTGGATCTTCTCCCGGACCTTTTTTCGAGGCACATCATCTTATCAGATGTATTTGGATGGTCCATGAAAATATGGGTTGGATCGGAAGACCTTAAACTGACTGCTCCTCACCAGCATCAGACAACACGTTATTGGCTGAAATTTCCATAAACACCATCAGCATGATTACGACTAACCCAACTCAGATCATACGGAGGAGAAGGAAGGATTGTGTGGAGCACAGACCATGAAGATAGCATGGATACTGAAAATTGAAAATTTGTCATCTTCATAAACATGGCCTGAGCATAAAATCTGGAAAACCTTGAGCAGAACCAAATCAGAAGGAGTTCCTTAAAGATCTGAGGATATAACAGTGGTGATATCTGATGTGTGGATGATGTACTTACTCTGAAGCAGCATCAGGGTTGGTGGACTGCTGTCCTTCTCCTGTAGGTGTAATGTTCAGAGGGACTGGTCTGGGTTTCTTCGGGGCCATGTCTGATTACTATTGTATTACCCTTTCAAAAACTGTAGATATTTTAATTTCACAGAAACGAGACAACCTTTTATGGACCAGCTGAGCAGAAGGTTTAGATGTTGGAGTCTGACATGCCTCACTGTCACAGTCGAGCAGGTTGGAGGATGACAAGAAGACAGGAGGTGAAGAAGATGTCCCACACACAGGTAAGCATTGGACAGCAAAACAAACAAAAAAAAAAGGTCTAGTGTACAAGCTGGAACGAGGTGTGAGACCAAGTCATGGCTGTGATCTTCTCCGAAGTTCTCCCAGTTGAGACAGGAGGCTGTGACTCGGCACGGCCCAAACTCCTTCTAGGAACCGTCTTCGGGTAGATGACAGCTTTTTTTAGGCCTTTAGCACATCTGATCCCTGGGGTTTATTTCTCCACAAATGAGCGCGGCATTAAATGATCTCAAGGTGTGTCCTCCTGAAGAAGATCCTTGTGCTCAAAATTCCGTCCAAACCCTTTTTTTTTTTTTTTTTTTTTAAATGTGCAGAAGAAGAAAAAATCCTGTACAGGAAGCCGCTCTCGAACCAGGAGGAAGCGTTGAAAATCTCGCGAGAATCGAAGTATCGCGATAAGACCGGTCACTCACACACAAGGATAGGCTGATATACCGTGCAAATATGGCGATTACATGTGATTTTCTCTTCTCACGTGTCTTCTCGGTGTGGATCTCTGGTTTACATACATACTGACAAAATATCAGGGCTTTTATAATAATAATAATAATAATAAAGTAGCTTCCAGCTTTCAGTTAATTGTTTGATCTGGTAATTAAATCATTTTAATGGGAGTTGAACTTGTAATTGAAACCATTCCTTTCACAACCTTCTCAGATGATCACACTGTTATGGACACACTTATAATCACCTTTTCCACCCATATGTGGATCCTCCTCCTGTTACCATTCATTTTGGAGGCACACGGTTGTATAAGAATGCATTTGGAGGGTCCACGAAGATCTCCTGCTATAGAGGTTATAATATCAGCAGACGTTTATCTCCTTTATACACGAGGGTATGGTTTAAGGGCCCGAAAGAGGTTGTGAGTGGTGAGATTTGAACTCACAACCTTCTGATAAGTCGTCCAACATCTGAACCATGAAGCTACAACCTCCACCATTTTCCCTTGAACTAGCTCAGTGGTTGGACTTATATTTTCAGTTGCTTTGGATAATAATGTCTGACAAATACCATAATATGTAACTAGGAGACACCAACCTGGTCCAGCATGACAGTAGAAGATCTTAATTGACCTGCTATAGAGATCTGACCTCAACCCTACTGAACAGGATGAATGTGAACGCTGACTGCACCCCAGGCCTCCTCACATCACCTACATCACTACCTAAATCCACTCACACGCTTACAGCTGAATGAATCTCACACAAACCTCCATAAGCAAACTTTAAAATCTAGTGGAAGTGATCTTATGGTCACATCGTATGGTCAGGTGTCCACAAACTTTTGCCCGTATACAGAAGTGTACCAGCTTCAGCAGGACAAATAAAATGATGAGCTTTTCTTGTGAGGGCCATGTAGATTTGTTATAGAGTTTTAATAATAACCGATGTATGCTGGTTGAGAAGGTACGAGTAGATCAAGAGCTTTTTCTGGGAACATTGGACATGAAGCAGGAAGACATTCTGGGCACTGATGGGCATCATATAGAGTGTCTTCCACTAATATTGGCACCCTGAGTAGATGTAAGCAGAGAAGGGCTGTGAAAAAATTGTCTGTTTACATTTTTAAAAAATACAAAAAAATCTCTGATGATCCCTAAACAAATGCTTGAAGAAATACAAGACTTCCTTCGCTCATTCACCAAGGGTGCCAATATTATCACACAAACACAGTTCGAGTTATTTAGAGTAACCACGCCACCTACTGGCATGTATCTGAGAGGAACCCAGAAAAAAATCCTGCATGAACCTTCAGTAGGGAACAAAACAAAGCTGGACTCGGAACCCGATAATGTTTAAAAATAAATAAATAAATAAAAATAAAAAAGAAACGATTTTTTTAAAATCATTTTAATTAATTGCACACAAATGACAGTATGATGTCCTTGAACTTTTTACACGTCTTTCCATTCAAACAGGGACCGCCCGAGTACTCGATTCCACAGCCAAATTCACTCTGGTGGACACGACAGAATTCCACCGATTTATTTATCGCTTATGAAAATAGGGGAAAAAACAAAAAAAACAAAAACAAAACCAGAACACTAACAATTTATCCAAGACCACCCACTGGAGCAAACTTGAAAACTGCTAAAATATTATTTATTTATTTTTTATTGGCTTTTAATAACATGTAAAAAGACACAGGGGGAAAAAAAACAAACAAACAAACAAACAAACAAAAAAAAACAATTACAAGAATTTGCAAGCCACTGCTCATGCTATCTTAAGCACTGTCATGAAAAAGAAAAAAAAAAATTAAGGACGTCACCAGTCAAGATTAAACCTTCAATTCCCAAATTAACCACTTTAGGTTACAGCCCCCCCCCCAAAAAAAAAAAAAAAAAAAAAAAAAAAAAAAAAAAAAAAAGACAGAAAAAATTGTAATAAAAAAAAAAAATAAAAGATCCATCAAGAAGCTGAACTTTCTCCAGCCAGGTCTCTTTTATTGACTTCAATAAGTGTGAAATGGAAATCTATTCTCAAAGAGAAGAAAAAAAAAAAAAGAAAAGAAAAAAAAAGGGGGGGGGGGTTTGAATATGAGCATTTTTTTTGCTTCTCGATTGAAAATCCTGAACCTGGACAATTGGTGGAAGACCGTATGTGGACTCGCAAATCAAAATCCTGTAAAAAGTCACGGGTTTTAAGACATTCCCTCGGCCAGACGGAATACAGCGTTGAAGTTGGAAATCCAGGTGATTTAAAGAAGTGGAAAGAAAAACAAAAACATCACTCTGAGCAGTGGATATTACGCAGTGGTTTTCTCGTCCTACTTACTAAAAAAAGAATTTGCAAGCTGTGAGCCCTTTGTGTGTCTACACAGTACCTGGTACTCAGGTATTATAACTCGCTAATCAAATGACTGATGAAGCTGAACTTCGGACCAGTGGTCTGCCTCCTTCTCCTACCAAGTACACGCTCCTATACGAACTTGAACACCAACCGAGAGCAGAAGTTCTATGATTAAACACCACTAGTCCCCCCCCCCAATGACATTCCCATGTATCACATGACTAGGCAACATGGCAGGCGGATTACGGATTTCCTGCGCCGAGTGGATGCAGGATGCGAGGTCTCCTATCTAACTGGGTAATCGGAACCAGCCTCCTAGCCAGATTTATTTTCCCATCCCTTAGGAAAACTAGCGTTGGACTCTCCTCAAGCGCCTGGATTTGATATGTACAAATAATACAAACGCTATTTCAAGACGAAAATGATTAAAACAATAAATACAGATTTTTTTTTTTCTCTCTCTCGAATGGCAAAAGAAAAAGAAGAAAAACGTTGCATGTTACACCGATCGCTGATTCCACATCAGAAGATTGAGCAACACAACCATCTCACGACATCAGACGGACATCAATGGCTGATTCACAGAGCTCACAGTGAAAACAAAGTCTCATAAGTTTCCAAACAAACGTGTCTAATTGAGGAGGGGGGGGGGGGGAAAAAGGGGGGGGGGACAAAACAAAACAAAACAAAAAACATGAAGCCTATTATTGGGTTCAATGTTTTTTTTTTTTTTTATCCCCGTCTGAGTTCATGCATTCAGAGAAATTACTTCTACAAGTCTTTTAAACGTTGTCTAGGTGTTGCCTGGGCTTCTTCTCAGCTCCATCTCCTGCCCTCCCCGAGTTCTAACGAATGCTGGTCCGTGTATTTCGCAGAATTTTAGAAGCCGCAGACTTGCGACCGAGTTTCGGATACGCACTCGTTAGCTCCTACTGTACAATATTTACCTGCTGGAACATCAGTTTCAAAAGTTCTCACTATTCAGAGTGTCTGAGACGAGAGAGAGAGAGAGAGAGAGAGAGAAGGAGAGAAAGCATTCCTTATTTCGGCTGATTGGAAATCCATCGCTTGTGAGAAAAGTCCAGGGCTGTTTTTAGTGATATATCGAAAGGGCATGACATAGCAAACAACATCTTTTTCTTTCCAGTGTTACTGAGTATTTAAAAAAAAAAAAAAAAGAAACAAACAAAAAAAAAAAACCACAATAATCAAGTCATGTTGTCTAACCTTTCAAGTTGTGGTCAGGTTTGCCTTTAGACTGAGGTAGGTTGTCAATTTCCATGGGAAAAAAAAAACAAAAAAAAATAGGGGGTGGGGCAAATAAATAAAATGAAAATCACAAAATGTTACCTTCCAAATCTGACCAATCCGTGCAGAGTTACAGAGACGGCGCTGAATTATTCTGTTTGCCCGACATTGTACATAAACCCAATCGAGTAAGGATTATAATCCCTATATAAGAAATGTTTTTTTTTTTTTAAATCAAACTCGCAGTTTTGTCTCTGCGTTACGCCGGCGATCGGTTCTGACGTCGTATTGCTGACGAGGAATCTTTCTCAAGCATCTCCTCACAAGACCTGGTGTCTACGGTGAAAGCTAAAATGCCTATAAGCGACTGTAGTGGGAAGATGGTGGAAGAGAAAGAATCGAGGGTGGTTTTATAACTCCGCAGTTATTTAAAGGGAGAAAAACAGTATCGAGATGTCGTGGTGGAGAAGACACGATGGCTTTAGTGGGCATCTATGGGTTTTCCAGTGGTGTCATGAGGATGCCCGCCTGCTCCAGAGGTCAACAGTTTGTGCACGTGTTTGTACGTCTGTATGAGTATTTTTTTGAGGGGGGGGGGGACATGTTTTAGGAGAGGAAAATAAGAGGGGGAGGAGGAGTAGGGGGCGAAAAAACAAAAAAAAACAAAAACAACAACATGAGAGTCAAGGGGATTTTTCCAGGGCTCGAACCCGCGTCCCCTGTCCCTCTGTCCGTATCTGCAGCCCGTTTCAGTATGCAGTGACAAGATCTTTGTCGTAATCGTATCGACCGCGCTTGGGCGCTGGGCTGTCCTGGCTGTCCTCTGTGTCCTCGCTGTCTCCACCCCCCCCACCACCCTCTTCCTCGTCTGATGAGTCGTCCAGCGTAAGGTCCACCACTGCACCTCCGCCTGAAGATCCGCTCGCAGCACCTGTGCCTGCCGCTGGGCCGCTAGATGCCGACCTTCCCGTCTGGCTCGTACTGCTGTGTGCTGGGGAGTGGCCGTTCGTCTCAGGAACACCTGAAATTTAACAAAAAATCAGTCTTTTTATAGTCACACCAGCAGATTTGGGTCATGTTCTCATCAACCTTCAGCATCTCCAAAAACATCCAACCCAACCAGACAGGTTCGAGCCAACTCAGATCATCACTCTGTACAAATGTGCTGAGCAGAGAAGCATCTCAGGACGTGGATCGGGTACAATAGCAGGAGGCCATGCCATGTTTTCCTCAACCTCCATGTACACACTCACCAAAACCCAAATAGAGTTATTCAAAAATAAATAAATAAATAAAAGGTAGCCTGGTCAGATGAATCATAACCAGATGATCAACCAGGTACAGTCAGAATTCAGTACCAACAGAATAAATCCATGGAATCCAACCTCCTGACCTGTGTCAGCCGAGAAACCAGATGTGGTCTTCTGCTGTTGTAGCCCATCCACCTCATAGGGGTTTTGGTTTTGTGTATGGCAAGATGCTTTTCTGCTCACCATGAAAGAACCAGAAGTCTGTTGTTCTCAGCAGTGTTTTCAGCCATGTTTTTTATTTTGCGCACCACTCTGGTACCAACCTCCAGGCAACAGATGATCAAAACCTTTTTTCCCCATAATTACAACCCTTTAGATCCCAGAACTGATATGGATTTGTTTCTCCAATTAGACACAAAGGAAAGTCTTACATATATCCACAACTGGATAATCTGGAGTGTGGTTATTTTCTCGCTCCCTGTCCTTTTCTTTGTCGTCTCTGATCGGCCTCCACGAGCCGTCAGTCAAATACTCGATCTCCTCCACGTCCTCCGTCTCCTTCAGGATCTCAGAGAGCAATCTAAAGCACACAGTAGCAAAAGTAGATTTTTTTAAATAAGAATCTCTGCTTGTAATAGAGGAAAAGTCAGTAGGAACACCATCATCTTACCCATCAATGGTGAGCAGCTCAAAGGGAGCAGGTTTGTCACACACAGGGCAGGTCCATGTGGGCTTCTTCTCGTTCATTTGCAAGAAGAAAACGGCATCGAAACACTGCAAGTGAGCGCAGGTGAGCGCCCGGCACGGCACTCCCAGACGCATCTTCACCAGCTGAAGAAGAACACGGAGATGGTGAGAATCATATATACTGAAGAAGATTCACACTTTTTCAAAACAGAGCTCCTCAAAAGCAATCATTCATCCCGTATGCAAATCAGAAGAAAAGGATGATGATGATAAATAAAAGAACAAATACGTACTGGGCAGATTAGAGACACTCGCAGTCCTGTAGTGGTGATCTCACTCTCTGGATCGAAACGCAGCTTGTCTTGAACTGCAGAGAAACAAACAAACATCTGAATAATCCAAGAGTAATCCACCACCCCTCTGAGATGATGTTCCACTAAACAGTTTGGAGATCCGTTCAGCCACAAAATCAGGTAATGATGTAAGTAAGGTGACGGGCCACAATAGGGATCGCATCTATGCTTAATAGGGTTGAGCTCTACAGCAGGAGACCTCCCACCCCATATCTTCATGGACATGGTGGTAATGGTTTTTAATGAGAACATCATGTGGCTGGAAATGATGGGTGTCCTAATACTTTTGTCCATATGCGGTCTCGTTCGATCCACTCACTGCGTTCGCGACATCGCTCGGCGCTCTCCACCGAGCAGTGCTTGAGTTGGTTGAACAGCTCTGCAGACGTGAAGACCCTCACCAGGTACACGGCCACGGAATAGCGCTGCAACAGGGGAAACGAGAACGGAGTCACGTGACCACACTTATTAAGGTGCAATCGTAGAGAACAGGCGGTTTTTTTTTTAAACGTACCTTTCCGAAGTTGCCCCATGTGATGGTGACTCTGTTGGTGGCTGTCGAGAGATGAAGCCAGGGCGTGATGTTTATCGGGCGACACGGACGACGAGGCTCCACACCTGGTTTGTTGGAAGGATAATAACCCTGGAGATGAGAGGTGAGAAAGAGATTGTTAAAAAAAAAAAATTTATCCATCCAAAACCCTCCATCCGGCAAATGAAATACTCAGGATCCGATCTAAGCCTACTTACGGGAACATGACAGTAGGACTGATTCACTTTGACAGCAATATTGGGAGGGTACTGATCCTCCTGGACACCAATGGAGTCTGTGTAACAGATTCTAGAACAAAAAAAAACATCGTGTTGGTTAAACATATCGGATGAAGCTCCTGAGAATTAGGATCAGATTTCTCGTTAAATAGTCTGATGAGGCATAAAATAGTGTACAAATATATTAAGATAATGGATTCATGGTCTGATTACAACCCTCATGAATGAGTGGTTATGCATGTTTATTTGGTTTCTACACAACAAACTCTGTAAAAGCACAAGAACTGGACGGTGAATGAGTGGAAGTAAGTTCTGTGGAGTCCAAACAAGATGGAGAACAGGAGAGAAGAAGATGTGATCAGACTCCCTCACTCCCCACATGGAGGTGGAAATCTAATAGTTTGGGGTTGTATTGGACCAGAGAAGGTCCTGGAAAGTGAAAGGAATCCTAATCCAACATGGCTCCCATTCCATTCTTTATCACCGTGTAGTTCCGTCTGGACTCCGGTTCATTGGAACGGACTTCATCGTACAACAAGATGATCGGAGGTGTACATCTGAGCTCTGCGAGATTGTTTGTATCCATCATGGAACAACCTGCCCAGACACCGCATATAAATCCTATTGAACAGCATCACAAAGAAAGAAAAGAGGCACAGCGAAGAATTTCAGCTGAAAGTTCGTCGAAAAAGAACTGTCCAGGTGCTGAAAGTGTGTACAGCTGTTCTTCATGCTATTTTCTATGTAAATACAGTGGAACATCTGGACATTTAAAGATTTTTTTTTTGGAATATTTCGTTACATCACAGAGTTTGTTGCGTTGAGACAAAAGGAACATGTGCTTCTAAAAACAGAACATAAACACTTGGTTTGTATGAAGATGTGTGAAGACAATAACATTCCCTTGTGATATTCGGACAGACTTACCTAAGACCCACCTGGACCGATTTCACTCCTGGACGAAGTTCACTGAGAACACAAGGATGGAGAAAAATCAGTCATCAATTTTGCATTAACGAAGTAATCCGTATGAACCGAGTATATACCACTGAACGCATACTTAACAATAAAAAACATTATTCTGCTCAGGTGGTCACATCCTGCTGTATTCAAATGCATTAAAAAATGTGAGAAAGTGAGGCATCTGTTGTGTGCATGAAGTCTAAAACTGAGGGTCCTGATGATGAGCGCAAACATAAAATGTTTAACATTGAGATCATTTTCCCCACCTGGAGTTTCGGATCTGTTCTATTTGGCCCTGTGTGAGTTCGAACACACACTGACTGTCCTGTAGTTTCTCACTGTTCTGTGCAACTGAGAAGAAAATTAACCGTTAGCTTTTAAGCAAAAATCAGCAAAAGAAAAATGGTTTGGTTTAGTGAATAAATCACGCACTTAGCTCAGTAGGTGGCAGCAAGGTTTCTAGGTTGTGGTAAAAGGGCAAGGGCACTAGTTTAACTTCGGCTGCTGGAGGAGCAGCCAGCTTGGGCATGCCGTTGAGGTAGTCTGTGCCCTGTGCTGTGTTTCGTGGAGACGAGTTGATGGTCGGATAGGACACTGCCGGTATCCCCTCCGGCCGACGAGCAGCCAACCACCCGGGCGCTTTGGGGAAGCGTGTTTCGTAAAGCTGCCGGACGTTCTTCAGCAGCTCCGGGCTGTATTCGGTCTGCACTAGTCTCAAAGCTCGTCCCACCAAGTCCTGCTTCAAGCCGCTTTTACTGCGCCCCATAGAGGCCAGCAGTGTCTGCAGGTCAGACACTCGAAAACTCTTCACCATGTTCTACACACAGGAGAAAGATGGATGTAGAAAAACAGAGAAAGAAAGTACACAAAAAGGGTCAGTGTATGTTTTAAGAGGGTCGTTTCTAAACAATTCGATGCAAAAAAAACTACGATTTATAACATTTTCCTGAACAAGTGAAGCTCTGAAAGATCTAAACAACAACTGCAAAGGATCTGTGTTGAATATTTACACACTCTGGAAATACGAATGCACACTGATTGATTTATTTAGACAATCTCGAATATTAGTAAGTTATATTACAAAATATGGGAATACACCAATACACAGATGTGGACAGGAGGCAGTGCAGGAAGGCTTCGGCTCAGATCGGCTCTGATCGGCTCCACTCGGCTGAGATCGGCTGAGATCGGCTCGGCTCGGCTCCATTCGGCACCACACTCATTTATTAGCTTTACTTCAGCTCTTGGTTGAAGGAGCTGCACTAAGTGACAGTTCTCTCGTGTCCTGTTGAACTCGGACTTGTTCTAGAATGTGAAAAGTGACCCTGGTGCTCCACAGTCCGCCGCCTACTGTGTGAGCCGGTGTTTTTTTTAACAGTCCCATCATTCATTTCCAGTGTCGTTAGCCTGTAGCAGCTAACCTCAGCTCCGTCCAGACCTCAGAGCCAAGCGCAGTTTCAGGGACTACCGACTACAGGAAACGGCTTGCGCTGAGCTCCGTGCTGCCCGAGTTCTCACCGCGGCTCAAACACGCGAGAACCGGGTCTCTCTTTAGTCCGCGGGAAGCTGTGGTTTTCGCGCAGCAAAAGAAAAACAGCCCCGTCTACTCACCATCGCCTCGACCAGCTCGGCCGCCATCTTCACAAAGCAGCCCCGCGAGAACCTGTGAGGGGAAAAGGCGGCGACGCGCCAATGAAAAGCGCCGGAGCGCTCGGACCCGAGCGCGGCTCGTCCAATCCTAGCTCGTGTCGTTGTCTGAGTGGGCGTGGCCAACGCCAAGGAGGCGGTGCCGCGAGGATTTAAAGTGACAGTACCGTTGAAAAAAGACGGATCCATTCCGGTCAGGTCTCACGGTCCTGACAGGCCGCTCGCTCTTCTACACATGCACAGTGATGTCTGAACCTCACAATCACACCGGCCCGGTTTCAATAGATCAGTTTTAAGTCGAAACTCGGTATATTTTTCATTCAGACTTGACCAGGACCACCGGGCTTTGGGCTTAAAGTCGATAGGGAGCGCATGGCCCCGGGTAGTCCGTTCCACTGCCCAGAAATCCAGTTCATAAATTCCACACAACCAGGCCTGAAAAGATCGAATGCTTTTGTTTTACTTTTTTCTCATCTCCATTAGGTGTTTAATGTATTGATATTAATAGATCCAGATGCATTTTCGTGGGTGGAACACGATTTGTTCGCGTTATACAACCAGAAATATATGAAAACAAAAAGAAAACGCAAACAAAATCCAACGCAACAAACCAAAAGGGATCAAATCAATGCAGTTCGTTCCGAACCGAACTCCAGGCCATGTTTTACCGGTGTGGTGGATGTGGTGGGGGAGGGGAGGACAGGGAACTGTACAGAACAACGCATGTGGGAAAGAATCAGGCCTGTGCATGGATATAAACTAGTCTGATCATCATAATACAGATTTTATCAATAATGATAATAATACTGATAATAAAACATCCATATTAGTGCCTTTGTTCACACCAAAATAAATGATTGTTCATCCTGAACATGTTGTAAAGACTGTTTTAAATTAGATAGACAGTATAAAGGTTAATATTTATAACAATCGATTTGTGTTTTTCGTGGAAAGCCTGTTGATTCTTGTGTGTGTATATATATATATATATATATATATATTAGCTGTGTTTTAAATTAAGTTAATTGTAAGGAACTGTGTGGATATTTATTTATTCTTTTAATTGCTGATGTAGGGCACAGGGGGCGCTGTGGAGCCGAGTGGGTTTATTTATTTATTTATTGAATGTCTGATGTTGAACACTAGGGGGAGTTGTTATTTAACCCAGTGGATATTTATTTGTGCAATGTCTAAAAATAAACATTAGTAGGCGCTGCTGAGCCGACTGAATATTTATTTGTGTAATATCTAATGTTAATCACTAGGGGCGCTCGTGTGGATATTTATTTGTTTATTGTCTAATAATAAACACTAGGGACGCTGTTGAGTCGAGTGGACATTTATTTGTTCAATGTCTAATGTTGAACAATAGAGGGCGCTCATTATTAGTTTGGATTTAATTTGTTTTGAAAGAGGCAGATGTAGAGGACAGAGTTTGGTGTGAAAGAGGCAGATGTAGAGGACAGAGTTTGGTGTGAAAGAGGCAGATGTAGAGGACAGAGTTTGGTGTGAAAGAGGCAGATGTAGAGAACAGGGTGGTATGGAGACGGATGATCCGCTGTGGCGACCCCTAATGGGAACAGCCGGAAGAAGAAGATGTATATGTGTTCAATGTCTAAAAATGAACGCTAGGAGTCGCTGTTGAATCGTATGCGTATTTATTTGTTTAATGTCTAAGAAACACTAGGGGGCGCTGATGAGTCGTTTGAATGTTAATATTCATTTATTTATTTATGAACTTGTTCGTTTGTTTATTTCTATGGCGCTTTTTACAATGGACATTGTTTGAAAGCAGCTTTAAAAAGTGATCTAATAGTGATTTTCATAGTAATTGTTGGTACCAGAAGGGCTGGTTTGAGTATTGCTGTAACCACTGAGGATCTTCATGCAGGCCTACAGTTTGAAGTAGGTGAGATGAGGAGGTCTGGGGTGCAGTCAGCATTCTAATTCATCCCAAAGGTGTTCCATAGTGTTGAGTTCTGATCTCTATAGTAGAACTATATCTATATCTTCCACTCCTGCTCACAGAAAGCTTACATCACTAGGTCTCCTGTCATGCTATCGCATCCAAACACATTTAATATTATTGTGTGTACAACTTTGTGGTAACAGTTTGGCAAAGATGCACATATGGCCGGACAAGTCATAATACTTTTGGCCATGCAGTGTATGAATAAGTGCATCATACATCCCTTAGAATAATCTGACACCATGCCCGGAAAGACACAGTACCACTAAAAACCTTAATTTGTGCAATAATTCAAATAAAAATCATTTCCTCACAAGCATTCAAAAAAAAAGAAATGTTTTTATTAGTGATCTAGGTTAAGACATTTTTTTTTTAGAGTCGTACAATCTTATCAAACATAAATGTTATTACTTGTGTTAATCAAGTAAAGTCGATCCACTCAATCATTCACACTTCACACGGTTCAGCCGTTTGTAAACACAATGGTCCTAATCGGAACATTACACAAAGTTTAGATACAG
The DNA here is from genome assembly GCA_024362625.1 of Silurus asotus. NCBI lineage: Eukaryota > Metazoa > Chordata > Actinopteri > Siluriformes > Siluridae > Silurus > Silurus asotus. Next base: position 1,473,140 of record MU551531.1, read on the forward strand.
CTGCAACACCAGCTGAAGGAATGGATCTCTGATCAGCATGGCACTGAAATCAGAAGCAGATGATCAAATGAGCGATCAAATCCGAATCCTGGCTGAACGGATTTTTCCACTCGGAATAATTTGGCGAACGAAATAAAATAGAAAAATAGAGATATATATTTTGACCATGCTAAATATAATAAAAGCGCATCTTTTACACATGCTAGATATAATAGAAGAGAAATTCAGGATCTTAGACAAGAAAAAAAAAAGGGGGAAAAAAAAAAAGGGAATGTTCTTGGCTAGCTGAGAAGCGTGCAACTCCTGTGCACATGGTCAGTGAATTAAAAAGGCAGATGGAATATGGCACGTCAATTTTTGACAATTAAAGAATATTCTGGTTTAAGATGTGCAGTTTTTGTTATGTAAGGCATCGTTTGGCAAAATAAACATCATCTCTCTTTTTTTTTTTTTTAGTGTAACGTTTCACATTTAGACTGAAAGGATTTGGAAAAACAAACCGAGCGAATATTTTATACTGTGATGTCACTCGCATCGTTCAGAACGTCGTTAAGATGTAAGCAGTTTTGACCAAAAGTATTGGGACACCCGAATGTTCCAGAGTCGGAGGCACATGATTGTATAGGATGCCTTTGGATGCTGGTATAAAGTAGTACATTTTCCCTTTACTTGAGCTTGGAGACCCAAACCTGTTCCAGCATGATCAGTGGAAGCTCAGTGGTTAATATGTTGGACTTTCTTATCGTGAGTGTAGCTCTAAGCATGACCACGCTGCCACTGCTGGACCCTTGAGCTTAGTTACGGCCCCTTGCTTTAGTTGTAAGTCGCTCAGGATAATTACGTCTACCAAACCCCCATAAATGAAAATAGTAGTGAAAGATATTGAGTTGCCTGCTGTTGAGCTCTGACATCATCACCCCTATTCAAACTGATTAACTGGAAAGATGAGTGCACCCCTGAGGCCTCCTCACCTCACCTCCATTAGTACCTGACTTTACTTACACTCTTTTAGCTTTCAAAATCTCCAAAATCTAGAGGAACATCTTGACTGATCTATCTTCTCAGAGGAGGTTATTATAAGAGCAAATACGGACCTAAATGTGGAACGGAATGTTCAGAAAGCAGATACCAATCTTACGTTCGGGTGTCCACAAACTTTTGGCCAAACAGCGTGTCTTACTTGGCAATTTTTGTGATGAAGTTTGTAAACAAATGTACAGCGGAGTTTATTAAATCCTGTGTTTCTGTGTTGTCAGTGTTTCACAGTCATGCTGTTCACAACGAGGCATGAGATGACCGAGATGATTACGGAGGAAGAAATGAACATTTGGAGTCCTGAGTGGTTTATCACCACGGCCTGTTTTCTGGGTAGCTGGGTACAGAAGCGGGGTACTGGGGCAGACTGGGGCCGGTCTCAGTAATGGTGTTGAAGCTGGCATCTCTCACAGGGGCACTCTTCCACGCGCCGGTGCTCCATTCTTCCTGGGCACGTTGCATGCTGCCTCCACCACCACGGTATAACCTGTGAACCTGAAAAAAAAGAACAGATGGGTATTTATTAGGGGTGTTTATTATCCAATACTTTTTATGTGCAGAACATAGTCTGAGTTTCTTCATGAACTTATTAAGTGGTGGACCACAAGTTTTGCTTAGTCTCCGTAAAGTAAATAATATATACTGTATATATACAATATACACACACACCCTGACCATATACAGATCTGTATTATCCAAATGGGTAAATCTTCTTCATCTTCTTCTTTTTTCGGCTTCATCATCCGTCTCCATCCCCCCCTGTCCTCTACATCTGCCCCTTTAAAACCAACCACCTGCATGTCTTCCCTCACCACATCCATAAACCTCCTCCTTGGTCTTCCTTTTTTCCTTCTTCCTGGTGGTTCCATCCTCAGCATTCTCCTACTGATATACCCCATGTCCCTCCTCTGCACATGTCCAAACCATCTCAATCTCACCTCCCTCACCTTGTCTCCAAAACGTCCTACATGCGCTGTCCCTCTAATAAACTAATTTCTAATCCTCGTCACTCCAAACCAAAACCTCAACATCTTCAGCTCTGCTACCTCCAGCTCCACCTCCTGTCTTTTACTCAATGCCACTGTCTCTAATCCATACAACATCTCAGGTCTCACCACAGTCCTATAAACTTTCCCTTTCACTCTCACAGATACTCTTCTATCACAAATCACTCCTGCTATCACTCTTCTCCACCCACTCCACCCTGCCTGCACTCTTTTCTTCACTTCTCTAACACACTCTCCATTACTTTGCACTGTTGACCCCAGGTACCTGAACTCCTCCACCTTCTCCACCTCTTCTCCCTGCAACCGCACCACTCCACTCCCCTCCCTCTCATTCACACACATGTACTCTGTCTTACTCCTACTGACTTTCATTCCCCTTCTCTCCAGCATGTACCTCCACCTCTCCAGGATCTTCTCCACCTGCTCCCTACTCTCACCACAAATAACAATATCATCCACAAACATCACAGTCCACAGAGACTCCTGTCTGACCTCGTCCATCAACCTGTCTATCACCACTGTAAACAGAAAAGGGCTCAGAGCCGATCCTTGATGCGGTCCAACCTCCACCTTGAACCGGTCTGTCGTTCCTACTGCACACTTCACTGCTGTCACACTGTCCTCATACATGTCCTGCACCACCCTCACATACTTCTCTGACACACCATACTTCCTCATACAATACCACAACTCTTCTCTCCACCCTGTCGTTCACTTTCTCTAAATCCACAAACACACAATGCAGCTCCTTCTGACCTTCTCTATACTTCTCCATCCATCAACATTCTCAAAGCAAATAATGCGTCTGTGGTGCTCTTCCTCGGCATGAAACTATACTGTTGCTCACAGATGGTCACCTCTTCTTTCAGCCTGGCTTCCACTACTCTTTTCCATAACTTCATGGTGACTGATCAACTTTATTTCCCTGTAGTTACTGCAGGTCAGCACATCTCCCTTATTCTTAAAGATCGGTACCAGCACACTCCTTCTCCATTCCTCAGGCATCTTCTCCCCTTTCAGAATCTTGTTAAACAATCTGGTTATAAACTCGAATGCATCTCCCCTAAACATCTCCACGCTTCTACCAGTAGGTCATCTGGTTCAACCGACTTTCCACTCTTTATCCTCTTAATCTCTGCTCTCACTTCCTCCTTACTAATCCTATTCACTTCCTGTTTCACATCTCCACACCATCCAACCTTCTCTCTCTCGCTCATTTTCCTCGTTCATCTGCTGCTCAAAATATTCCCTCCATCTTCTCAACACACTCTCCTCACTAGTCAACACATTTCCAATCCTTTACTGCTCTAACTTGCAGCACATCCTTCCCAGCTCGGTTCCTCTGCCTGGTCAATCGCTACAAATCTTTTTCACCTCCTTAGTGTCCAACTTCTCCTACAGCTCCTCATATGCCTTTTTTTTAAGGCTTTCACCACATCCCTCTTTACCTGCTGCCGCATCTCCTTGTTCTCCTGCCTACTTTTTTTTATCACTCTGTCGATCCCAACCGCTTTCTCCTTCTGCTCTCCTGCACTTCCTCATTCCATCACCACGTCTCTTTGTCTTTCTTTCTATTTCCAGATTACCAAGAACCTTTCTATCTGTCTCCCTCATCACTTCTGCAGTAGTTTCCCAATCATCCAGCACCTCTTCACCACCTCTGAGCTCCTGTCTGACCTCTTCCCTGAACCTCACACTACAGTCTTCATCCTTCAGTTTCCACCACCTTAGTCTTCTTTCAGTCTTCACTCTTCTCCTTTTCTTCTTTACCTCCAAACTGTCTTACAGACCACCATCCTATGCTGTCTAGCTACACTGTCCCCTGCCAACACCTTACAGTCTCAAATCTCCTTCAGGTTTCATCTCCTACATAGAACATAGTCCACCTGTGTGCACCATCCTCCACTCTACCTTTCCTCCACTGTCATTTCAATCCTTTTAACAAATGTAATCAATTTAATGACATTTTTCCATTGAATAGATCTTATTTAATCATGCAATTATTTCTGGCAAATTGTAAAGTGTATTGCATTAATATGATTTTTCTTTACTAAATTTTTATAAAATATACATTTCAAGTAAGATTTTTTTTTTATTGATTTAAAAATGTAAACTTTTCACAAATGTTAAAAATAATAACCTGCATTAATAAAAAAAACGACAAGCAAGTTAATGTTCTGCGCTTCTTCTCCCCAAACCGTAACTTAAAATCCCTGAATTTTGTGTACTGTTACACTACTATTATTTAATATCAAAAAAATTAATTAAAACCCTATACACACGTCCTCACACAGGTCACCTGACCAGGCCACACACCAGGGGATTCAAGTGTAGAGGAAACATTCAGTTACATACAGATTTTTACGGGGGGGGGGGCGAAGAAAAGGTGGAAGAACGGTGCAAAAAATGAAGGTGCAACAGTGGAAGAACAGTGATGCATAAACATTTTTTTTTATTTTAGCATCAAATACTCACCCTGATCAAAACCAGTCCCATAAGCACGGTGACTAGAGTGAAGAGCAGAGTGGCGATGAGCATAAACACAGCAGAGACCACGTTAGTGCTGAAAAAAATCACTGTAGCGATCCAGCCACTAGAGCGATTTACAAGAGAAGGGGGAAAAAGAACAAAGTTAACCATTACCACACCCCATATCTCTCAATCTCTCTCTCTCTCTCTCTCTCTCTCTCTCTCTCTCTCTCTCTCTCACTGTGTGTGGGGTTGCTTATGAAAATCATGTGATGATGACAATCACAGTTCTCTTTGAGCTGATGAAATGTATAGCCAGTTTTGCAATATACAGTATATATTGGCCAACACCAGGCCAAAAGACTCCCTGAAGACAATATTAAATGCAAAGTAACTAAAAACACTATATGATCAAAAGTTTGTGGACACCTGACCATTAGATTGGTTTGTGCTGTTTGAACATCTCCCATTTGCTGGTATAATAATGTCCATTCTTCTGGGAAGATGTTCCACTAGATTATGAAGGGTGTGCTTGTGGAGATCTTTTGTGAACATTCATTTAGCCACAGGGGTGTAAGTAAAGTCAGGTACTAATGTAGGTGAGTTGTGCAAAAATCAGTGTTCCAAAGTAAACCATGTTGTCATGAAGCTGGACAAAGGAAACGGGTCTCCTAGTTTAAGTCTAGGAAACATCTACATCAACAATTTGTGGTAACAGTTCAGAGAAAAATTAGATATGACCTGAAAAATTGGGCATCCTCAAACTTTTATCAGCATAGTGTAGTAAAATAAATATATAAAATTTAATAAAATGAATAAATTAATTAATACAGCATATTATTTAAATGATCATTTTGGACGGAAATTGCAAACGAGTTCATAAATGTATCAGGGTATTCCTCACCATGCACCCCAGTTGTTTATTCCCAGGGTCTGAATGAAAGCGAGGACACACTGAAGGAAGAAAATGAAGAAGAACGTCATGAAGTTAAAGGAACTGTCAGCCCTGTGGAAAAACAGATCGAATCAGATAAAAACAGACAACAAGAAATGCATTTTAAATGTTAAACATTCTTCTTTTTTTGTGGAGTGTTTTACCTAAACGCTTTGTAAAGAGGCCTGAACCAGCAGGTGTATCCGCAGGGACTGAAGAGCACGAGCCACAGGAGCCCGAGCCCCAGGTTGACCGAGCTGCCTCCACCCGCCACCCAAGCTATACAAGCCACCAGGTTGACGCAGAGTGCGATCGAGTACACTGTGACCACAGAAATGTCAAAACATTGTCAGAAACATTTAACACAAATGTTGTTAGTGGACACCAAATTGGTAGCACTTACAGATCCAAAGCTTGTAAACTCTGTGAACAATCTGGCGGTGAGGTAGAGGAATTTCCTCGTCAACATTGTGGTAGAAACACGGCTTGATGCGCATGAACTTGGGCAGAGGGGGGAAGTTGTTGACTCGCTCTAAAGAAAAATAATTATAATTTGGACTGAAACAATATTTTATAAAACACATGAAATTAAACCCATGATCTTATTAGAGATGATGACCTACACTATACGAACAAAAGTATTGGGACACCTGACTTTTCCGACCATACGTCGGTATTCCCCAAGCTGTTGTTACAAAGTTGGAGACACACAATTGAATTGGACATCTCTGGATGCCCTAGGAGACCCAAACCTGTTCCAGCATGACAATGCCCCTGTGCACAAAGCCTGGTCTATAAAGACACGAGTTGAAAAAATCTGTGGAAGATCTTGAGTGGACTGCTATAGAGCTCTGAACTCAACCCTATTGAACACCTTTGGGATGAATTGGAACACTGACCTCACCTACACCAGAACCTGACTTTACTAACACCCTTTTTTTCTGAATGAAGCTCTACAAACTACAAATTCTAATGAAAGACCTTCCCAAAAGAGTGGAGCTTTTATAACAGCGAATTGGAACTAAATGTGGATGGAATGTTCAATTATCACACACGCTTCTTCAAGTCAGGTTTACATACTTTGGGCTATATACTGTACTAAGAAAGAAATAACCTCCTACACCCTTAAAGAGGACCTAAATGCCTAGCATATCACTTTATTGATTTATTTACTATACTTTTTTTTTTTTTTTATCCTTTTAATACCTTAAGCAGGTCGTGTAGGAGTGGGGTTATACTCTCAAGAATTGTGTAATATACATTATGTATTTTTTTATTTATTTAAATATACGTATGTGTACGTATATCTTTTTGTATACATAAAACACTGGACAAACATCATTACACAAATTGTGAAATTTGTGAGGAACACAGACGATCTAGAGAACTTTTCATTTTATTAACACACGCAAGACAAGTACAAAATTTATTGAGGAAAAAATTTTTTTCCCCACCCAGAAATGACAAACAATATTATTTTGTATGGAATTAGATTTAAAATATACTACATAATATAATAAAAAGTAAAACAAATTATAAAGGGACAGGAATAAAATCCACTCAGTCGTCACTTTGATGATTGTGGAATAATAATAATAATAATAATAATAATAATAATAATAATAATAATAATTTTCACTTACCTGTCATTTTCAGTTTTCTGGGAAATTTTAAAAGAGACAAAGAGAGAGAGAGAGAGAGAGAGAGAGAGAGCGCAAAAACATTAATAAAATCAGATAAGATATGCACAGCTGTATGCATTATTACATCCAGCTATTTAAACACAACAAATCATCTATACATATAAAACTAATAAACTAATAAACACAGGGATCTCAATAATAACCGATAATAAGTGTACATAATAAATGAATAAAGCGCTAACTCTGAAATACTCTGATCACTTCACAAAAAGGGATAATTCGGGTCCCTCAGCACCTTTATGATCTCTGTGCAGGTAAAAACGAAAGAACATATAAAACGTTAGTTCAGTTTATATACGGACATGGAAAAAATAACACCTACCTGTGGGAATACTAACTTTGCTATGGATAAGGATAGAAATGCTGGAGAATCCTGGAGAATAACGGAAACGGATCTGGGGTGCTTCTGGGAAATGTAGTTTTTATAGAGGGCTATTTCGTTTCCTAGTCAACCTGAAATTACTGCAAAGAACTACAATTCCCAAGACTCATTAGAAAAAGGGTGTAAACGCAACTCTTGTGACTAACACCCGGAAGTTTGAGTTGCTTCTACGTTTTGCATGTGGTCTTAGCCTTTGGGTATATATATATATATATATATATACATTGGGACACCTGACTTACCCAGGGATATGTGGTTCTTTTCCAAACACAATTTTATAGAGTTTCTTTGGCTGCAGTAGTATGAAATGTTCCCTTTTACTTGAACTAGGAGAACCAAAGTTCACAATGCCCCCATGCACAACGCAAACTTCATGAAGATATGCTTTACATGGGTTGAAGTGGAAGATCTCACTATTAAACACCTTTGGGATGAATGTGAACATTGACTGCACCCCAGGCCTCCTCACCTCACCTACATCAGCACCTGACTTTACTAACACCCTAATGTCTAAATGATCAAAAGTGTCTACAAGTACATTCCAAAATCTAGTGGAACATCTTTTCAGAAGAGTGAAGGGAATTCTAAGAGCAAATTGTGACTAAATGTGGAATGCGATACTCAAAAACACATACCGTACTTATGACCAGGTGTCTACAAACTTACCGGGAATATAATGTAGATTTTCCCAAACCGTCACAAGCAATAATTATTCAGAATGTCTCTGGATGCTGTCGCATGACAATTTCCTTTTACTGGAACTATTCCAGCACCATAATGCACAAAGAAGACATGGTTACCCAAGGTTGGAGTCGAATGACTTAAGTGGTCTCTACAGAGCCCTTACCTTAATCCCATTGGAATAAATTGGATATTGGCCAACTGAACCCCAGTCTACCTCACCCAAGGCAAGTTCCTAGCCCCAGTAATGCTCTTTTAACTTAGAGGACTAGAAGATCTGGTTTTCTTACTTTTGCTTCCTAACATATTTTCTCTTGGTAAATCTGCTGATACAAACCAGGATGTCATTAGTGCAATGTTCAACCAAGCTGAGATGTCTCACTACTTAAAAAAAGGAATTCTTCATTCTAGTAGCACAGAGTTGATCAATAAAATGATCAGTCAGTTATAGCTTGTTTTCACTGATTACTTTGCTTGCTAGGGAGACAGTAAATAGTAAACAATGCCTGCGGTGATGCATGAAGAGTGATAAATGGGTGGTACTTAGGGCCTGTGATTTAGTGGCTGTGTTAATATATTTGCATGTTCAGCAAATTGTGGCATGCAAATGTGTCAAAGCTTTTATTAGATGGATCATTTCATTTTCTCCTCACAAGTATATTTCTGATTTGGGAAAATATATATATATATATATATATA
>MU551531.1:1482598-1503471 GCA_024362625.1 Silurus asotus
TATATATATATATATATATATATATATAAATATATATATATATATATATATGTCTAATATTTGCTGTAGTTTTCCTGTAGCCTTACTTAATCATTTAATTGTACAAACTGTCACTAATATCTGCGAACATAACAAATAAAACGTATTTGACACAAAAACCCTGAAAACTAAACTTTTTCCTTGGTATTTTTACTTTAGTCACTGAATTTGTTATTATTGATAATAATCAGCACCAACATGTTCCTCACATGTTGATTTACATCTTCAGGATTTCAAGTCAAGTAGGCTTTATTGTCATTCCAACCATATATACTACTGTACACAGTGAAACCAAAGAAAAGAAGAGGAAAAAAAGAAAAGAAAAGAAAATTCATATAAAAATGAATTGTTTTGGGTGGGGGCGTGGCCAAAGTTCAGACGGAAACCCGGAAATCTGTTTGGGTTTCCGTGTCCGTTGCCGTACAGCCAATCAGTGGCGGAGATAGAGGCTCGCGCATCAGCTCCCGCCAATTCTGAGTTGAGCGCGAGGGAGTTCAGTAGGGGATGCGAGACGGCTAGCGGTGGAGCTAATCACAGAGTCAGTCACTCAGTCCCGTCCGTCCACAGGAAAAAAAAAAGCGCCTATTATTATATATAAAAAAGTAATAATAAGAACAAATGAAGATCCAATGAGGGTTCCGGACGTTTTCTGGACGTGAAAACGAATCAACTTCTACTTTTATTTACACGTTCATCATCATTACTACTTTTTTTTACCTCAGCGAAAGTTCCGAATGGTGGCGGTGATGCTCGCGGCCGAGGACCCATCATCACCCGTGCCTTTAGCCTGCACGCCCCGCAGAGGTCCGAGTCGAAGATAAATCTTGACCTAATATTTATTTTTTAATTTTAGTAATAAACATATATAAATGTTCGGATGTATTTGAAAGTAGATTGGGTACGCTAGTTAGCTAGCTTGGCGAGTTGCTAGTCATGGATGTTAGCATTCAGTGTCTGTAGTGTTTTATTGTTTTATTAAATTATATGGATTAACTGCAGGGTTTGTAGCTGGCAGTCGAATCTAAATTATATAGAAAGTTAGGTGTTTAAATGGTGCGCTTTTGTATTGTTTAGTATTTTTGGGGTGTTTATACACGGCGGTGGACAGACCGCAGGCCCCGAGCTCAGAGCACCGGACTCGGCTTCACTGAATGGCGGGAGAGTAGAAAGAAAACACAACACAGTCAAACTAGTTTGGGTTCATTCTCTCAATCTGGTGTTCAATTCAATACGAAATACGCCTTTCTAGCTGTGTTGTGGTATTTAGTAAACGGTACGATGTGGGTTGGATTTTGTTTATATTCTAATTTACATAGTTAAAGTATTTTCGAGTCATGAGCAGGTGAAAGGATCTGCTCAGGTCACTCCTTTGTTTGGAAATCCTGCAGTGAAACTATAAAAAAGTTTATTTCCCGCACTTTTGTATCTATATATTGTTATTGGTGAATTATATTTTTCTGACTCTACGAATGCAATTTTTTGTGATAATTAAAACTTTTTTTTGTGTATATAATAAGGAATGGATTGTGTGGACAAAGCCAACACTGCCAGCAAGAAACTCGTTCAAGGTAACACATTTCCTAATTTCACTTGTGAATTAAATCCATAGTTAATTAGTTAGTCTTTATTTACCCATTGTGAAAGGCATTTGGCGAACATCTCTTTTACAAAAGAGACCTGATCAAGAAGAAAAAAAAACTATGTGCTTTTTTAAACAACCCAATACACATTTGGTCCCCATTTGATGTACTAATAAGCTCCACTCTTCTGGGAAGATCTTCCTCTAGATGTTGGAGATGTTGTTCAGCCACAATAGTTTTAGTAAAGTTACTTACTGATGTATGTGAGATTAGGAGGACCTGGGTGCAATGTTTTCAAGAAAATTGAATGGCAGCACATCAAGACATCCTATACAGTTGTTTGCCTCAAAGATTGTACTAACAGTTTACTTAGGTGTTCTGAGATCTTTGGATTGTTTTAATTTGAGTTGTAACCTTTAAATACAGCTAACAACTAGTGATAAACTGGATTTCCAGTCTAAATAATGCACTTCTTTAGTATTTTTTTTTTTGTGTTAATATTTTGATTTTAATGTTTTCCAGCACGTCTTCCATTCAAACGACTTAACCCTGTACCCAAGGAAACTGGGAAGACCAAAAGAACCAAAACAGAAGCTTCTCCTCTTCCTACCCATGAACCGAGCGCCTCTGATGGGGAGAATGAAGTTAATGCTACCTCTACACCCCTGCAACCGAGACCTGCTCTGAAAAATGGCCGTGGCCCTCTTGATGGTTTTATGAGGCGGACCAAGTATCCTCTGGTTAGTCCCGGTTCTGCTGTGGTTGTTGACTTGACCGAGGACTCGAACTCCGCCGATGTCAGGACACAGCCTTCAGCTCCCGTAGATGCGCTGTGTTCTACAGCTGAAAAAAATACCCAAAGTGTCACAGAAAGAAAAGGGGCTGAAGCTGTTTCTGACGATCCCTTGCCGTCAGAAGAAACGATGGAAACCGATGAAGCTGAGGACAGTGTCTCTCACCCTCATTTGGACAGCACTTTGGAGTCTGAACCTGAGACGGAGCAGGATGAGAATCAGCCAGATGAGACTGAAGATAGTCAGGAGAACAAATCTGTTTTGTCTGAAAGCTCGGTTTCCTTGATTGAGAGTTCTCCAGAGCCCAATAAAGGCACACCAACCTCTCCTGCATCAGTGAGTAGACAAACTGAACAATGCAGACCTTACTTTACAAATCCACATAAATAGAAAAGCAGGCAGGAATATTTAAATAATGATGAGGACTCTTCCTGGAATGTAGCACTTGTTACAAAAGTGTTGTTCATATGGTGTAATCTGGAGGGTTTATTCATTGATTAATCATTCGTTTGAAGCTTGCCTATTATAGGCATCTCTGTTTACTTATGCCAAACAGGGCACATGGGTGGTCCAGGGATTATTGCCATTTGCATCAGGAACTATATAGTGACTTATACTATCTGATTACTACAAAAAAAAATCTCATATCTCTTGTATGCAAGTTAGTTTGATTTCCAGTCAGCTCTGCATATATTGTTTCAATCCAGCTCGTATGAAAAGTGCACTATTCTGAATGGAGCCATTTAATGAATACATATAACATATATTTTTTTCTCCCTTTAGGAGCCACAGATGAACACTGAGCAAAAACAATTGAAAAGACGCTCTCTTAAGGTAAAACCTGGACTTTTCCAAGTGTCATTGTTTTGAGTTATACAGAACCACCTCTTCTTACATACTCAATTTGTTCCAAGACAAATAAACCCTATTTAAAATCAACTAGACACTTTATAAAGCTCTATAACCAACTCCATAATGTCGCTAATGCATTGTGTTGTTCCATAGCTCAGCATTTTTCCTTGAAGTAAATGCATACATTTTATGATTGAATCCATCCTGAAATTCACAAGCATCGTGTCTCATCGAGGACCTCATTCTTGAGGTCCTCTGACAGATGGCTTTTTGACCCGAATCAACAGCTTGCTTATGAGGAAATGCTAACAAGAGCCCGGCGTCTTTGTAAATTCATTAAGGCTAATTATTTTGCCTTCGATGATTCGTTTAGTTCATTTAACTTCACTACGGAGCACTGTGTTTCCCACGGACCATAATTATTCCCGCGCCACCTGCTAAATTCTGCCGCTCTATGGACAGGTAACAGAAGACGCTGCAGAATGAAAAATGGTGGAACGAGGAGAAAGCATTTAGGGAAAGGTTAGCGGAAAAGGTTCACATTGAAGCCTGTTTCTGCCACAATAAATATACAGTTTGTCTAATTCCTACTTTTTCTCTCTCTCGCAAGTCCGAGTTTTGTTAGCCAATTAGGCAGCGTCACCCACTCTGTAGTGCGAGGAGGCTTTACATGTTAAAAAATTAAATGGGCTACAATCAATAAAATCGAATGGTATCAAACTAAACCTCGGATCCCTGGAGAGAACGCAGACAGATGAAGCATATAGGCGTCTCGTTCATACACCAACAGCTTCAAACGTCAGGCCGACAAAAAGGTTACTAGAAATGTAGGATGTTTAAAAGTCAGAATTGAGCGGAAAAAAACCCTCTGAATCAGGCAGACTTTATTTTGGCTTCTGTAGGATTCAGGCAAAAGGATCATGTCAAACTAAAACAAAGAAAACTACGAAACTACGTTTCTGCCACTGAATTAAAAAAAAAATCAAAAAGGGGTTATTACTTTTTATTTAGTCTACAGACTTTTCCCCCCTCAGAATTGTGAGCTATGAACTCGCAATTATGAGAAGAAAAAGTCAATTATATATATATATTTTTTTATCTTGCAATTGTGAGTATATAAATGCAAAAAAAGTGCGAGTACACTTCTATAAAGCAGAACTCTGTAACTGTAAAAACGTTATGAAAATGAGAGATTTATATTTTAAATAATTTTACGCATTCCTTTATATTTTGGCATTTTGTGTTTATATATATATTTTTTTTATTTTAATGTTTTGCTGACCAAAATGAGGTCATGTGTACTGAAGGTTTTGTTATTGTACTTGTGAAAAGATATTGGACTTGTGATCAGGAGTTCATGAGTTCAAATCGCAGTAACACGAAGCTGCCCTTGCTGGGGCTCTTGAGCACAGCCCTTAACACCTGCTCAGATGTATAAATAAGACAATCAGTCGCTCTGGTTAACGGTGTTTACTAAATTCAAAAAAGGTGAAGTACTTTTTTTTTTGTTAAAAAGTTTTACTACCTCACCCACCCACAGAGTGCTCAAGAGCTGGAGGAGAAGCACAGACAACGAGAGGAGAAAGAGCAGCAGAAACAGGATGCTAAGGCCGCCAAAGAGAAGAAGCGAGAGGAAGCGCGGAAACTGAAAGAGGAGATGAAGAAAGAAAAACAAGAGAAGAAAGAGAAGGAAGAAAGGGAAAGGCGAGAGAAAAGGGAAAAGCATGACAAAGAGAAGGCCGAGAGACAGCAGGCAAAAGAAGAACAGCGCAAAGTGAAGATCGAGTGAGTCTCGTTTGGTTTTTATCAAATTAAATTTACACCGATAAAGAGAACACGTTAAGTTACCTGTTGGCTTTATTAATATTTTTTAGGGCTAAACTTGAAGAGAAAAGAAAAAAAGAAGAGGAAAAACGGTTGAAGGAAGAGAAAGAGGTGAATTGAGTTAATTTTTTCATAACCTGGTTTTTAATCTTTTCAGGCCTCAGCATTTATACAGTATCTCACAAAAGTGGGTACACACCTAACATTACAGGTGTACTCTCTTTTTGTGAGATACTGTATGTGGCCAACAACATGGGTTAAATTTTTTATTCATAAGTTGCAGTTCAGTATTTCAATCTTTCTTTAACCCTTTTTTATTTATTTATTTAGAGAATCAAAGCAGAAAAGGCCGAGATCACACGATTCCTACAGAAACCCAAGCCTCAATTAGCACCTAAGGTTAGATATCCCTTGATCTGATCAGTATTTTTTTTTCCATCCACTTTTCGGTATCTACGGTTTTTGGTGACTTACAGATCATTACATTTCAGACTCTGGCGTCCGTCTGTGGGAAATTTGCACCGTTTGAAATCAAAGAACACATGGCTTTGGCCCCACTTACTCGTGTGCATTGTGAAGAGGCAGTTCTTGAGGAGCTGGATCAATTCCTGACAAAACCCAACCACACTCTTGACTGCTTGAAGGACTGGATAAACCGTAAACCACGCAAGTCAGGACCAACCAAACCCAAACGCACAGACACGCCAAGGTTAGTTTACAGATAGACTATATGGCTAAAAGTTTGTGGACATCTGACCTGCTTTTTGCACATACCATTCTACATTTAGTCCCTGTTTGCTCTAATAATAATCTCTACTCTTCTGGGAAGATGTGAGGGGAAAAAATTGTGCTTATATAGCCAGAAAAGGTGTTAATAAAGTTGGATACTGGTGTAGGCCTGGGGTTTAGTCAGCATTACAATTAATCGAAAAGTGTTACTTAGCATTGAAGTCAGAACCTCTGTCAGGAGATCTTCCACTCCAAACCATGTAAAGCATATCTTCATGGAGCTGGGCTTGTGCACAGTGGAATTCTCATGCTGGAACTGGTTTGCGTCTCCTAATTGTAATTCCTTTTTGCCTTCTAAACAGAGACTGCGTAATGCTTGATGATTGCCCAAAATCTGGTGTTCCTGACCACAAACGTTACGGACGCATGAAGCTTCTTCAGTTTCGTGAAAACTATCGCCCTGCTTACTGGGGCACTTGGAGCAAAAAGAGCACTCAGATATCGCCTCGTTGTCCTTTCAAGGTGGACAAGGTAAGAATTTTTGGATTATATTTATTATTAATTTTGAATAGTTGTTACATGGAAAAAAGCAAATAATACTAGAACTTGACTTTCATATTCATTTCATTGTAAAGAGGAAACTGAAGCTTGAGTTGTCTTAATTTTTAACATTTTGTGTTAGGATCTGCTTGACTATGAGGTGGACAGTGATGAGGAATGGGAAGAGGAGGAGCCAGGAGAGTCCCTGTCACATAGTGAAGGGGTGAGGGATTTTTTTTATTTGCATTATATATATTTATTATACTGCAAAGCCATGATCAGGTCTATTTAGAGTGTTTTTAGGTTTATTATTCTTCTGTGTAAATTGGTGATTACCAGATTATTATTATTATTATTTATTTATTTTTAAGCCCTTTTGCAGTTTAAAACTTATTTGTGTACTTAACATCTTTAAGGCCGTTACATTATCAGACCATGATAGTGATTAATCTTTATGAAAAAAAATTTTGTTTTTGTTTTTTAAATGGTGGGCTGTCTAACTTGAGAACAGAGGTTGAACTAACAGAATCTGTAAATATTGCAGAATCATGAATGACCAGTAGGTGACAGAGTAGCATGTATTCTATCATATTGGCCCAGCAATTAGGTCTAGTGGAGCACTATAGGACAAATTAATCTACAGCAAAAAGCAACTCAATTTGATTAAAATAAGTGTATTATCAGCAGCAATGGAAAAGCTTGTGCTGCTTTAATAAAGGGGAAGAATCCAGAAAATTCAAACATGTATTTGAGAAGCTCATAGTAAAGCGAATCCGTCTAATTTTACGGGAGAGAGATATGTAGTATAGGTATGGGGTTGAAAACGAGCTTTATTGTTTCTAGTATAAAATAGTTTAGTGAAGTATTACGCTGTATGTGTTTACTAGTATTATTAAACCGTAACAAACTTGAAAAACAGCTTAATTAAACATTGGGGGATTTTTGTAGTTTGCTAGATACTCTATCATCTCATCCTTTGATCTTATATCTATGTTTTCAAATATTAAAGTTTTTTTAGATAATAAAACATCTAAAAGCTAAAACTGATATGCTACAAAAAAAAATCTAAACTGAAATTCAAAATCGAAATGCAGAACTTTTTTTAACTAAACCTTTATAAAAATAAATAAAAGAGAAAGAATAACTATTTTTAACAATAATAACTGGTGCACATCTCTTGTATCAGGTAGACTGATTAAATTGTACTCCGATTTAGTTCCTCATTATGTGTGTTGCATTAATTTATTCCACTTATAGATTGACATAGTAATTAATGTTAATGGCTGATTTGGGTTTTCTTGACAGGATGATGATGACGATGGTGATGATGATGAAGAAGACGATGGCTTCTTTGTGCCCCACGGTTATCTTTCAGATGGCGAAGGAGCGCTTGAAGATGAGGTACTAAATGAATCAGATTTATATTGGCTAATTATAGCTGTGTGTTATGTGTAGACCAGTTTATTCATTTTGGGAACAAGGTCTAAACAGTTACTACATTAATGGAATGAGACTTTGACCTAACACTATGGACTATTTTAAAAACTCCTGGTGCAAATAGCCCTTTATCCCCCTCTTAGATGGAAAGTGGTCATGAACATTTTTTGACCGAGTTAGAATGGTCTTCTCTGCAGATGTCTACTGTGGGGAACATAAGAGTTGCTAGTACTTTGTTGCCAGTGATGTTATTTTCGTTCACACATCAGAAATGCTATAGCACACTAATATGGAGTTTGGTAGGCTGCTCTCAGTGATGGCACGATAGAAGCTGAAAGAACGTGAATATAAGTCAATGTTTGTTTATTTATTTATTTATTATTATTATTTTATTTTATTTTTTTGGCAATGTAGCAGCCTATATTGTCTTGTTTGTTTGTGTAGGAGGGTGGTGACCTTGAGAAGCAGAAGGTGCGTCAGAAGCTGAAAGCTCGGGAGTGGGATGAGCTGATGGCTAAGAGGAAGCTGAACGTGCTGGAGGCAGTAGTAAGAGGCTGCGTGTGGGACGGAGAAGATTCTCCATTAGAAATGTTGCAGTCTTATGCCATCTGCATGATCGAGCCTCTGAAAAATGAGGACCCCAACACACCTGAAGAAAAAGTTTCACGCCAACAGAGAAATGAACAGTGTGAGTTTACAGTGTGCGTCTTCTTTAGTTGTAGTGCTCTCTCTCTATATCTATCTATCTATCTATCTATCTATCTATCTATCTATATATAAACCTTCAGTGCAACACGCGTTTATTCATTAGTCCTTTCATTACACCGGAAAAATAATTTTAAATTACAAAACATTTATGTCATTAACGCGTAAAAAATCTCAAATCAAGCACCAAAATCCAATTAAAATATGGTAAGAGTACATTTTTCAAATTACGGCGCAGCTCGTAAAAAAATAAACTGCCGTGTGTATGATATTTGCTCAGTGCAAAAAAGAGGGGTAATGGGAAACTGGTATCTGTTCTTTATTATGTGTCTAATAGACATGGTATTCAAATTATACATCTATTACCTTTAAAACATTTCTAGTTTTTATGCTCTATGTTGAATATGGTTTCACTAATAACAAACACAGATTTGCATAAAGCATCCAAAGTTGTCCATGCCCATGTTGATTAGAGTGTTAAAAACTTAAAGTATTCATTTAAAGTACATTTAGAACAGATAAAGGTGTGATTAAGTTGCAATTAATCACGATGTAGTTCATGTCAAACATGCAACTAATCACATTTAAATATTTTTATATTAACACCTCACTGTAGGAATGGTATGTGCTTTTTGACATCGTTTTCCACATTTTTATTCCCCTTTTGCTGTTATACTAACCTCTACTCTTCTGGGAAGATGTTCTACTAGAATTTGGAGTGTGCTTGTGGAGATTTATTCAGCCATAAGGGTGTTACTAAACTCGGGTACCAATGTAGGTGAGGTGAGGAGGCATGGAGTGCAGTCAGTGTTCCAGAGTTCTATAGTGAACACTCAAAAACCTATTTGTGGTGTGTCCTAATACTTTTGCTCGACCGTACTACATTGTGATTGTCTTATTTTCTGTAGAATTTCAGGCAGATTTATTTTACACGAGAGTGACTGAGTAAACTTTATCTAAATATTTGAGCTTTTAATTGAATATTTGTGTGTGTGTGTGTGTGTGTTTTCTAACTTAGGGCTCGCTCAGCTGTTGCCCCTGCTACATGGTAATGTTTGCAGCAGTAAGGTGATCATCACAGAGTTCCAGGAGTTTTGTCGACAGCAACAGGCATCTTTACCTGCAGGCAGCCCACAGAGCTGTGCAGACAGCGTTCCCCCCAGGTTACTCACACATGATTGATTTTTATTTTCATTTTTGCAAGAAATTTAGGCTGTGATCTGTTCTGTGTTTTAGTCAGTTCTGTTTTTGTTGTTCATCAATATATGAGCCATCTAATGTGTTTAAGAAACAAGGAATATGTTTTGCTTTGCTTTTTTCCCCCCTCAATTAGGATCCGAGTGAAGCGTCTCATGAAGGAAAATGCGGTATACGAAAAGAGATCAACGTATAAACGGTGCTGCTGGTACGTTCATCCAGAGGTCCTTGCACGTTTTGGCCAGGAGGCCTTACCGGTACCCTGCCAGTGGACTTACCTTACCACGGGAACACACACAACTCGAGATGAATCCACCGTGGGGTCACAGGGCTCGTCTCCCACTGCGTCACATTCCACCTCCACCACTCCCTCTAACAAAAGGAAGAGTAGCAGTAACCAATCCATCACCAAGTACATGAAAAAATGTGGAGAAGCTGAACAGGTAGGACCTTTTTTTATCATAATTGTGTGTGTGTGAGTGTGTGAGTAAGGACAGATTTGTTGACAATGCTTATAATGAACATGTAAAAATGAAATTGCAAATATGAGGAAGCTTCTAAGCTGAAAGTTTGCTGGGTATCTTCAAGGCTGAAGCAATGGAAACTGACGGATTTCAGGCAGACACTGAGGATGATGACGATGAGGACTGCATTATTTTGTGCGAGCAATCCGGTAAGTGCAAACCCATTGATAGCGCATCCAGTCATTCTATACTTTGTGTGGTACACAAACAGTTTGGAAAAGAAGCACATGCAGTTGAAAAAGATTTTTGCCATCCCAATACTTTTGAGCATATAATACAACAGTAAACAAGATAATGTAATGTATTTAAAGATTTTTATCCATTTATCTATGATTGAGAGAGAGCAAGAGAGATAATACATTACAGGCAGTAAAGAAATGCAGACATCAGTATGATCAGTGCCCCAACAGTATAGCAGAGAGTTCAGTAGGCTGATAAAATGGCCCTGAACCTACTAGTGCAGATGTTACTATAGCGCCTTTTGGATGGAAGGCGGTTGAACAGTTGGTGATCGGGATGTGAGGTGCATGATTAGGAATCGATTTAAAGTGCATAAGGAAAGAGGAAAGGTCTTCGTTATAAGAGTAGGTAATGAATGATTTTCTTTCATACTTTCTGTCTTAATCCAGGTTCTGAACCGAACAGTGAGATACCCAGATCAGAAACCAAGAACGCTGAGGCGATGGACACTCTTCTCTCTCTTCCTTGCCCCACACCAGCTACTGCCTGAGGCACCATTTATGTTTAGTGTCCAACTTAACTGTGTATGAGGGGCTTAAATCCTAGTCTGCAGTTCCAGGTAATGCGCAGTATTAAAGGCCCATCAAACGAGAAGTCATGCTATTTGTCAAACATGCTGTCTGGTAGTTCACTGGGTCTGCTCTAACAAGACTCTTTTCAACAAAAGGCAGCTATCTGTGGTTGTGTATAATAAACTGTCTTGGCTCTGATGCTCCACAGTGGCCCAGCACATGATTCTGGACTCGGCCCTGTTTTTAAAATACATACAGTCTATATATATATATATATATAAATATAAATATATATATACATTTTCCCCAGAATACTTGAACTGGTTTCTCATTAAAAACTTTTTTTTCTTTTTTTTTTGGAAAATGTATCGCACTTTTTAATGTCTTTACTATCCACACTTGTGCTTCTGCCTGCCAGCATTTCTGTGGATTTCTTCTCTTCTTTTTTTTTGTAAAAAGGACAAAGACCCTACACATGCTGGTTGTTCCTCTAAGCTGCTATACACAGTGTAATTATATTTAAAACCTCTACAATGTGTAACATTTTTTTAAAAATAATGGTTTAGAGGTCACAAAAAATGGAGGGGGGGGGTTAATCACCATGTTTAAGGTTTCGATTCATAAATTCCGAAATAACTACATCTACTTGTTGTTGTGATCGGTGTCTTTACAACAATTGTTTAAATAAAGCATTATTTAAAAAGAGTTTATTAAACAGCTGGTGTACATTGGGAAGAGAGTTAAAGGGGGTGCAACTCATTTGAGAATGGGGGTGGAAGGGTTTCTAGTCTATTTGTAAAGGGAATTTGAGGACTACGTCATTGGGGGGAGGGGGAAACAAGTTAATTGGAAAAATTGGTAGATGTGGTGCAAGTCAGTTTATACTCCAGTGAAGTGTAAAGTGGAGTTTCATTAAAATGTTTGTTATAAACACGTTCATGAAACGATTCCTTCTGGACAATGCATCCAAAAACTTTATTACAGTTGACTGAATTAGGCAGATGCACACAATTCGCACAGTATAGCACATAAATGAACCTGGTCCCATTATATTCTTATACATTCTTGTTTAATAACGGAAACAAAGCTAACAAGCTGTGAATGATGCATTAGTGTGCAAGGTACTCAGACAAGCAAGTTACATGTTTAGCGTTGAGGGTTCTCTCACAATGAGTTTGTGAAGGAGGTAGACTGTTGTCCTGTTTTATTGTTTTAACACGTGAATTTACTCCTTCATTTTAAATATGAAATTTTATCAAGTAAGAAAAAAGTGACAATTGAAATCTAGTACAATTGATCACCTTTTAAACCAAAAGCGATAATTTTTTTACTTATAGCCCGAATAGTGTCAATTTCAGGTACAATAAAACTTGGACCTACTGTCTATGATGGATGGACAGGGCCATGGAGATTTAAATATTACAGTGCAATATAAATATTTATTTATAAGTAAGACTCTTAACACATCATAAACTCTCTTCGATCTGATAGGACTAAATGTATTTGCTTAGTCAGTAGTGCTAGATCTCCTGCCCAAATAAGCCACAGTTGCTTCAGCACTGACTTGTGAATGCTTATGCTTCTTCTTATCAGCATTCTGATCATCGAACACAGGGGTGGTGGTGTGCACTCCAGCAGGAAAGAACAGCACAGTGGGAACAGGAAGTCCAGGCAGCATCAGTAAAGGAGAGCAAGGGTAGCGGTCAAATGTTCAGCTCAGGGTTTTTAAATTCTTCAACAGTTCTGGCTTCAACACCGGGTTGCTTTGACCTCCAGCTGCAGCAATGTCTGCTTGGACTGCAGCGTCCCAGGAGAAGGTCAGCAAGGCTGTGGGCACCTAAAAAAAAAAGTTTTTTTAAATCCTATGAGCAGACAAATTGAAGTGATTTTGATTTTGTGATTACATACAAGGTTGCATTCATTTATTGCCACATCCTCGTCCTTTAATTTCTGACTTCCTGGTCCGATTAACTCGAAGGGCTGCCAGCCATTCTCCAGGGAGTCGCGCACAAACTGGTAGAGCACGGCTACCTTGTCCCATGCAAAGAAAGTCCCTATGGGTGAAAAAAGAGATATTAAAAACTATAAGGAATCGAAATAAGAAGTACAGAATGTAACAAAAAAAGATTAAACTTTTTACTAATGTCTAATTGAATGCAATAATTATTGAACATAACCAATTAATTTTCTGTGATGACTACAATGATCCTGACAGTACCTCTGGTTACAAGACAAACCGCAGCAACTTCATATCAATGCAATCTAATTTCATGTTTTTGTCCCCCTCCTCTCAAACAATTTAGAGGGCATGTGTGACTCTTTATTGCCATTAACAATCTGTTAATGTGTCTTTAACTACCACTTTTCTGTTTCATTAGGCAAGCTCATGTCTCATTCGCCACTGGCATCTCCTGATCGAACTGGTGCCTTTAGGTAGATGCCTGCTTTGACATTATGGTGGCGTGAGCTGTCTTTCCCTTTTAAAAAGAATAAACATAGCATGTTCTGTATCATGTCTGTGTCCTAGGCTAACACACACCATAAAACAACTATACACATCCACAATACAGAGTGAATGAAAGACGGTACCGAATGCTCCTTTTATGTATAGTATATTAGAGCATAATGAATAACAAGAACCCATTTGTTAGGAGGAATATACATTTTATATATAAAATCAGGGATGCTGCTCTTGATTATTCCATTAATTAATCGGACAAGAAGTACTTTATTAAAGAACAATACTAAATAAGACGTCTTTTAAAATTAACAAGTTTGGGGTTTTTTTTAAGAAAAATTGCACATAATATCAGTAAAAACTAAACCCGTTAAATTGCCATATTACATCAAAATACAAATGCAGTGCATTCAAAGTCCCTCCACAGTGGCCGCATAGAGTAAGTTATGGAAAACAATTATAGATCACAATCTTCTCCTGGATCTCATACAAAATAACCGACATTCAGGGACTGGCATTAAGATGGTTTAAATCCTACCTGTTTGATTGTTACCATTTTATAGACTTGAATGGAGAGCTATCCGGGTTAATGCAAGTAAATTATGGGGCACCACAAGGTTCAGTTCTAGGACCCCTGCTTTTCAAAATATATATGCTCCCCTTAGGAAATATTATTAGAAAGCATGGGATTAGCTTCCACTGTTATGCTGTGATAACCAGCTATATATCTAATTAAAACCAGACGATACACTCAATTACCTTGTATAACTGAGTGTATCAAAGAATTAAAAGATTGGATGACTCATAACTTTCTACTATTAAATTCTGATAAAACAGATTTTGCTCATCGGCCCAAAAACCAGTACACAGAAGCTCCAGCATTTCAACCTGCATTTAGAAGGATGTTCTGTAACTATTAGTTCAACACATAGAGCACATTGTCTTTTAAAAATCAAAACAACAAAAAAAACCCCAGCTTCTTCCACCTTAGAAATATTGCTAAGCTAAGAAACATGCCTATATCTGATGCAGAGAAGCTCGTCCATGCGTTCATGACCTCCAGACTGGACTACTGTAATGCATTACTAGGTGGATGTCTTGCATCATTAATATACAACCTACAGTTTGTCTAGAATAAGGTTGAGAAAATATGATCATATAACCTTCAGTGTTCTGTATTGTTTAAAGACTATAATCACACAAATGAGGATGAGGTTTGAGAAACATCCAGCACTGAATCCCTGCAAACGTGCTCTTGTTATGTTTATATGCAAAAAATAGTATAAAAATGTAAAACAGAACAGCATACCTTGTAGTATATTTCCATCCGGTAAGCGAACTCTTAGCAGGGCATAGTTATACTTCCTTCTTTCCCGTTGCTCGTCTTTTTCCCGCATGGCTTTTGTCCGGAGCATGGCGTTTCTTTCGACTACCTCGCTTCTGAAATTCAGAAAATATTTACTTAGTGTTTTGTTCAGGAACATTCATATCTGAATGGAAGAGAAATGAGAAACGGACGCCTTTTCGTACTTCATCTGTTGCTCTCGTTTCAGCTCCTCTGCAGTCAGGTTGTAAAAGTCTGGTGGCAGGTCGAAGCAGGCTGCATGCTGTGAAGGTCTGAAGGCTTGCACCTGGTGGTCTAACTTGGCTCGGACCGGTTGTCCATTCTGCAGTTGCTCTTTCTTTTCTTTGATCTGCTCCAGAGCTGCAGCATCCTGCTCAGCCAACACTAAGAACTCTTCGGTGTCCTCTGGAGAAAGTGGAGATGACAACAAATACAAGAACATGCTACTAATGAAAGATTGTGAGGTACAATTTTGCTAAGGTGTAATTAAGTAACATCGAAGAACTGAAAAAAAAAAAAACAGAGATTGGTAGTCAAGTCAGACTCTTATCTAAGCATTGAATCTTTGACTATTCAGGGTCACCAAGACTAAATGTGGAATCTGGAATATTTAAATATTAAACGTTTTGTTCAAAATAATTCTCAAAAAAAATTCTCTCCTGGATATTTGACACAGTTATGGGCACTCGTATGAATTCACAGGAGTAAAATATATTTTAAGTGCATTGATATTTGACTTTGTTTGCAAACTTGGATGATTCAGAACAGGAAAATTGCTCAACCATGGCTTTATGTTTCACAGGGCTATAAAAATGAGTTAACATATTTTCACGTGTTAACCCAAAAACCTTTCTGTGTGTGATCTGATCAAAAATAGAGTGGTCTAATCAGTCACTTGTCTGATAGATAGATGCTTCAGTAATGGCCTTTCTGGACTTTTGATCTTCATTTGCCTGATCATTACAATAACTCGCCTCCAGAAAGAAGTATGATGTAGTCGTGGCTGGGAATTCACCCCCATAAGCAACCTGTAGGAAAATGGGGTTCAAATGACACTCGTGTGACATAAAAGCAGCACCATGAACTAGAAGCTCACCTTGTCCATCAACAGGCAGCGCAACGCTCTCAAACCCCAGTGCCTGCAAGAACTCCCGGCTCCCCTCAATCACACTCACCTTCTCCTGATAGATATGAGAATTAATATAAATACACATAATGATCCTTTTTTTTTTTCTCCTTTACCTTATGCTCACCTGGAAGATTTTGTTGCTGACTTTAATCTTCCTATACTTTTCCTCTGTTGGATTCTTACAGATATTATCAATGTACCTGCAAATGAGAAATGAATCATGAGACGCAGCCTCCCCCCCCACCCCCCTCCCCCAACACACCTATTATATATATATATATAATTAATATAAATACACATAATGATCCTTTTTTTTTTTCCTCCTTTACCTTATGCTCACCTGGAAGATTTTGTTGCTGACTTTAATTTTCCTATACTTTTCCTCTGTTGGATTCTTACAGATATTATCAATGTACCTGCAAATAAGAAATGAATTATGAGACGCAGCCTTTTTTCCCCTCCACCAACAAACTAAAAAAAAAAAAAAAAAAAGTACTCACTTGCTGATGATGTCGACGGCAACCTTCACTTTTTCTTTGTCCTTGTTAAAAGTGTGGATCATCATAACAGAAGCCTCCACTGGATTCTCAGAGAATCGCTGCAAAAACAAACAAATATTATACATATATACGGTGTGGCCAAAAGTATTGGGACACCTGCCTTTTTCAGCCACAAAATGACCGTGAACCAGGAAACCCAAACCTGTTCCACCATAACAATGCCCAAATCCAGCTCCATTTAAATATGTTTTTGTGTATTTTCTCCTGCTATAGAGCTCTGACCTGATTCACCCCATTCCTCCTCACCTCACCTACATCAGTACCTGACTTTATTCACACTTATTTGTGGCTGAATGAATCTCCACAGCCGCACTACAGAATGTAGAAATTATTAGCAGATAGAGACTACATTTGGAATGGGAAGATAAAAAAGCACATACCAATCTTATAGTCCATATATGGTGTGATTAGATAATGATGAGGTGGGTTTTCTGTAGATCTTTTCCCTTACCAAAAGAATGGCCTCCTTGATGCAGGATTCTCTCTCACTCTTCTTTAACATTTTTCCGGTCAGAGGGCAGATGAAGTACACTCCGGAAACCGAAAAACTCTCAGCCGGCTTTACTGCATCATTGGATGCCTGAATAAGCCATAATATAAAAACGATCAATAAAATATAAATCAATTAAATTGTGATTTACAGTATTAATTCGGTTTAATAATGCTGCTTGCCTCCACGTCTGCATTTCTGTGTTCCATTGCAGCCTCCGCCTCCAGCTCCCTTTTCACTAAAATAAAACAAATGAGCATGCTTTTACAAGAATACAATCAATAACATGGTGAGGTGATTTTTTTTATTTTCGTTATTCGATTATTTCGGCTTATATCGTCAAAATATCACATTTAATAATCACAAAGCAGCTCTGCGGAAGTGAAACAGATTAGGAATATAGGTTTCATATTAATTTGCCCCTTCAGGTTGAACTGTTGAACTAGTGCCGAAATCCTTAAACTAGCCGTTACCTTACTCACCCATGATTTCTCTCTGCTTCTTCTTCGCATGGTAGAGCTTTAACCTGAATTTATGGACGGCTGAGTTCACAGACAGTGATTTCCCGAGATGTTTCTAAACCCATGCAGTGATTTCCATTACAGAATCATGCCTGTGTGCAATTCAGTTTTCTTTTGCACAGGGAATTCTTTAGATTCTCTGAATCTTTTTATGATATTGTGTACTGTAGATGATGAGAGATGCAAAAGTCCTTGCAATCTGATGCTGAGGAAAATTCTTTAAAGGTTTTAGGCGCAGTTTCGCGCAGATTGGTGAACCTCTGCCCATATTTACTTATGAGAACATCTGCCTTTAAGATTTTTTTTTTTTAATTCCCAATCATGTTACTGACCTGTTGCCAATTAATCTAATTAGCTGCAAGAGGTTCCCTCAGCCTGTACTTTTTAGTAATACTTACAGCTTTTTGTTGCCCCGTCCCAAATTTATTAAGATGTGTTGCAGCCATCAAATTAAAAAACGACCTTTTTTTTTAAACGTGATATTCTCTATACTCTATTATGAATAAAATATAGGGTTATGAGTCCCAACAGTTTTGAAGTTTATTCATTTTAAGAAAAAGTACAAATGTAGGAACTGCTGGAAGAGGTAGATCTTTAGGTATTGTTTGAAGACTGCTGATGATTCATCTTTGAGGATATCAAGTGACAGTTTGTTCCACCACCAATAAGCCACAACAGAAAAGAGCTTTGAAGCTTGTCTTTCTTGTACCCTGAGAGACTCTCCCTCCCTCCTCAAACACACACCAGATACACATACCCTGTCAATCACAATACAATACAGTCTAGCCAAAGGTTTGTGGACACCCAAGCATAAGATTGGTATACGTTTTTTTTTTTTTTATTCCAATTCCACATTTAATTTCGATTTGCTGTTATTAATTTGCTCAACTCTACAGCGAAGATGTTCCATTTCATCCAGAGACATTCTATACAATATCAAGAGTACATCCTGTTTCCTGCTCTTTGAAAGCGACTAGAGGAAGCACCAATCTTGCACGATCAAGTCAAGCTTTAAAGCCGAGAACTTTTTCAGCTCAACCTCCAAACCATGCAAGTACCTCAAACAAATGCTCCTGGATCACAGACTTAAAAATTAAATAAATAGCACCTGGAGAAACTGTGCACTTGTTTCCCTTTTGCAGCTGAATTATACTCTATAACTAGTAACTTTCACTGTGTATACCGAGAGATCAACTACCTAACCCTAACCCTAGAACTCTCCTGTAGATCATGTAAACCTGAATCTCGGCTCACCCTGGTTTCTGATGGCGTCCTGTGATGTTTGTGGCCGGGGTTTGTGCTGCTGCTCGATCCGTGCCAGCGCTGCAGCTCCAGCTCTCTGTGCACCTTCATTAGGGGCAGAACGAGGCTTTGTCTGGTTAACCGTCTGGACTGCTGGAGCCTTGGCACTTAAAAAAAAAAAGATCAATCTGATCAGTACATATGGAAACTGAAAGTGGGCCAAAAAGAAGTTTCAGTTTTCCAGCTGAAAATGTTTGTGATAGTTATATTTAATTGTGATGTTTATTCAGGGATCCATTCAGTTTTGTTAGCTGGACAAAACTATTGGAACACATGACTTTTCCAGATATATGTGGTTCATCCCCCAGATTTTCCCTTCACTTGAACTAGGAGACGCAAACCGGTTCCAGCAGTGCAATACCACTGTGCACAAAGCCGGCTCGATAAAGATCTGCTTTATATGGTTGAAGTGGAAGATCTCCTGCTATAGAGATCTGACCTCAACCCTATTGAACATGATGAATTGGAACACTGACTGAGATGCGCATCATCATACCTGAGGCAGATGCGATTCGCATCCCGATTCATAGCCAACAATACGATACATTAAAAATCCATATGAAGCAGCTGCCGATGCAATGTGATACGATTCACTACACACACGATATAAATAGTTTATTTCTTTGGTTCAGACAGACAGCAAATCTATTTACTTAACTGACCTCTTAAAAAAAAAAAAAAGGAAAAAGATTAAATGAAACTAGACGTTCTTTTCCTGTTGTGTCTGCAGGAAGTTACAGCTCTACCTCTGCCATGTTAATCTGTAATCCATGTGACTCTCAGGACACGCCCTCGGTCTCTGTAGTGTTGTGATACGTCAATCACGTAGCAGCAGTGGTGTTTATAGTAAGTGCTGCAACTTGTGTGCTGATGCACCTACATCAGTACCTGATTTTACTAACACCCTTGTAGCTGAAGGTATCTCCACAAAATCTAGTGGAACATCTTCCCAAAAGAGTGGAGTTGTTTTTTTGTTTAGTTTTTTTTTTTTAAGGAAATGCTGTTCAATCCTGAAAGCAACTGAAGCAGAACTAATTAAATGTTTGTAAACAAGGTCACACACTTTTCCCACGTTTATGGAAATCACCATCAAGCGACCCAGAATTTACGTCAGGTGTTGTGACGTCAAAAGGCCCAACGGTACTACTTTATGATGTCACTGTCATAAGAATCGGCCGTTGTGTAAAAAAAATTTAATAAAAAAGAAAATACGACTCAAAACCCTGTCTCTTATATTATCTATCATGAAGGTGAAGTGAGGTTGAGGGGCGGAGCCGACAGTAAGCCGGACACTGAGGCGTGTTGTACCTGCTTTCCTCGGTGAGTTTCTTTCCTGGTCCCGCTGTTTTAAATTTGATTTCCTTTTTAAAGTCGTCGAAAAACTTCTTCATTGTGAATACGAGTATTAATTCAAAAAAGCAAAAAAAATACTGTCAGAAATGTTTAACCGCTCGTATAATAGCGGCGAAGTAATCTGTTTACATCGACAGGAGGAAGCGCGACAATCCGGACCGGAAGTGAAATGGCCCCCTAGCGTCTTGAATGTACTACTACAACACCCCAATAATAATAATATTTCGGCTTCTTCCATTAGGGGGCGCCACAGCGTATCATCCGTCTCCATACCCTCCCTGTCCTCTACATCTGCCTCTTTCACCCCGACCACCTGCATGTCTTCCCTCACCACGTCCATAAACCTCCTCCTTGTTCTTCTTCTTTTTCTCCTACCTGGCAGCTTCATTCTCATCATTCTCCTAGTGATATACCCCATGTCCCTCCTCTGCACATATCCAAACCATCTCAATCTCACCTTCCTCACCTTGTCTCCAAACGTCCTACATGCGCTGTCCCTCTAATAAACACATTTTTAATCCTGTTCATCGTCGTGACTCCAAACGAAAACCTCAACATCTTTAGCTCTGCTACCTCCAGCTCCACCTTCTGTCTTTTACTCAATGCCACTGTCTCTAATCCATTCATCATCTCAGGTCTCACCAAAGTCCTATAAACTCTCCCTTTCACTCTCACAGATACTCTTCTATCACAAATCACTCCTGCTGTCACTCTTCTCCACCCACTCCACCCTGCCTGCACT
>MU551531.1:1503592-1523555 GCA_024362625.1 Silurus asotus
TTTCGGCTTCTTCCATTAGGGGGCGCCACAGCGTATCATCCGTCTCCATACCCCCCCTGTCCTCTACATCTGCCTCTTTCACCCCAACTACCTGCATGTCTTCCCTCACCACGTCCATAAACCTCCTCCTTGTTCTTCCTCTTTTTCTCCTGCCTGGCAGCTCCATTCTCATCATTCTACTAGTGATATACCCCATGTCCCTCCTCTGCACATATCCAAACCATCTCAATCTCACCTTCCTCACCTTGTCTCCAAACGTCCTACATGCGCTGTCCCTCTAATAAACACATTTTTAATCCTGTTCAT
Organism: Silurus asotus; assembly: GCA_024362625.1. Lineage (NCBI taxonomy): Eukaryota > Metazoa > Chordata > Actinopteri > Siluriformes > Siluridae > Silurus > Silurus asotus. The sequence continues at coordinate 1,503,899 of MU551531.1, forward strand.
CGTCGTGACTCCAAACGAAAACCTCAACATCTTTAGCTCTGCTACCTCCAGCTCCACCTTCTGTCTTTTACTCAATGCCACTGTCTCTAATCCATTCATCATCATAGGTCTCACCACAGTCCTATAAACTTTTCCTTTCACTCTCACAGATAATCTTCGATCACAAATCACTCCTGCTGTCACTCTTCTCCACCCACTCCACCCTGCCTGCACTTCTCTAACACACTCTTCATTACTTTGTACTGTTGACCCCAGGTAACTGAACTCCTCCACCTTCTCCACCTCTTCTCCCTGCAATCACACCTCCCCACTGCTCTCCCTCTCATTCACACACATGTACTTACTCCTTCTCACTTTCATTCTCCTTCTCTCCAGCACGTATCTCCACCTCTCCAGGCTCTTCTTCACCTCTCCAGGCTCTCACCAAAAATCACAATATCACCCGCAAACATCATAGTCCATGGAGACTCCTGTCTGACCTCGTCCATCAACCTGTTCATCACCACTGCAAACAGGAAACGGCTCAGAGCCGATCCTTGATGCAGTCCAACCTTCACCTTGAACCAGGTTCCTACTGCACAAATCACTGCTGTCACACTGTCCTCATACATGTCCTGCACCACCCTCACATACTTCTTTGACACAGCATACTTCCACATACAATACCACAACTCCTCTTTCACCCTGTCGTACGCTTTCTCTAAATCCACAAACACACAATGCAACTCCTGATTAACTTTATTCCCCTGTAGTGACTGCAGGTCTGCACATCCCCTTATTCTTAAAGATCAGTACCAGCACACTCCTTCTCCACTCCTCAGGCATCCTCTCACCTTCCAGAATCTTATTAAACAATCTGGTTAAAAACTCCACTGCATCTCTCCTAAACATCTCCACGCTTCTACCGGTATGTCATCCGGTCCAACCGAATTTTAACTCTTTATCCTCTTAATCGCTGCTCTCACTTCCTACTTACCAATCCTATCCACTTCCTGCTTCACATCTCCCAAGTACCTTTCTATCTGTCTCCCTTATCACTTCTGCAGTAGTTGCCCAATCATCCAGCACCTCATCACCACCACTGAGCTCCTGTCTGACCTCTTCCCTGAATCTCACACTACAGTCTTCCTCCTTCAGTTTCCAACATCTTATTCTTCTTTCAGTCTTTACTCTCCTCCTCTTCTTCTTCACCTCCAAAACCATCCTACAGACCACCATCCGATGCTGTCTAGCTATACTGTCCCCCGCCAATACCTTACAGTCTCCAATCTCCTACAGGTTGAATCTCCTACATAGAACATAGTCCACCTGTGTGCACCTTCCTACACTCTTATACGTCACCCTATGATCCTCCTTCTTCTTAAAACACGTTTTCACCACTGCCATTTCCATCCTTTTAGCAAAATCTACCACCATCTGCCCTTCTACATTTCTCTCCTTAAAACCACACCTACCATCACCTCCTCATCACCTCTGTTCCCTTCACCTACATGCCCATTAAAGTCTGCCCAAATCACCAATCGTTTTTTCCTAGGTACACCTTCTACCACTTCATCTAACTCACTCCTGACATTTATCATCACGCCTTCAACTTCCAGCTTCACGTTTATCACCCTGTCTTAACCTTCACTACACTTTTACTGTACTCTACCTTCAGAATCACCTCTACACCATTTCACTTTCCACTTGGTCTCCTCAACACACAACATATCTACTTTTCTCCTCTCCATCATATCAGCTCCCTCTCTCCCTTTACCAACATTTAAAGTACCAACCCAAACCTCTACTCTCCTCCACTTCTCCTTTCCCTGCTGTCTCTGTAGACGTCTTCCTCCTCTCCTTCTCCTCCTTCGGCTAACAGTAGCCCAATTTCCACCGGTATCCTGTTGGTTAACGATACCTGTAGCAGTTGTTGGTACCTCAGGCCTCGGGCCTTATTTGATTTGGCACGTTTTACGCTGGATGCCCTTCATAACACAACCCTTCACATTTATCCGGGCTTAAGACCGGCATTTAGAGTGAGCTGACTGGTGCAACACTAATCGCTGGGTTACCCCAATAATAATAATAATAATAATAATAATAAAAATAATAAAAATAATAATAATACAAGCAACTAACGTAATGAAGATCATAAGGAAAAGTTTGTTGTAATATGAGTTTTGTTGTAATACGCCTCTGGTAACATTGTCTAACAGGTGCTCAAATGTAATTGACAGATGGCGGACATGTTTTTTAAAATAAACAAATGTACCCATGAAACCTTATGGCACATTGGACAGAGACACTGTGTGGCAAGTATCAAAATCAATCGGATGAACAGTTGCGTAGTTTTAGCCGTTTTTTTTTTCTTTTTGCGCCACCAAGTGGCAAAGCTATGCAATTTCTTTTATTTGCAAACGGATACCAAGTTTGGTAAAGTTATCTCATTCCGTTCAGTAATTATAGAAATATTTTGCAAAGTGACCCGTCTACATTGAATATTATGTCGACCCTTTGAACACTGAAGTGCAACGTTGCCAATTATTGATTATTGGCAATGTCCAGTGAACATTCCTGCACTAGTTTTGTTCTGATCAAAAGAAAAATGTACGACGAGTTCGCAAAAGTAGATTTTTAACAAAATTAAGATTAATTGATAAAGGATTTAACTCATAAGGAGTTGCTCAACATAAGGAGATCTATAAAACCATATAAAAAGTGTCTGAAAAATTGTGCAATATACAATCATTCATACTCTTTTAATAGTTTTGAAAGTTTTGAGTTTAGGATAAACCTTGTACAAGCTATGGCCAAAAATGTTTTGGCCAACTGGGTTGTTACTTCATCAACCTCTTCCCAAATTGAGCTCTACCATCTCGCCAAGTCTCAACTCTCTACGGCTTTACGGTTTAGTCTACACGATCCGTTTTAGGGGGAATAATAATAATAATAATGATAATCTCCACAATAACAATAGGGTTTTAGCTTTTTATTTTCGAACCCCTAATAATAATAATAATGATAATAATAATAATAATATAATGTGCTTACCGTATGTTGTTTATTTATATTCATATTATTTATATCTATAACATTTCATAGTCTTAACAACCTGTACATTTGTAAATAATGTACACTGCTTCCAATGCACTTCTGGTTAGATGCTAACTGTATTTTATTTTGTACCATAACATGTGCAATGACATTAAAGTTGAATCTAATCATAATAATGATGATGATGATGATTTAAATTTTTGGCATAATAACTCCTAACCACTGAGCTAACCCTTCACGATGATGATGATGATGAGGAGGAGGAGGAGGAGGTACATGCAGTTCAGCCATAACTTTAAACCTAACATATCATAGTCTTAACAACCTGTACATTTTTAAATAATGTACACTGCTTCCAATGCACTTCTGGTTAGATGCTAACTGTATTTTATTTTGTACCATAACATGTGCAATGACATTAAAGTTGAATCTAATCATAATAATGATGATGATGATGATTTAAATTTTTGGCATAATAACTCCTAACCACTGAGCTAACCCTTCACGATGATGATGATGATGAGGAGGAGGAGGAGGAGGTACATGCAGTTCAGCCATAACTTTAAACCCATCTGGCCGTCTCTGTGCTCCTAAAACAGCTCTGAATGCTGTAGAAGGCATGGGTTCTTTGAAGGTGAAGGTGTGCTGTGTCTCTACATCACATGCACCCTTAATAGGTTTGAGATCAGAAGAATAGTTTTTTTTGTCATATTCCTCACTATTTAACAATTTGACAGTTTCTTTTTGAGATTAATTAATGCTCATCTATCTATATATCGCATCATGAAACGAAAAATACAACAAAGGACACCCAGAACTGTTGAGCAGGCAGAGTCCTGTATCAGACACATACTGCATGGGATAACATTCCTCTCCAAAAACATCAGCAACTGCTCTCCTCAGTTCTCAGGTGTATACGCACACAAGACAAGCTGCACAGTGGTAAATACGGCCTCTGTCCCAGCTTTTTTGGGATGTGTTGCAGCCATCAAATTTATTATGACCTTATCTTTTTTCCTTGAAATAGTAAATATTCTCAGTTTAAACATTTAATATGTTTTCTATGTTCTATTATGAATAAAATGTGGATTTATGACATTTGCAAATCATTGTATTCTGTTTTTATCTACATTTTACCCAGTGTCTCGAATCTTTTTCCCCCAATTGGGGTTCTATCTAGCTACTCATGTCTCTTTATTTGAGGAGCTCTAGCTGGTGTACCAGGTTCAGCATGGGTTTCTTTAACCTCTGTCCAGCTCTGCAGCTTTATACACACCAAGCTGTGATGCTCCAATGTAGGTGGCACTTGCTAGCTCATGTGTAGGACTCGACCAGACTGGCTTTGCCTTCATTCCTAATGATCATCATCAGCCTTTAGAGCCCATGATCCTGTTACCAGTTCACCGGTTCTCTTTCCTAGGAACCAGACTCAAAAGAGGAACCTCATCCTCATTTGGGTGATATCGAGAGTTGTGAAAAGCGCTATAGAAATAAAATACCCTTGACTTGATTATAGTCTTTAAACAATACAGAACACTGGAGAGTAAGAACTTACATTAGCACTGGAGTTTGTGATTATGAGTAATGTTACAGTCATTTGGGATTGTAGAACCAGAAGCGCCTGAGCAACTCATATATACAACCCCAAACACACCTGCTAGTTTAAGTAAGAGATATCCGTCCATAAAGGAGAGTGCTGCATCAGTTGACCTAGCCTCCAGAATCCTCCAGCTGAGATGATTTGGGATGAGTTGGAAGAGGAGTGAAGGAAAAGCAGCCAACAAGCACTTAACACCTTTGGGAAAGCATTCAGTCTGACTGAGAGAATGCTAAGATTGTGGAAAGATCTCAAACAAAAGGTGGTTACTTGGAAGAACTGAAAATATAAAACATTCTGTGGGTTTTTTTTTTTGTGTGTGTGTTTGTTTACTTCATAATTTTGTAATACATGTTCTTTCATAGTTTGGATGTCTTCAGTAATATTGTACAATATTGAAAATAATTGTTTCGTTCATCAGTTTTTAAAATATTTTTTTATTTACTAAACCTTAAAAAAATAAAAATAAATAAACATTTCTCTAAACCCGTCGCTTTTCAAGCGTTTTCAGTTTTATTCGAGCCCTTGTGTACGGAGAACAGCGCACGGGGAACTCTGATTGGCTCAGGGCATGATTGACAGGCAGACTAGCTAATCGACGCGCCTGGGAGGCGGGACATCCGCTTGTTGCTGCGTGTGAGCGGAAGCTGGTGCCGGAACCGTCGCGCTGTGGAGGTTTCTATGGTTCGGGTGCAGACTGGGAGATTTCAAACACCACCACTACCAGAGATAAATCTAGAAAAACAGCACCCCGGAGCATAAAGAAGCGACAAAATGCCGCACAATTTCCGACCCGGGGATCTGGTCTTCGCCAAAATGAAGGGCTACCCGCACTGGCCGGCTCGGGTAAGCCAACACACACCGAGTGGACATTTTAGGTTTTGGGGGCGCTTTTTTAATTTTCTTTTAAAACGCACCCATATTCCGAGTCACGCCCCCTTCCTGTGTTTTGATTGGCTCACCGTGTCCGGTTTTTCGCGCGTCCATTTGCTGATTGCGCATGATTTCAAACTTTCAGCTGATTGGCCAATTAGGCAAGCGGAGGCGGGGTTGGTCGGATACGGGTAGGATTAGGATCCGCTGAGCTAAATGATGGATGGATGGCGGTTTGTTGGTGAACACACACCCACACACCCACAGCTCGATCTTCTCCAAGGTTCTGCTCGTGTCTTGCAGAACGTGTGGGTTTTTGTCTTGCCCCATTAAGATTCAGGTGTGCAGGTTTGGTGCACAGGGAGACAGACAGGTAGCAGATTAGCTACCAGAAGCCTGAAGGGTTGCAATGAAGATAACTTCATATAGTAATAATAATAATAATAAAAAACTAAAACAAAAAATTAATTTAATAAAATAACATTTAATTTTTTTATTTAAAAAAAAACAACAACAACAACATTATTTGCTCTCATTTGTTTTAGTAGGAGCTTCATCTTTGTCCTCATGGTGTTCACAGGAGCACACAGTAGATTAAGTTCAAATCCATCGTTTGGGAACCTGATCATTCAGGTGTTCTTTGAGTTCCTGCTGCAGCCTCAGGTTCCTGCTCTCGGCTGGCAGGGTTTGAACCTGTGTTTGGTCTTCTGCAAGGGTTCGATTGTTTTTTTTTTTTTCATGCTCTTCTACTCAGCATGTTTGTCAAGTGTTTTTTTTTTTTTTTGGTGGGGTGGGTGAAATCACTCCATGTTTTTTCCATCATTCAGGGTTCCTGAAGATGTATTTGCTTTGAGCGTGTACATGTAAATGTTCTAATACGGTCCATGTTTGTGCTTTTGTCTGTTCCAGATTGAAGATGTGGCTGAAGGGGCTGTAAAACCACCACCCAATAAAATCCCCATATTTTTTTTCGGGACCCATGAAACGTAAGTAAAGGCAGGTTCGTTCCTCGCAGGTTCTTAGACAGAACCCTTTGTTCCTAACGTTGTTTTTTTCCTCATTAATGTACACACAGCACTTCATATTGACATAAAACACAGAATTATTGACATTGTTGCAGATTTGTAAAAAAAAAAAAAAAAGCTGAAATATCACATGGTCCTAAGTATTCAGACTCTTTGCTCAGTATTTAGTAAAAGCACCCTTTTGATCTTATACAACCAGGAGTCTTTTTTTGGAAAGTTTTTCACACCTGGATTTGGGGATCCTCTGCCATTCCTCCTTGCAGATCCTCTCCAGTTCGGTCAGGTTGGATGGTAAACGTTGGTGGACAGCCATTTTTAGATCTCTCCAGAGATGCTCAATTGGGTTTAAGTCAGGGCTCTGGCTGGGCCATTCAAGAACAGTCACGGAGTTGTTGTGAAGCCACTCCTTCGTTATTTTAGCTGTGTGCTTAGGGTCATTGTCTTGGTGAAAGGTAAACCTTCTGCCCAGTCTGAGGTCCAGAGCACTCTGGAGAAGGTTTGCGTCCAGGATATCCCTGTACTTGGCCGCATTCATCTTTCCCTCTATTGCAACCAGTCGTCCTGTCCCTGCAGCTGACAAACACCCCCACAGCATGCTAGGCAGTGCCTGGGTTTCTCCACACATACCGCTTAGAATTAAGGCCAAAAAGATCTATCTTGGTCTCATCAGACCATCTTGGAGTCCTTCAGGTGTTTTTTTTTAGCAAACTCCATGCGGGCTTGCATATGTCTTGCACTGAGGAGAGGCTTCCGTCAGGCCACTCTGCCTAAAGCCCCGACTGGTGGAGGGCAGCAGCGATGGTTGACTTTCTACATCTTTCTCCCATCTCCCGACTGCATCTCTGGAGCTCAGCCACAGTGATCTTTGGGTTCTTCTTTACCTCTCTCACCAAGCCTCTACTCCCCCGATAGATTAGTTTGGCCAGACGGCCAGCTCTAGAAAGGGTTCTGGTCGTCCCAAACGTCTTCTATTTGAGGATTATGGTGGCCACTGTGCTCTTAGGAACCTTAAGTGCAGCAGAAATCTTTTTGTAACCTTGGCCAGATCTGTGCCTTTCCACAATTCTGTTTCTGAGTTCTTCAGGCAGTTCCTTTGCCCTCATAATTCTGATTTGCTCTGACATGCATTGTGATCTGTAAGGTCTTATATAGACAGGTGTGTAGCTTTCCTAATCAAGTCCAATCAGTTTAATCAAACACAGCTGGACCCAAATGAAGGTGTAGAACCATCTCAAGGATGATCAGAAGAAATGGATAGCACCTGAGTTAAATATGAGTGTCACAGCAAAGGGTCTGAATACTTAGGACCATGTGATGGTTCAGTTTTTCTTCATCTATTCACTCTTAATGTTCTGCTCTTTTTTCCCCACCCTGCCTCTGTAGAGCCTTCCTCGCACCGAAAGACCTTTTCGCCTATGAGAAGTACCAGGACCGGTACGGGAAGCCCAACAAACGGAAAGGGTTTAATGAGGGATTGTGGGAAATACAGAACAATCCACATGCATCGTACACCGCGCCTGCTGTGAGTCTCTTACGCCGCATCCTAATCATTCCAGAAACCACTTTTTCTGATGGTTCAGCAGGTCAGAACTTCTTTCTTCTAAAACTAACTGAGCTCTTTGATGTTCAGACTGCCAGCTCGTCCGAGAGCGAAGACAACGAACCTGCACCAGGAAGCGACGCACAAGACGAAGAAGAGGTCGTGGTCCCTAAGAAGGCCGAATCAGGAAGCGAGGAATCGGGATCCAGAAGTGAAGATCAAGGCAGAGGAGCAGTGAAACGGAAAGCTCCGGCAGCTAAGGTAACTCAAGGTCTCAAGTCTGGGGTCTATCTACACTTTATGGACACCTGACTATTAGATTGATATGTGCTTTTTTTTGAGCATCCTGTTCCACATTTGTCTCCAATTGCTCTCATAAGAACCTCCACTCGTCCAGGAAGATGTTCCACTAGATTTTGGAGTCACACTTGTTAGTAAATGATGTAGGTGAGAAGACCTCAGTGTTCACACTCATTCCATTGGTGATGAGGCCAAAACTTCAAGACTAGTTTTGTAACACTCCAACAGATGGCAGCACATGACTGCATGCACAGTCACAGGGAGCACCGAGCTTTATAAGTCAGTGTGCCAAAAAAACATTGAAAGCTGTGAAAATGCTTCTCTGAACACCTGCTCACCCTGTCACCGAGAACATGCGAGTTCCTCACCAGAAACCACATGATCTCACTTCCGCACTCACCCGACTTACCAGATTTTGGCTCCTGTGGATTTCACCCTCTTCCTGAAGACGAAGATGCAGCTCAAAGGTCACCGCTTTGACACGGAGATCCGGTGCGAATTGCAGAAGGTTCCAAAACGAAAGACTTCCAGGACATGTACCAGAAGACCTCTGGGAGGCGCTGTATTACTGTGCAAGGGAACTATTTTGAAGGTGATCATGTGTAAATGTAGATAAATAAACAACACGAGTCGCCAACCTTTTTGATTCTGCCTCGTATACTATTTTTGCTTCTTCTATCAGGGAAAGAACATTAAGCATCATCAGTCCATGTTTTTTTTTTTCTTTAGCAGGATTAAAGTCAATATTGAGTCAGAGGTGAAAGTTCAGATGTTCTGGGGTGATGCAGGGATCCTGTGACGTCCTGAACCTCTGATTATAATAACGTCGTGTCGAGTGTTTATAACACTGTTGGGTTTTTATTCCGCAGAGACCACCGGCGAAGAGAGGGCGAGCCTCATCCAGCGACCGTGACGAAGAGCAGAGCGGATCTGCTTCTGACCCTGAGCCGTCCCCAAGCTCTGAATCCGACTCTGGGAAAAACAGTGACCAGGTCTCTCTCTTTTTATTTATTTTTTATATCTGTCTGTCCCTGTGTCTGAACGTGGCTTTCGTCTGCAAATCATTCATATACCAGGGTCATTTTTCATCACTATGATGTGAATCAATATTTATACAATATTTGGACAAAAGTATTGGGACACCTGACTTTTCCAGCCATACGTGATTCTTTACCAAAACTGTTCCCACAAAGTTGAAGGCACACAATTGTCTCTGGATGTGGAATGAAATATGACATTTTTACCTTCACTTTAAATGGAAGATACAAACCTGTTCCAGCATGACGATTTCTCTGTGCACAAAACCAGCTCCATGAAGATCTGCTTTACATGAGTTGGAAGATCTCCTGCTATGGACCTCCAACCCTATTGAACAGGCTAAATGTAAATTCTGACTGCACCTCAGACCTCCTGACTTTCTCATCTACATTAGTTCCTGATTTTACACAAATGTAGTGAAACATCTTCCCAGAAGATTGGAGGTTATTATAACAGTGAACAGGGATGATCAGTAAGCACACATCTTTCACCTGCTCCCATTAGAGGTCCGTCTCCATACATCTCCTCTACGTCTGCCTCTTTCAAAACAACTACCTGCATGTCTTCCCTGAACACATCCAAAAACCTCTGCTTTGGTCTTCTTCCGTCCTGGCAGCTCCATCCTCAGCATTCTTCACATGTCCAAACCATCTTAATCACACCTCCCTCACCTTGTCTCCACAACTCCTCTCTCCACCCTGTCGTACGCTTTCTCTCAATCCACAAACACGCAATGCAGCTCCTTCTGACCTTCTCTATACTTCTCCATCAGCATTCTCAAAGCAAATAAGGCGTCTGTGGTGCTCTTCCTCAGCATGAAACCATACTGTTGCTCACAGATGGTCACCTCTTCTCTCAGCCTGGCTTCCACTACTCTTTCCCAGAACTTCATGGTGACTGATCAACTTTATTCCCCTGTAGTTACTGCAGGTCTGAACATCTTCTTTATTCCTAAAGATCAGTACCAGCACACTCCTTCTCCATTCCTCAGGCATCTTCTCACCTTCCAGAATCTTAGTAAACAATCTGGTTAAAAACTCCACTGCATCTCTCCTAAACATCTCCACGCTTCTACCAGTATGTCATCTGGTCCAACCGACTTTCCACTCTTCATCCTCTTAATCTCTGCTCTCACTTCCTCCTTACTAATCCTATCTACATCCTGATTCACCAACTCCACATCATCCAACCTTCTCTCTCTCCCATTTCCCTCGTTCATCAGCTGCTCAAAAGACTCTCTCCATCTTCTCAACACACTCTCCTCACTAGTCAACACATTTCCATCTCCATCCTTTATTGCTCTAAGTTGCAGCACATCCTTCTTAGCTCGGTTCCTCTGCCAGGCCAATCGCTACCAATCCCTCTCTCCTTCCTCAGTGTCCAACTTCTCCTACAGCTCCTCATATGCCTTTTCCTTGGCTTTCGCCACATCCCTCTTCACCTGCTGCCGCATCTCCTTGTTCTCCTGCCTACTTTTCTCATCACTCTGTCGATCCCAATTCTGTTTCTCCAACCTCTTTCTCCTTCTGCTCTCCTGCACTTCCTCATTCCTTCCTCATGCCCAATCGTCCAGCACCTTTTCACCACCACCGAGCTCCTGTCTGACCTTCAGTTTCCACCATCTTATTCTTCTTTCAGTCTTCACTCTTCGGATGCGACTGCATCTCTGGAGCTCAGCCACAGTGATCTTTGGGTTCTTCTTTACCTCTCTCACCAAGGCTCTTCTCCCCCGATAGCTCAGTTTGGCCAGACGGCCAGCTCTAGAAAGGGTTCTGGTCGTCCCAAACGTCTTCCATTTGAGGATTATGGAGGCCACTGTGCTCTTAGGAACCTTAAGTGCAGCAGAAATCTTTTTGTTACCTTGGCCAGATCTGTGCCTTTCCACAATTCTGTCTCTGAGCTCTTCAGGCAGATGCACTCTTCTTTACCTCAAAACCATCCTACAGACCACCATCTGATGCTGTCTAGCTACACTGTCCCCTGTCAACACCTCACAGTCTCCAATCTCCGTCAGATTCCATCTCCTATATAGAACATAGTCCACCTGTGTGCACCTTCCTCTACTCTTATACGTCACAGATTTTTATTTAAGGTGGTCTGTGTTCTCTTTTCAGGATTTCACTCCACTGAAGGAGTCTGGAGGTCGGGGAGGCAGGAAGCCTGCGGGCAGAGGAAGGAGGAAGGTGCGACACCATGCAGTCATCACATGTTCACGTTCAACAACATGTTCACGTTCAATGCTGATGCACCTCTCGCCGTATCTTCTCATCTCCTCCTTTAGAAAGCGTCCTCAGATTCCGAGTCGGACTCAGGATCGAGGTCGGACCAGAAACGGGACAGGAGCGATTCTGAAGATGTGAAGCCACGGCCGGCCATCTCTGGGTCCGAATCTCCGTCTGGATCCAAGTCAGAGTCTGAATCAGATCCTCCGCCTAGGAAAGCTCCACAGTCACGCAAGAAAGGTGAAACCCTGTACCTGCTAGTGGTCCACTTTAGTGTATTTAACATGGTTTAGTGTTTTCATGATGTTCTCAATGACTCAAGGAACTAAAGCCTGAAGATTGTTGTTGTTTTTACAGAAAAACCAACACAGAAGCCACGGGCAAGGAAGTCTAAACCAGCACCGGAAAGAGCTGCTTCCTCTTCTTCAGACAGTGACAGGTGGGCACCACACTTTCACACTGAAGATGATGATGATAATTATGGCTTTCTGTTCAGGTTGGTTGAGTTTTTTTTTTTTTCGGTTCGTATTTGCAGCGGCAGCGAATCGGACCAAATCAGCGACTGGAAGAAACGTGACGAGCAGCGGCGGAGAGAGCTGGAGGAGCGCAAAAAGAAGGAGGAGGCGGAGGAGATTCGCCGCTTGAGAGAGAGAGAAAAAGAGGAGGAGGAGAAAAGGAAGAAGGACAAAGAGAGCAAAGTGCAAAGAAAAGAGCGGGACAGCAGTAGCGGCAGCAGCTCGGACGAAGGCGTGGACGACCATCCTCTCAAGAGGTCCAAGAAACCGCCGCCGCCTCCCATCCCTGCGCCGTCGGATTCCGATTCATCGCCGGAGGCAAGATCACGCTTCGAGAGACGGATGGGGGAGGTGGAAGTAGGGGGTGTGGGGGACTGAATGATCACGTCCTCTGTTTTTTACTTCTCAGGTGAAAAAGCAAGCTAAACTCCAAGACGGCCAGAGAGGCAGGCAAAAGAAGGAGGTGAAGGAGAAAAGAGAGAGGAAGGAGAAGAAGGAGCAGCGATCTGAGGAGAAACACCGAGCGAGGTGAGACTTTTAATGGCTGTAGGCGTAGGGCCAAAAGTATGTGGACACATGACCATAAGATCCTCATTTACTGTTACTGTAAAGTCGGGTTCTGATGTAGGTGAGTTGAGAAGGTCTGGGGTGCAGTCAGCATTCACATTCATCTTCAATAGGGTTTAGGGTCAGAGCTCTATAGCAGGAGATCTTACACTTCAACCCATGTAAAGCAGATCTTCATGGAGCTGGATTTGTGTGCTTAAGGGGAAATGTACTCCAGCAGAAGTACCACATACGACCTGGAAAAGTCAGGTGTCTCAATACTTTTGTCCATATAGTATAAATGTATCTGTCTTATTTTCACATTGAACCAATTGAGTTGATGTGGAACTCATATTCCTGACCAGGTCCAAGCCTGAGAAACCAAAACGAAGACCTGAGCGTCCACCCGAGAAGAGAGTGGAGAAGAAAAAAGGTCTGTACACCACATCATCTTGTATCGGATATAGTAATCCCCCCCCCCAACCACCCCCCCTTCAATATTTTCCATTCTGCTTTATTTTAGAGCCGTCTCCAGAAGAAAAACTCCAAAAGCTGCACACGGAGATTAAATTTGCACTGAAGGTGGACAATCCGGTAGGTTTCGAGTTCCTCGGTTTATTAAATACTTGTTGGTTTTTTTTTTTTTTTCCTTAAAATATTTTTTTAATGAAATATCGTGATGCTGGAGCAGATTTGGGTCTCCTGGTTCAAGTGAAAGCAGAGTTTCATGCTTCAGCATCAAATGACATCTGATCAGTAACGTTGTGGAGGAACCACGTGTGGGTTGTGGAGGAACCACGTACAGTGTGTGGGGGGGGGTTAAGTCGGATGTCCAAATACTATTGAGCACACAGTGAGGCAGATGGAGACTCCTGGAGAAAATTTTGTCCGTCCAAATAATAACGATGATAATATTAATAATGATAAACTTTGAGATTTAGTTTTTATCAGAGCTCCAGTTTTAGACGTCTACATCAACACCCTCTGACCTTAATCGAGAATTCAGCATCGTTATTTTTTTTGTTGTTACAGGACATTGAGAAATGTCTACAGGCGTTGGAGGACCTGAGCGCCGTCCCAGTCACCAGTCAGATCCTACAGAAGAACTCTGACGTCATCACCACTCTAAAAAAGGTTTGCTTTTCATGTTCACGCTCAACTGTCGAATTTTTTTTTACGGCAAGCCGACATCTGGTTTGAGCTCCAGATCATGAAGAAGACAAGAGAATGGTTCCTTTAGTGGAACGTAATTGCTTACCTTTTGCTTACTCAGAAGACCTTCAGGATAGATTATGGTTTACCTTTTACAGAACGCCATCTTACGAGAACATGAGTCGCATGCTGCTACGTGTGAAGTGTCCGTTTTGAACTCATCTCCGGTCTCTGTTCCAACAGATTCGCAGATACAAGGCCAGCAGTGCGGTGATGGAAAAGGCTACAGAGGTGTATAATAAGCTAAAACTCCAGTTTGTTGGGAAATCGGAGATGAACAAACCGAAAGGAGCGGAGAAGAGCGAGGGGGAGGATAAAACAGAGCCACCAAGCGCAGGTGATCTTCCATAGTCACTTCTTCACTTTTCCACTCATCCAGTTCTCTGTATTGACTTGTATATCGATCTATACTACAGGGAGTGCAGAATTATTAGGCAAGTTGTATTTTTGAGGATTAATTTTATTTGAGGATTTAATTTGAACAACAATCATGTTCTCAATGAACACAAAAAACTCATTAATATCAAAGCTGAATATTTTTGGAAGTAGTTTTTAGTTTTAGCTATTTTAGGGGGATATCTGTGTGTGCAGGTGACTATTACTGTGCATAATTATTAGGCAACTTAACAAAAAACAAATTTATACCCATTTCAATTATTTATTTTTACCAGTGAAACCAATATAACATCTCAACATTCACAAATATACATTTCTGACATTCAAAAACCAAACAAAAACAAATCAGTGACCAATATAGCCACCTTTCTTTGCAAGGACACTCAAAAGCCTGCCATCCATGGATTCTGTCAGTGTTTTGATCTGTTCACCATCAACATTGCGTGCAGCAGCAACCACAGCCTCCCAGACACTGTTTAGAGAGGTGTACTGTTTTCCCTCCTTGTAAATCGCACATTGATGGACCACAGGTTCTCAATCAATGGGGTTCAGATCAGGTGAACAAGGAGGCCATATCATTAGATTTTCTTCTTTTATACCCTTTCTTGCCAGCCACGCTGTGGAGTACTTGGACGTGTGTGATGGAGCATTGTCCTGCATGAAAATCATGTTTTTCTTGAAGGATGCAGACTTCTTCCTGTACCACTGCTTGAAGAAGGTGTCTTCCAGAAACTGGCAGTAGGACTGGGAGTTTAGCTTGACTCCATCCTCAACCCGAAAAGGCCCCACAAGCTCATCTTTGATGATACCAGCCCAAACCAGTACTCCACCTCCACCTTGCTGGCGTCTAAGTCGGACTGGAGCTCTCTGCCCTTTACCAATCCAGCCACGGGCCCATCCATCTGGCCCATCAAGACTCACTCTCATTTCATCAGTCCATAAAACCTTAGAAAAATCAGTCTTGAGATATTTCTTGGCCCAGTCTTGACGTTTCAGCTTGTGTGTCTTGTTCAGTGGTGGTCGACTTTCTGCCTTTCTTACCTTGGCCATGTCTCTGAGTATTGCACACCTTGTGCTTTTGGGCACTCCAGTGATGTTGCAGCTCTGAAATATGGCCAAACTGGTGGCAAGTGGCATCTTGGCAGCTGCACGCTTGACTTTTCTCAGTTCACGGGCAGTTATTTTGCGCCTTGGTTTTTCCACACGCTTCTTGCAACCCTGTTGACTATTTTGAATGAAACGCTTGATTGTTCGATGATCACGCTTCAGAAGCTTGGCTATTTTAAGACTGCTGCATCCCTCTGCAATATATCTCACTATTTTTGACTTTTCTGAGCCTGTCAATTCCTTCTTTTGACCCATTTTGCCAAAGGAGAGGAAGTTGCCTAATAATTATGCACACCTGATATAGGGTGTTGATGTCATTAGACCACACCCCTTCTCATTACAGAGATGCACATCACCTAATATGCTTAATTGGTAGTAGGCTTTCCAGCCTATACAGCTTGGAGTAAGACAACATGCATAACGAGGATGATGTGGTCAAAATACTCATTTGCCTAATAATTCTGCACTCCCTGTATATAGACATCTGAGAGACGTTAGATATGTCCTTCTGAACGTCTCATTCCATGTTTAGTCCCCATTTGCCGTTCTAATAACCTCCACTCTTCTGGGAAGATGTTCCACTCAATTTTGTGAAGATTCTTTTAGACGAAAGGGTGTTCAGAGTTCAGATCAGAGCTCTATAGCAGGAGATCTTCCACTCCAGCCAGTGTAATTAATATCTTCCTGGCTTTGTCAACACTAACAATTTTGGGTCTCCTCGTGCATTCCAAAGACGTCCTTAACTATTGTGTGCCCCAAGATTTGTGGAAAGTTTGGGGAAGAACCACATTATGTCTGGGAATGTCGGGTGTCCAAATACTTTTGGTTATAAAGTGTGCCTGAAGTTGCGAATCCTTCAAAAATCCTTCAAATGACGTAATGGCATTAAAACCTCTGCTGATGTTTTGTGTCATGGAAATGATGGTCTTGAACTTTCCCACTGACCCTGTGGAGGGTGTGTTTGGATTAACCCTGATGTGTGTTTTTTTTTTTTTTTCTTTTTCATTTTTTCTGATCATAAGATTCCAAACCAGTGAACGGAGAGTCAGAGGCTGAGAAAAAGGACGTGGTTTCAGAAGGTGAATCAAAGGATCCGAAGCCTGAAGAGGAGCAGGAGCAGAGTGACACCGAACCCCAGAACAACCAGAGGTAAATACGTGGATATACAGATAACGAACAACAAAATCCGAACAAGAACAAGAAAAGTTCATTACAAATCTAAAAGAGGTGCGGTAGAGAGGGAGAAAAGGAGGATTGGGAGAAAGAAAAGAGAAAAGATGGTGGATGGATAGAGCAAGATAAATGAATAAAGAGAGAAGATGGATAGATGGATAGATAGATGGATAGATAGATAGATGGACTAATAAATGAATAGATGGACTAATAAATAGATAGATAGATAGATAGATGGGTAGATAGATGGACTAATAAAAGAATAGATGGACTAATAAATAGATAGATAGATAGATAGATAGATAGATAGATAGATGGGTAGATAGATGGGTAGATAGATAGATGGACTAATAAATGAATAGATGGACTAATAAATAGATAGATAGATAGATAGATGGGTAGATAGATGGGTAGATAGATAGATGGACTAATAGATAGATAGATGGAGTGAAAGATAAATAGATGGATGGATGGACTGATAAAAAGATGGATAGATAGATATGAATAAATTGAATAAGAAGATGGATGGACGGATATTAAGCGAAATGATAAGATGGATGAATGAATAGATGGACTGAGAGTGAAGATAAAAGAATAGAGAGAGATGGATTTGGCTAGAGTGAGATAAAGTTCATAAAGAGGGAAGAATAGAGTGAGATAAAGAGAGAATATGGGTGGAATGATGGAGAGAGATGATGGATGGATGGATAAAGAGAAACGATGGAATGGAGGGATGCATAGATAGACTGCAGTATAGGAGACATGGATTTAATGATTGATAGAGCGAGATGATGGATTAATAGAGAGCGAAAGAAAATCTGTGGATGGATAGAGTGAGGAAGATCAGTAGATTTGGAGAAAGAAGACTGATAGAGAGAAGTTGTATAAATGGATAGAGAAGTAAGTAGAGAGAGAGAGAAGTTGGATGGATGAATAGATAGACAGAGAGAAGATGGTTTGATGGATAGATACAGAGGATGGGTGGAATGGATAGGGTAGATGGATGGAGAGAGAGAGGGGATGGATGGTGGGCTGGTAGAGGGAAGATGGATGGATGGATGGAGAGAGAATGCAAATGGTTTTGAAACAAAAGGAGAGACAGAATGATGTATTTGGATTGAGAGAGTGTGTGGAATCTGATGTTCAGAAAACACACACTTTGTTTATAGTGTTCTTGTCTACAGGAGGTAAAATGTTAATGACACAAAAGAAATGAATTCCTGGTTGTGTTTTATTTCTCGTCTTCCATAAAGATTTAGTAATAATGACCTGCATCCCTGTGCCTCAGATCACTGAATCAACCTGACTCTGCTTTTCTTCTAGGCCTGGACCAGACAGCCCTGCTGAGGAGCTCTCACAGACACCTGAGGAAACACAGCACACCCCGACAGCAGACACAGAGCCTCCACTACAAAGCTGAAGACCCCGAACTGCTTCTTTTCTTAGCTGAACTGAACTTTCATCCATTCGTGTTCCCCATGAAGACGTTCTCCGTACTCGAAGACCACGTCGCTGTTTATTTTCCGCACGCTCACTCTGACTTTATTCCTTACATTTATGTCGGTTTCATTCACTGTTTCTAAAAAAAAAAAAAAAACCCGTCGTAAATCTGGTTGTATATAAAACAGACGAAAGTTATTCCCTGTATGGATGAATGAACGTATGAACAGAAGGTCAGCCTTGTCGGTGTTCAGTGCCGCGCCGCTCCGCGCCCACGCTGCGAAAGGAGACGTTATTTAAAAACACTGATATTTAAAAGAAGGCCCTGATTACGTGTGAAAACGGTGTGTGTGAGAGCGTGTGTGTGTGAGTGTGTGAGAGCGTGTGTGTGTGCGTGTTGGTACTTAGGCCACCTTTTGTTAACCGGAATCCACTTTTTTTTTTTTTTTTTTTTTTTTTAATAAAATTTTTTTTCTTCATTAACACAATCCCGATGTAAATTCACCCTCCAGCAGAAGGTAATGAACTATTTTCCTACAGTAGCGAACCGGAGTTTTAACCCACCTGAAGTACGATTTGAAGTTCTACTGAAAACCCTGTAAGAGCAGTCCTGCTGTCTGGTCTTTCCATGATCTCGTCATACGTGTAGAGGTGTTTTTGTAGTGCGACTCAGTCAGTTTTTTTTTTTTTTTTTTTTTTGATGGAAATTGAAATAAACAGCATGGTGGCCCTAAATATTGTTTTATTTATATATATATATATATAATAATCAAATTTATATATCATTATATATATTATTTAACCAAGCAGGGATTTTATGCAAAATGGTTCGAAAAGATTTAAAATATTAATCTTTTCAGATGCTAATAAAAAATAAATAAATAAACTGCCTTAAAAAAAACACAAGCAATTGTGTTTTGCATTTCTTCCCCGTTACTGTACCGAAATTGAACCGTGAATTTTGTGCACTGCTAAACCTGTAATAAATGCTCCAAAAAACGTTTCAGAAAATGATAGTTGCTTGGATTGAAATGAGTTCGGATGAAACTACATAAAACTCGTCCTTGCAAAAAAAATAAAAAACATAAAAAATAAAAACCATATCTGTAAATCATTATGAGAAAAGATAAG
Organism: Silurus asotus; assembly: GCA_024362625.1. Lineage (NCBI taxonomy): Eukaryota > Metazoa > Chordata > Actinopteri > Siluriformes > Siluridae > Silurus > Silurus asotus. Next base: position 1,523,050 of record MU551531.1, read on the forward strand.
GGTTTTACTGATGGCGTCGGATGTATTCGGTTGGGTCTCGCGGGGCAGCTGATAACGCAAATGCGTGCAGTGTTTGTGACCTACTTTCGTTTGGCTTTAAGCTCTGTGCAGCTTCAGATGTTCAACAAAGTACGTTTCCTCTAACGACACTGAAGTTCTGAGTCTGAAGAGGTGGTTTGAAGACATAATTGTGTCGAGGGCTGGCCTGAGGTGGGGGTTTTTTGCTTCTCTGAACAGCTGGTTCAGTGTATATAATAGTTCAAGGTGAAGCTGCATGTGTGTATTGTTATGCTAAGATCCTTTTATTGTGTGTGTGCTGCTTGAAAGTATTAAAGTATATGGTTTAGAACCCTACCTATGTTTAAATTATGCTAGTGTGCATGTGTACGAGTGTGTGTGGTGTGTGCTTTTTCTGTCTGCATTTGTGAAGTTTATTTTCTGGTTTATCCTGTGTGTAGATGTGCTTATGTGTATGCAGTTGTGCGTGTGTGTGTGTGTGTGTGTGT
>MU551531.1:1525526-1552192 GCA_024362625.1 Silurus asotus
AAATAAAAGGCAGGATAAGGGTGTGTGTGTGTGTGTGTGTGTGTGTGTGTGTGTGTAAAAAAAAAATATATATATATATAAATAAAAAAGGAAAAAAAGGTCTGGATAAAGTAGTGGGTTTTACTTAAAAAAAAAAATAAATAAATAAATAAAAAGAAACAAAAAAAACGGATTATTATTATATGAAATTGTATTATAAATATATAAAATAAATATTTAAACGGTAGAATGAGATTGTTGATGTGTGTTTAAAAAAAAAAAGATATATAAATAAAATAATAATAATTGCAGGATGAGGTAGTGGGTGTTGTGTTGTGAATCTAGACTTTTTCTCTAGATTTTGTCAGCGTTGGCTGCTGATTGTTTTTTTTCCCTCGACCTCAACAGAGAGATTCATTCAGCCATGAGGGTGTCTGTAAAACCAGGTAGTGGTGAGGGTGAGGGTGAGGAGGCCTGGGGTGCAGTCAGTGTTCCAGTACATCATGTTCACTAGAGTTTAAGATCAGAACTCTACAGCTGGAGATCTTCCACTCCAACCCATGTAAAGCTTTTCTTAATGGATCTTCATGTCGAAGTGAAGGATAAATTTCATGCTACTGCGTCTGAAGGCGTCCCGTAATATCGTGTGCCTTCAACAGCCACATGTGGGTGTGATGGTCAGGTGTCCTTGTAGTTATACATCCTTAGTGGATTTTTTATTTTTTTTTAATGTAGAATAGAGGTGTAATGGAACACACACACACACACACACACACACACACCCCTGTATTACTCAAATAGGGTCTAACAAATGTAAAATATTTAATGAAATGTTTTTCCATTTATTATATTTAATTTAATCAATTTATTTTGTGCCAGTTTCTTTGATTTCTCAATTTAATTATTGATTTTATGCATTAATTAAATTTATTACATTTGTATATAAAGTATTATTAAATTTTATTTTATATTATTTAACCAAACAGGCATCTTGTTAGATTTTTTTAATAATAATAATAATAATAATAATAATAATAAACTGTTAATACAAAAATTACGACCAATTTAATGTTTTAAAACCACCCCTCCCCCCCTCCACCCTCCAACCCTGTATGAAACCGAAATTAAACTGAAACGTGAATTTTGTGTACCATTACACACCTAATGTAGACTGTGTTACACGTCGAGACCTTCCGTGTCTCTTCTCGCTCTGTTTCATCCGGAGACATTTGGAGTCCGATGTCATGAAAGACTCCACCTGTGTAACCTGTACCAGCTCACCTAGATACAGTGTCTTGTTACCCGGCCAACCGTGGACAGAACTCTGAAATATTCATCCTCCCCATGAATTAAACGTCAGCTTGTTTGCTCGAGTGTGTGTGTGTGTGTGTGTGTGTGTGTGTGTGTGTGTTTTCAGCTTTTTGCGTGGCCGAACCCTTTGTTTGTTTTCCTGAAGGTCCCGTCTGTGCATGGACTAGACGGGGGATTTTTGTAGCCTGAGTGTTACTGTTTTCACTCTGCCTGAGGTGTGGAATGTGGGGTGTTTGCTGTTCATCTCACCATGATGTTTGTGTCGAAATGCACACATTTTTGTAGAACACTGTAATGAGGACACAGCAGGAGATCAGCAGCTGTGGACGTTTTTTTAGCCGCTCTTTATTTCTGTGCAGCTGAGAAAAAAAAACACTGCTGCAGTTTCTCCCATAATGCCTCATTCCCTTCTCTCATTCTGTCTGTGTGCTGTCTTATGACTTAAGACACATGACCCTCACTCCATACTGTGTGTGTGTGTGTGTGTGTGTGTGTGTGTGTGTGTGTGTGTGTGTGTGTGTGTAAAGGATCGAGGAAGGTAAGAAGACCAACACAGGGAGAGGATGGAGAAACGGAGACTAACAGACTTTGTTTGAAACCTTCAGAGAGACAGAGTTTTTAGGTTTTTTTTTTCCACATCCGCTTTGAAGTGCTGAAGGTTTTTTCTCCTCCTCCTCCTCAGGGTGCTACTGCTAAAAATATTGTTCTTGTATCACCAGATCACATGGTTTATTATCCAAATGCGCTCTTCAGACACGGTTTTCTCTCCGAGAACGGTGGCTCGTGATTGGTTGAAAATTGCTGACCCGGCGAATCGCATTCGATTTAGTACGGAGTGTAAGATTTCTCATATTCAAACCCAAATCCTCCAGTACAGCACGTGTGAATTAAATACAATCCTTTTAACGTTTGTTTAGTCTCCGCCTTGTTTAAAAATATATATATATTATTAAACTTGAAAACATTCACAACAATGCGATATGAATTCTTTAGCGTTTGTCGAGTTTCAAGAATTTCTCTTAAAAGGAGAAAATCCTGACAATTCCACATATCGAGGGAGTGAATAAATGAAGGATTGAATGGAGGAAGACATTTGTTAGTCTGCTTAAACAAGTAGAACATATCTTTAGATAATTAAATATAAAATATGCACTTATTACACTTCTGTATTGCCCAAATGTGGTCTTACAAATTTACACTTTACATTTTTCCATTTATTTAACTTTATTTAATCAATTAAATTTGCACCAATGTTCATCGATTACTGAATTTAATCAATATAATAAGTGTATTACGTTAATTTAATTTATTCCTTTTTATTTTTATAAAATATTAATAATATTATTTTAAATATTCAGTTGATCAGTGCAAATGCAAGGCAGCATGTAACATAAAATATTATTACACAGGAGATAAAAGCCTGACCAACACCCTTTTTTGTGATGATGACCCTTTGTTTTCTGGAAAGGCTTTCTGGATACCGCATTTTCCCGACTTTAAGCCGCTAACTTTTCCCCCACGCTTTGAACCTCGTGTCTTAAACAACGAAGCGGCTAATTTATGGTTTTTTCCCGGTTTCACAAACTTCAAGCTAAAAAACTGAACCCCAAAACATCAGACCAATGAAATTGCAGAACAGATTCAGGTGAACCAATGAAACTCTTTGTATTAAATCAGATGCGCTCCCACTGAATCGGGCCGCACCACATCATAAATATGGATGATGTTCCTCTGACGTTTGACCTGCCGCTCACTCGGACTGTCTGCAGGAAATGTGAATCATTCATCACGCTGAAAACAACCGGGCATGAAAACACACTTCACCTGTGTTCTGAGCTGCACGTCATCGAGAGAAAAGATTCACCGATGGTGATTTTTAAACGCACGACGATGCCAGAAGAAAAACTCACGAGAGAAATAGTTGTGAAAGGAAGAAGGAAGACAGTGAACAATGACTTTCTTGGTAGGCTACTGTTTAGATACAAGCCGTGTTACAGACACTGTCTTTCATTAAAGCCTGTGTAAAGTTCATTAGTTTCAGTGTAGACATGCGGCTTATAGACAGGTGCGGCTTATAGACAGGTGCGGTGTATTTATGTTCAAAATAAACATCTTTGTAAAATTCAGTGTGTGCGGCTTATATATGGGTGCGTTTAATAGTCCGGAAATTATGGTAAATGTGTGGATGTGCTTCACTGTGTCTCCTGTAAAACTTGCCTTGTGATGCAGTTCATCTTAGAGCAGTTCAGTAGGATTGAGGTACGGTGACTGGGCAGGTGGTTCCATGCTAGATATCACTCCAGACGACCGTCTGCTCTCTAAATAACACTTACAGAACTCAGACGTGCGCTTCGACTCATCGTCTTGAATGGGAGCCGTGTTGGTTCAGGATTCATTTCACTTTCCGGAATAAGTCTCCAAAACAACCCCAAACCATTAAGCTTCCACCTCCATGTGTGAGTGTGAGGGTGATGGAGTCTGATCACATCTTCTCTCCTGTTCATCATCTTACACAAGTTCTTCTGTTGGAGACAATAATGTCCTATTTGGACTCCACAGAACTTTCATTCATTGTCGTGTTACTGTATGATTTTAGCTTTTAGCGAGATTGTTGCGTGTCTTAAAAATCCACAAATGACCAGGTGTTTCTACACTTTTTACAGCCACTATAGATGCATACATATAGAGATCCTAGACTGAGGCTAAAGCTCTCAGAAGTAAGCGTTCTCCATCACTATCACTCACATCACTGCTCCACTGTCTCTTCTGTTTCTCCACAGGCCAAATACATCTCCACATGCATCGACGAGATCAAGCAGGAACTCAAACAGGACAACATCGCTGTCAAAGCCAATGCAGTGTGCAAGCTCACCTATGTAAGTGCACCACTCTGTCTTCCACCAGCTTCACCACCACTCTCTGTCCTCCACCACCTCCACCGCACTCTGTCCGTTCTTCAACACCACTCTGTCCTCTACCTCCACCACTCTCTGTCCTCTACCTCCACCACTCTGTCTGTCCTCTACCTCTTCCACCACCACTCTGTCCTCTACCTCCTCCACCACCACTCTGTCCTCTACCACCTCCACCCCCATTCTGTCCTCTACCTCCTCCACCACCACTCTGTCCTCTACCTCCTCCACCACCACTCTGTCCTCTACCTCCTCCACCACCATTTTCTGTCCTCTACCTCCTCCACCACCATTTTCTGTCCTCTACCTCCTCCACCCCCACTCTGTCCTCTACCTCCTCCACCCCCACTCTGTCCTCTACCACCTCCACCACCACTCTGTCCTCTACCACCTCCACCACCACTCTGTCCTCTACCACCTCCGCCACCACTCTGTCCTCTACCACCTCCGCCACCACTCTGTCTGTCCTCTACCTCCTCCGCCGCCAGTCTGTCTGTCCTCTACCTCCGCCGCCACCACTCTGTCTGTCCTCTACCTCCGCCGCCACCACTCTGTCTGTCCTCCGCCACTCTGTCTGTCCGCCCCTGCCGCCACTTTGACTCTGAATCAGCAGTTTTGCTTCATTACGGTATCTGGTGTGTGTTTATAGTTGCAGATGCTTGGATATGATGTCAGCTGGGCTGCGTTCAACATCGTTGAGGTGATGAGCTCTTCTAAGTTCACCTTTAAGGTAAGAAAATATTAATTTTCTTCCATGTTTGCAATCTTGTTGGAGATAATATATTGTGATACAGGGATAAGTTACACCGATTGACCGAGTTCTCAGGACAGGACCTGCCTGTTCTCTGCCTTGTGTTCAAGCAGTAGACAAACCACATGTTAGCAAAGGATCCATCAGGCTCCTGGTAGAATGATTTAATTTAATTTAATTGATTTAAATGTTTGATGGATGATTTTTTTTCATAATCTGGAACATCCTGCGACATAAAACGATTACTGAAACTGTGCAAAATGAAATCCAGAGCAACACAAATTCAGCTCATGGGTTAATGTAAAAAGAGATGTTAAAGACTCAGATATCTTGTATAGGCAAAAGTTTGTGGATACCTGACCATAAGATTGGTATGTGTTTTTTTTTATAAACATCTCATTCCACATTAAGTCCCCTTTTTCTCCTATTAAAAGCTCCACCCTTCTGGTAAGATGTTTCACTTGTGGAGATTAATTCAGGCACAACAAGGGTGTTTGAACTGTCAGGTACTGTTGTAGGTTGAGGTGAAGTAAGGAGGTCTGGAGAGCAGGAGAACTTCTAATCCACACAGGTGTGTTTTATGCTCGAATAAGTTTGGGCCTCCTAGTTCAAGTGAAGAGAAAATTTCATTGCAGCACATCCAGGGATTTCCTATACAGTTGTGTGCCTCCAACCTTGTGGTTTAGGAACAGCATATGAGTGTGATGGTCAGGTGTACCAATACTTTTGTCCACATAGGTCTCATGGGCTGATACAGTTCACTTAAAACTAGTTTACTAGTGTTTACACTGCTGTCTTCTCTCATTCTTAGCGAATCGGATACCTGGCAGCCTCACAGTGCTTTCATGAAGGCACTGATGTCATCATGCTGACAACCAATCAGATTCGCAAGGTAAGCCGGATATTCCACTCACTCGTTCTGATCTTCATGCCCGTCCGCTGTGACGGACACGTTACATGAAAAATGCACCTTCAGGCTCACATGATGAGCGAGTTGGATTCTCAATGCATGCTGACCCTCTTAGCAGCTCGGCGTGTACCACTCGCGTGAAAACCTAATAGGAAGCACTTAACGCTTGTGTGCTGACACGGTGCTGGTGCTGGATCACTAGTGAAAAGTATTAAGAACCAGCCTGTAATTCTAGCCGTTTGAAATCCGAACCATTGTGTAGTCAGATGTGAGCAATTATTAATGCGGAGTGTACAAATAGAAAAAACATGTCATCAGGTGTAATAAATAATTGTGCAGTGTGAATATAACCGCTCCGGAAACTTCTGTTTTCAGTTTTGTACTGAATTGTGTTTATAGTATTTCATCTTGAGCGACTTAATCTTTTGACATCTCTATCAATAAATTCTTTCTGAACAAGTTCATTATATCAGACTAATAATACCATCAGCTTAAAACCATTGGGAGAGAAAATATTTAGAAAAACACATTTTAATAGAAGTAAAATACAGCTGGAAGAAGTAGATCTTTTAGATATCGTTTGAAGTCAGCGGTTCAAACATCAAGTGGAAGTTTGTTCCTCTACCTAGGTGCCAGAAAAGAGAATGTTTTAAGCATTTGTGCAGTGGTAGAGAATGGGGGGAGCAGTGGTGGAGGATGGAGGGAGCAGTGGTGGAGGATGAAGGGAGCAGTGGTGGAGGGTGTAGTGGTGGTGGATGGAGGGAGCAGTGGTGGAGGATGAAGGGTGTAGTGGTGATGGATGGAGGGAGCAGTGGTGGAGAATGGGGGGAGCAGTGGTGGAGAATAAAGGGAGCAGTGGGGCAGGATAGGGGGGAAAGATGGAGGGAGCAGTGGTGGTGGTGGAGGATGGAGAGAGCAGTGGTGAAGAATGGGGGGATAGATGGAGGAAGCAGTGGTGGTGGTGGAGGATGGAGAGAGCAGTGGAGCAGTGGTAGGATGATAGAAGCAATGGTGGAGGATGGAGGGAGCAGTGGTGAAGGGTATAGTGGTGGAGGATGGAGGGAGCAGTGCTGGTGGGGGATGGAGGGAGCAGAGGTTGTGGGGGTTGGAGGAAGCAGTGGTGAAGGGTATAGTGGTGGGGGATGGGGGGCAGTGGTGGAGAATGGGTGGGGTGGAGGGAGCAGTGCGGGATGGAGAGAGCAGTGGAGCGGTGACAGGATGAAGGAAGCAGTGGTGGAGGTGGAAGGTGTAGTGGTGGTGGATAAAGGGAGCAGTGCTGGTGGGGGATTGAGGAAGCAGGTGGAGGGTGTAGTGGTGGTGGATGGAGGGAGCAGTGGTGGTGGTGGTGGCAGATGAAGGAAGCAGTGGTGGAGGGTGTAGTGGTGGGGGATGGAGGGAACAGTGGTGGTGGTGGCGGCGGCGGCGGCAGATGAAGGAAGCAGTGGTGGAGGGTGTAATGGTGGTGGATGGAGGGAACAGTGGTGGTGGTGGCAGATGAAGGAAGCAGTGGTGGAGGGTGTAGTGGTGGTGGATGGAGGGAACAGTGTAGGTGGGGGATGGAGGAAGCAGGTGGAGGGTGTAGTGGTGGTGGATGGAGGAAACAGTGGTGGAGGGTGTAGTGGTGGTGGATGGAGGGAACAGTGGTGGTGGTCGTGGCAGATGAAGGAAGCAGTGGTGGAGGGTGTAGTGGTGGGGGATGGAGGGAACAGTGGTGGTGGTGGTGGTGGCGGCAGATGAAGGAAGCAGTGGTGGAGGGTGTAGTGGTGGGGGATGTTGGAGGATGGAGGAATGAGGGGTTGAGAGAACTTCTATAAGGAATAGGGGATGGGGGGGGGAGTGTAAAAAAATTAAGTATTTTACTTATTTTAAATGTTCTCCTTCATCTCATCAGGATCTCAGCAGTCCTAATCAGTACGACACTGGCGTGGCTCTGACCGGCCTCTCCTGCTTTGTGACCCCTGACCTGGCCCGTGACCTGGCCAACGACATTATGACTTTGGTGAGTATTTTTGTATGCGATATAAAAGCAGTTATATTACTAAGAATCATTATTGTTCCTGAAATATGAAATGAAATCGCTCTGTTCATCACAGATGTCCCACACCAAGCCGTACATCAGGAAGAAGGCTGTGCTCATCATGTATAAAGTGTTCCTGAAGTACCCCGAGTCCCTGCGTCCTGCCTTCCCCCGTCTGAAAGAGAAACTGGAGGACCCTGACCCAGGTGCCCAGGTTTCTTTCTTTTCTTCTTTTGCTTTCTAGACAGATGTTCCACTAGATTTTGTGGAGAATTGTGGAGTTTCATTCAGACTTAGGGAAGTCAGGTACTGTCAGAGTTCACATCATGTTTAATAGTGTTGAAGCTCTGTAGCAGCTGATCTTCCACTCCAACCCATGGAAAGCATATCTTTCATCGACCTGGCTTTGTGCACAAGGTCATTCCATGACATCCAAAGATCCTTTATAATTGTGCACCTCCGACTTGGAGAAGAACCACACACACAGTATATCAGGTGTCACAATCTCTTTTGGACTTTGTGTGTTTGTGTTTTATATATAATTGTTGTTGTTCTTGCTTCCAGGTGTGCAGTCAGCAGCAGTTAACGTCATCTGTGAGCTGGCCAGAAGAAACCCGAAGAACTACCTGTCCCTCGCCCCCCTTTTCTTCAAGCTTATGACTTCCTCCACCAACAACTGGGTCCTCATCAAGATAATCAAACTGGTATGTGAAGAACGCCTGCTCTGTTTCTGTGCATTATATTGTAAATGTGTAGAGATGCTTAATGGGTGACTTTATTTCAGTTTGGTGCCCTCACCCCTCTGGAGCCTCGTCTCGGGAAGAAGCTGATTGAGCCCTTAACTAACCTCATCCACAGGTACGATGGACAGTGTAGCGTGTAGGACTGCACATCACCACGGACATATTTCAGTTTGTTTATGTAAAAAAAAAAAATTACTGCCCATTGCTACTATTTATAGACAAACAGGAGGTCCCTCATTTTCTGTGTGTCCTCACGTCTCTTTCAGTACCTCGGCCATGTCACTGCTGTATGAATGTGTGAACACCGTGATCGCAGGTTGGTACTTTCTCTCCACTGTGGAAATTCAGTGGAATAACCAACATCTCAGATCAGAATATTGACGTTGTTATTGTGCCGTTTCTCCTCTGCAGTGTTGATTTCTCTCTCCTCTGGGATGCCCAACCACAGTGCTAGCATCCAGGTGGGTGTCAATCCTGTCAGATTCCATCTGCACTATATGGACAAAAGTATCGGGACACCTGAATTTTGCGAGCCATTAAAGATATGTTTGGAATGGAAGATCTTGTTTATGCCTGCTTATAGAGATTTGACCACCTATGGGATGAATTGGAATTGGAGCCGAGGCCTCCTCACCTTCACCTACATCAGTATCTGACTTTACGAACAGCCTCGTGGCTGAACGAATCCCTTCAAATCTTCAAAAATCTAGAGTAACACCTTCTTAAAGGGTTCTTCTCACCTGCTCAGGTGTCCACAAACTTTTGTACTTATGGTTTACTTCAATGATTTCTAGCCAGGTACCTTCAGTTCGAGGACGAGTGGAAATGAATTTCCAGAGATGAGAAAGTGTCACGTTTTTTTTCAGTAGAACTAAAATGAACGATTAACTGAGAATAAGAAATTTTCCGTGGAATGATTTTAAGTAATCGCTCTCTCTCTCTCCCTTTCCATCCACAGCTCTGTGTGCAGAAACTGCGAATCCTGATCGAAGACTCGGACCAGAACTGTGAGCCTTCTGTCAATGCCTGCAGTGTGTCATTTTCTCATTGTCTGCGTGTTTGTGTGTTAGATCCTCAAACCCCCTCTCCTATACTTCCTGGATAACTCGAAGCTGCTTTTAGTTCTTCGACTTTGGAAACGAAGGAATGTAAAGTTCCAACTTTCCATGTCTTATGACCTGTGTGTGAACATTGAACACATTCTCCAGTCTGGATGATTTCGATCTCTCAGGTCAGAACTTAGCACTGGACCAGCATTTCAGAAGGTTTCGAGTTATCAGGCTCCTACTGAGTGCAGTGAGTAGAGAAAGTGTTCCAGTACCTGGACTGTGAAGGTTTTGTTTGTCAGTAATGTTTTATAAGTTGCGCATGACGAAATTTGGGGTCTTTTTTGCGAGAAGGTGAGAAGACTGAACTCTTTTTTTTTTTTTTGTTTGTTTGCAAGGGAATTTATCTATGGTAGTTTGAAGAGCTTGTTCAGATTTTCCTTCCTGATTTACCTGTTCGTTGTCTAGCATGAGTGTGTTCACATCTGGACACATGCATTTTATCCGCATTGCATTTATACAGCTGGTAGTGGCAGTTTGGTGGGATTTGAACTCATGACCTTCCAAACAAGGTTTTTGATTTTAAACAAATTTTTAAATCCAGACCTAACGAGAGAGAAGGTCAGATGTTTTTTGTGGTGTTTTTTTTGGATATATATATATATATATATATATATATAAACACTAGATATTTCTGACCAGTTTCAGGCAGAATTGAGCAGCTGCTCTCAGTTCAGTAGTGTGTGTAGCATGTAGGGTTATTATTTTACCCCCATGCATTTTCTCATCTTTTTACACCATTATTCCAGAATCCACAGGAATCCAGCTGCACGAAACCTCGATCTGCACGGTGACTCGGCATTAGCCAGCGGTCAGACGTTTGTAACGCCATTGTGCTCACAAATTCATACAAAACCTCAAGTCCGTCTGTGTCTGTGTGTCATGTCCATGTCGTGTCTGTCCTCTTTTCATTTTCTTATGTGTTTGTGTTCTTATTTGGGATTAAATGTGGTGTAGACCAGTTTAACTATATTCCTATAGTAATGCATTTAGATCAATACACTTTATGGACAAAAGTATCGGGACGCCTGACTCCAGCCGTATGTTTCTTTTGGCACACAGACTTATGAAGGAGCGGTGCTCCCTGTGACTGTGCATGCAAAATCGTCTTGAACTTTGTTGGTTTTATTTATTTATTTTATGTATTTATCTTAAATCCACACCTGTTTGAACATGACCATGTGCACAAACCAAGCTCCATGTAATTGATCTTCACATTGGTTGGAGTGGAAGATCTCCTGCTATAGAGCTCTGACCTCAAACCCTACTGAACACCTTTGGATGCACCTCCATGCCTCCTCACCTCAGTTGCATCAGTACCTGACTTTCCTAACACCCTTGTGGCTGAATAAATCACACAAAATATAGTGGAACATCTTCCCAGAAGAGTGGAGCTTATTATAAGAGCAAATTGAGACCGAATGTGGAATGAGATGTATGAAAAGAAGCGCATACCAATCCTATGATCAGGTGTCTCCAAACTTTTGTCCATAAAATGTTTGTGTAGGAAAGCAGGTTCTATGTAGCCAAGTGTAAAGCTTGCTGAGAGAACTTTTTGGGTTACAGTGAAGTACTTGGGTCTCCTGGCCATGTCCAAGATCCTTAAGACGCACCCGAAATCAGTGCAGTCACACAAAGACCTGATCCTGCAGTGCCTGGATGACAAGGACGAGTCCATCCGGCTGAGGGCTCTGGATCTTCTATATGGCATGGTACAGCAGCATGTTCATACGGTTTTTGTGTTTCTCACCGGTTTACGTGTTCGTTACTGTAAAAGTGTGCTCGGTTTTACTTAGTTCACCACATTAAAGGTTTATCTGATATCTGATCATTTTCACATGTTCGTAGGTCTCTAAGAAGAACCTGATGGAGATTGTGAAGAAGCTAATGTTGCACGTCGATAAGGCTGAAGGCACCACATACAGGGACGAGCTGCTCACCAAGATTATTGACATTTGCAGCCAGAGCAACTACCAGTACATCACTAATTTTGAGTGGTAAGGGGACACACACACACACACACACACACACACACACACACACACACAGCAGAGCCCAGGAGGTTAACGAGATCCTGAACAGCTGAACATTGTTAAAGAGAAGAAATTGTTTAATTCCAGGCTGCAGATTTCTCATTTTTGAGATTTTATCTGGGAATTTGTAACTCAACAGTTCTTCTTCCTTCTGCTTGTGCAGGTACATTAGCATTCTGGTGGAGCTAACGCGGCTCGAAGGCACCCGGCACGGTCATATCATCGCCTCCCAGATGCTGGACGTGGCCATCCGTGTGAAGGCCATCCGAGCGTTCGCCGTGGCTCAGATGGCCACGCTGTTAGACAACGCGCACCTGCTGACAGGAAACACGCAACGCAACGGCATCTGCGAGGTCCTCTATGCCGCCGCGTGGATCTGTGGGGAATTCTCAGAGTACGTCCGATCGGGAATTTTAGAATAATATTTCTTCTTCTTCCAGATTCTCCCATTAGGGGAAAGCCAAATTTTTTTTTTTTGAGAATAATATTTAAGGTTTAAAAATTAGATCTGTAATATTTTATCACACAAATTCATCACTCCACTGAAAAATACTTTTTAATCTCTTAAAATTTGTTGCGCCAAGTCTTAAATCGAGCACCGAAAACCGCCATGACGCACATGTCCGGCAATTAAAACCGTCCGTGCGGAAACATAGCAAAAGATCCGTTTGGTGTCCAGACGATTTACGGCATTTAAAACACCATAATTACTTTTATCATTTTTTCATTTGCAGGAATATTTTGTCTTTGTGCCGTTTCGATAATAATGAATAATAAATTTTCATAAAGCATCCATATTTGTCCATGGCGATGTCAGGCAGATAAAAATGTGCGATTAAGTTGCAATTAATCACGAGTGAACTCGACAGTCATGCGATTAATCACAAATAAATCTTTGAATTCACAGTCCTAATAAAAATATGACTCTTTTGTTCTATTGTAAACCGTTTCCTCAGGCACCTGGAGGACCCAATGCAGACTCTGGAGGCCATGTTGCGCCCCAAAGTGGCAACCCTGCCAGGCCACATCCAGGCCGTGTATGTGCAGAATGCTGCGAAACTTTTTGCGACGTTGCTGCAAAAACACGAGGGGACAGAAGACAGGCAGGTTGCTCAGGAGGCCAGCCAACTGCTGATAGAGAGACTGCCTCTATTCGTCCAGAGCGCTAATCTGGAAGTGCAGGAGAGGGTGAGGCCTAAACACATCTGTATATAGATTAGCAATGTGCATGCAGAAGATAATTCAGATTATTGACTGATTTATTTGCTCTTTGTTTCAGGCGTCCTGCATTCTACAGCTGGTGAAATACATCCAGAAGCTGCAGCAGAAGGATGTGGAAGTAGCTGAGGAAGTATCTGCACTGTTTGCAGGAGAACTCAACCCTGTAGCTCCTAAAGCTCAGAAGAAAGTGCCTGTGCCTGAAGGGTGAGTCTCTGAACGAGATGCCACATGTACATTGACCTTGTGCACCCCCCCCTTTAATTTATTTTTTTTTCTTTTCAAGAGATTCTAATCCAAAGACCATTTGAAGTGTCCATGCATTTATTCACAATGCGTTGTTTGGTGTTGCAGACTGGACCTGGATGCCTGGATCAATGAACCTCCATCTGAGAGCGAGTCTGAGGATGAGAAACCCAAGTCTATCTTTGCTAAAGAGGAGCCCAAGCACTCTCGACCTCGCCATACCGAAGTGGATGAGAAGGAGCTTGCAAGGGTGTGTATATTTGCATTTCATTACAGTTTACATTTAGTGCATTTGGCAGATGCCCTTAATCCAGAGCAATTTACATTTATCTCATCTGAGCAGCAATGGGGTGTGGCCTGGGATTTAAACTCATGACCTTCTGATCTAAAATCCAATGTTTTGACCACTTAGCTACCAGACAATTCCCCATAAGACCTCCTAATAATTGAATGCAGATTAGTCATATCAGATATCTCGTTGTCAAGGTGATTTACGATTGCTAAAACTATCAGTGCAGCTTTTCGATGATGTCATACGTTTAACACGGCATGTTCCATTTTTATTAGTGAATGATAACGAATGTCTTTTTAAATACACGTTTAGAAAAATCAAGGCTTTTACCATAGATTAGATATAAGACAATATATAAAGAGGTATCGTTTAGTGTGATTGGATCATCAAATTTATGAAATGAAACTGAGTAAAAATATAAATACCATAACAGAATAAATGTAAAAAGTAATCATATTTGTACTTTTTGTAAATTAATTTAAAAAAAGTGTACATTTATTTTTTTAATTAATTATACTTTTAATTTTATTTTTGAGTGTTTAAACATGTGACCTGTTTGTGTCTCCATCTGCTAATAGAAGCTGTATAATGCAGTGTATTATGAATATTTTTGAATATATTTTAACCCGTTAGCCTTCGCCACAGCTTTTGCCACTTTTACAGCTGAAAACGCTCTACCTAACTTTAAATGTTAACAGTTCCTGATAAAAGTGGGCTCCATTTCCTTCATTGAACATTTTGTTTCCTCTCCTGGTTGGTGTGCACGTGTGCTGCTTTGACCACTAAGAGTGTGTAAAGAGTAATAAAACTAAGGAATAAAATCCTCCCATGTATTGTGAGAATCCTGCCCTCATTGGCTACATTTTTCATCAATCATTTTGTCTCCATCATGCTACTGGCTGGAGATAAAAGGTTTGAAATGATTGGAAACCTGCCTATAGAGTGGAGGCTCAAGCCTGAGATTCCGCCTCTTTTAGTGTTTGTTTGTTTTTTAGGCGTCGTCTCGTTTGTTTTGTAACACTATATTTTACCATCAATATTTGTTTTTGGGTTTTTTTATGCGCACGTTTTTGTGAAACAAACACAAACAATACACCAATCGAAGTTCTGTGACGTAAACAAAAGCATAGCTATCTAAATGACAACACTATTGTTTGGTTGGAGCAAAAACGCTTTACGGCATGTTGTTCACTGGAGCCTCGTCTTTCCTAATAAACCAGGATCAGCAGCAGTGGATGTGTTTGTGACTCGTTATTACGATAATAATGTGGGTTTTTTTTATGCATGTTTGTGTGCACTGCTTACACACATTCAGCAAATACATTCGTTATACATTTTCTATTGGAAAAACAGATCTGAAATTGCTGCTTGAGGCTCAGAGCTTTCGAAACGATGTTAGTCATAGTTACGCTTCTCCCTTTTTATTTAATCCGTTGTTAAACATTAACGCCTGAGAACACTGGGATATCGGTCACGTGGGCACGGCGCTGAAGGGTTTGTGCTTGGAGGCACCTAATTGTATAAAACTAGGTCAACTTTCCCTTCACTCGAACCAGGAGATACAAACCTGTTCCATTATTATAGCACAAAGTCAGCTTCATGAAGATCTGCTTCACATGGGTTGGAGTGGAAGATCTCCTGCTAGAGAGCTCTGACCTCTACCTTATTGAACACCTTTGGGGTGAACGCTGAGTGTGCACCCGAGTGCTCCTCATCTACATCTCTACCTGACTTCACGAACACCTTTGTGGTTGAATAAATCTCCACAAAATCTAGTGGAACATCTGTGAAAAGTGAAGGTTATTATAAGAGTATATAGGAGACGAAATGTGGATGCAATCTTATGCTCTTTTTTTTTTTGTTTTGAAGCCCAAAACTATCTGCTCATATATTTCCTTCCCTTCTGCCGCTTTTAAACCAAACAGAGACGGGAAGTTCGGAAGCAGGAACAAGCCAACAACCCCTTCTACATTAAATCCTCCCCCTCCGCTCAGAAGGTACATCAGAGTAAAAAAACACAAAGATTGAATTGATTTTATGGTATGCTGAAGTTCACACAAGTGTGTTCATCTTCATGCAGGTGTATCAGGACATGCCAGGTGTTGAGCACATTCCAGTGGTACAGATCGACCTCAGCGTGCCACTCAAAGTCCCAGGTAAGCCTGCAGATGTGCTGTATATACCGTATCTCACAAACGTGAGTACACCTCTCACATTTCAGCTATCAGTTGAGAAGTTGGTCAGGTAGATCAAAGAAGTCGAGTCTTTGTACTATACAGAAGCTGCCCCAAAAAACAGATGCATGAGGTTGCAGAAGGTCCGCTCATCAGTGCTCCGATCGTATGCTGCTCACTGCAACACGTCAGTTTGCTGAAGACCAACCTGTCCAAGAGCGTGAATTACTGGAACCATGTCTTGTGGTCTGATGAGACTTGAGATAAACTTGTTTGGATTAGATGGTGTCCAGAATGTGTGGTGATGCCCTTGTGAGAAGAACCAAGAAAATTCTTTCTTGTCTAAAGTCAAGCCTGGTGGTGGCAGCATCATGGTCTGGGGCTGCATGAGCGCTCATGGTACTGGAGAGCTGCAGTTCATTGAGGGGAAACATGGAATCCAACATTTACTGTGACGTTCTAAAGCATAACATGATCTTCCTTTGGAAACTGCAGTTTTTCCAACATAATGGCCCCAAACACACCACCAAGATGAGGTATGTCTCCAGACCTGAACCATGTTGAGCACCTGTAGGGATCCTCAAGCGAAAGGTGGAGAAGCGCTCCATCCGGAAGCTCTGTAATGTCGTTATGGAGGATTGGAAAAGGATCCCAGCAATAACCTGTGCAGCTCTGGTGAATTCCACACCCAGGAGGATTAATGCCGTGCTGGAGAACGATGGTGCTCACACATCATATTCACACTTTAGACACGGTTTTGACATGTTCACTGAGGGTGATAGTATTGTGCCTTGAGAAGATACTAAAATGGTTGCTGAAATGTGAGGGCTGTTTGTGTTTAATGGTTTAATGGTTAATTTAATGTGTTACGGTTTCCAACGTGAAACTGCGATACAAAGTTCATGGTTTGGTGTCCGCACTCTTTTGCCTATATAGAATGTTTGTCTTTAGTGCGCTTTGTGAAACATTTCTTGTTTACTATCGTTTGTCTTCAAAGCAACTTTCAGAAGTGTAAAACACTGATGAGATGTTTCGTGACCCCTCTCAGGGATGCCCATGTCGGACCAGTACCTGAAGCTGGAGGAGGAGCGTCGGCTGAAGGAAAAGGTGGATAAGAAGAAGAGGGAGAAAAAGAAGAAGAAAGAGAAGCGTGGGAAGGGAAAGAGAGCTGACTCAGGCCCCGAGAGTGAAGAAGATATCACACCTGCTCAGCAGGTGGACATCATGACTGAAGAGATGCCGGAGGTAATGCAGGCAATGAAGCGCGTCGAGACCGGTGTATGTTAGCGCAGTCTGGAGCTTTAACGCCGGTTTTGATCTTTTTCTGCAGAACGCCTTACCGAGTGACGACGATGACAAAGACCCTAATGATCCACACAAAGCCCTGGACATTGACTTGGACAAGTATGTTCTGTCTGTTGTGCCTGTGGCTCAAACAATCATCTCACATTCTCACAGTGGTCTTTAGGCTACTTTTAAATCATTCGTCAGTTCACATGAAGTCTCCGTCCTGCTGTCGAGGGCGGCACCACCCTTAGCTTCACCGCTTCACCTTTTCCACACACACTTTGATCTGCTTCTTTTGTTTCTGTCTCCTGTGCGCACACTTCTGTTTTCCTGCCAGTCTGCTTTCTGGTGCTAACTACAGGTGAGTGTTAGATCCATAAACGAGTCTGATGGGCTGCCTTCTCCTAATTACCCAGCCCTGGTTCTTTCCCTTTTTTTTTTTATTATTATTATTATTCGATATGTTGTAGATGTTGACGCTGGTAGTCGACCTGAAGACTGTGTCTTTGTGTTGCTGATAGGAACGCACTCCTCCAGTTCGATCTTCTGTGCTGGGAAATCATGAGAAGGTTTTCACCAATTAGGAAGCAGGAATATTCCTAATGTAACCACTGCATGTAAAAGACTATGATCTGAAAGTTCTAGTTCTCATGACTGGCACTTAAAATTGTCCAGAAATAATTCACACACGTTTTCTTTTTCTTTTTTTTTTCCTCAGCTCAGTATTCATGCTGAATGAGTGCTTAGTTGCGATTGGCTCAACACCTCCATCTATTTGTGTTCCTCGTCCAGTCTGACCCCTTTCTAAATATATTTTGCCTGTTAGTACTGAGGTGTAGAATGCTGCTTCCTGCTGCACATGGCCTAGTCCTGCACATTGTCCCGCACATGGTCCCATATAGTCCCACACATGGTCCTATATTGTCCCGGACGCGGTCCCATATAGTCCAATACAGCCCCGCTCATTGTCGCATAGTCGCGCACATGGGAACTCTTCAGACATTGTGGTGAATCAGTAAGAACGGTGCTTGTGTGTAATTTCTAGGCCCCTGGCTGATACCGAGAAGCTGCCAGTAAGGACACACCGCCCTGAGTTCGTTAAGAGCCCTGGGACAGATGAGGACGGAGAGAGCATCCGACAGGAGTATAAGAAGAGGAGCAGCAAGGAAAAGAAAGAGAAGAAGAAGGACAAGGATAAGGAGAGGAAGGTAAGTGTACGGAGAGAAAGAAAAAGGAATTGGATATGTGGAAAAGGCTCATGTTAGATATTGTGTAGAAGTGTCTAGAGGTCGAACGGGTTTTATGGGTTTTATCCAGTAATTATAAAAAAAAAACACTTTACAATCTAACGTAGCTGTCGGTATCGTTAAAATCGGTCGAACTCTTTTAGTGTCGAATAGTCTTTATTTTTATTGTATTTTAAAGTTCGAATATTTAACAAGTTACAAAAAACACTGATAAAGTTGGCGGTTTTGATGTTTAATACTACGTTTTTATAGTATTACTGAGTGTCAAGAAGAGTTGCTCCTCTTTTTTTTTTTTTCTGGAAGGAGTCTCCAGTGTCAGTGTTCAGTGTAATTTATTGTGGGTCTGCAGTTGCCACAAAAGACATTTTTTTTATTGTTAAATCCATGAAAGAAAGAAAAAAATTTAGCCTGATCCTGCGCTAATGTTCAGTAGAAACAGGAACCGATTAATCACTCATAATTGGATAAACACCATGATGCGATGCGTTAATAACTAAAATGTATTTGCTGTTAATATCGCTAAACCTGTCTGGACTGTTTGCTTTGTTGCAGAAGAGCAAAGAGGAGGAGAAGAAGAAAAAGAAGAAGAAACGCAGAAATGATGTCGAGGAAGAGCCACTGGATGCTCACTCAGAAAATCCAGTGCAATCAGAAGAGACCAGTGTGGCGGCGACTCCACCCGCCCCAGCGTCTGCCGAGGTGTGAATCTGACCGCGCTGCAGAGTTTAATATAATAATAATAATAATAATAATAATAATAATTTCAATGATAAGGGAAGAGAGACTGCAGACAGTAATATGCTGTACATACTGTATACTATATACTCATTTTTATTTTTATTTTTTATTTATTTTTTGACAAAGGTTTGTGGACACCTGAGCACAAGATTGATCTGCTTTTTAAACATCCCACATTTAGTCTCCATTCATCCTTATAATATCCTCCACTCTCCTGGGAGGGTTTTTCCACTAGATTTTACTGTGTGCTTTTAAAGATTCATTCAGATACTGATCATGTTCAATAGGGGGTGGAGCTTAAAAGCAGGAGATCTTCCAAAATTCCCAAACCCATGATCAGAGTATCTTGTCTGTGCACAGGGGGCCAGGTTTGGATCTCTAAATATAAATGAAGGGATGATCCATGTTTGTGGAAACAGTTTGTGTTGCATTTGGCTGGAAAAATCAGGTGTCCTAAAACTTCTGTGCATACAATGTAATTAAATGGTCATTAAGTTGGTCATGGACTGGTGTTTGAAAGATTTTTTTTTTGCACTTATTCTCTACCCTGCCCCTTTTCGTTCTAGGCCTCCGATTTGGATTTCTGGCTCTCTAGTGCTCCTGTTCCCCCGCCTGCCAAGGTCCAGTTTTTACCCTCCCTCCTTTTTTTTTTACATTGTGGTGTCTCTCTCTTTTTGATCCTCTTAACAAAATCTCCGTCATTTCATCCTTTCTTCTCATCAGTGTGCCAAGATCTCACTGTGTCTCCGGTCCCTGAGCACTTATTTTCAGGGATGGTGGTTATTCTTGTCTGGTGCTGGCTGTGACGTTGCTAATCGTGCACTTGTGTCTGCGTATCGGACCAGCTTTCATTAACATTGTCTCGTGTCTTGCTTTGCTGTAGTCCCAATCCTAGAGGAATATTAATTGCTGTTCGATCCAGGCAGCTGTTGATCCTGCTGAGAACAGATCTAACTTGTATTTCAGTGTGTTGTCAGCACCATTTCCAGCATTTTGTCCCCTTCCTCAGCATCCAGAACAGTATTCTATCATTTAAGCAGGACCACTGCTGTTCTATATGCATGCATGGGTTTGTGTATAAAGTGTACGATCCAAAAAATCCAATCTCTAGTCACGTATGCAATCCGAACTTTTTTTTTTTTTTAAAGGAGGCAACTGTTTCAACACCTGCTGCAGCCCCTGAGACCACAGTCACCGCAGCCCCAGATTCCGAATCGGATGAGCCCAAAGATGAAGAACCCGAAGAGGTGACGGGTCCCAGTTTGTTTTTATAGCTGATAAAACATCCTTTATTTGCTTATAAAGGGGCAGCGATAAATTCCAAAATCTTCCGTGTTGTTGCGCACTGGATTTATCCAAAAGTAAAAAAAAATACATTTGGATGTCCAAATACTTTTGCTCATACTTTGCATTGTAAAATCGAGCTTTTCTGTTTCTCGTTCAGAAGTCGTCCAAACATAAGAAGAAAAAGGTGAAGAAAGAGAAGGAGGAGAAGAAGAAGAAAAAGAGGCATCACCATCACCACCATCACCACCACAGTGAAGGAGACGGGAGGGATTCTGTACAGAACGGCACCATGGAGGAGGAGGAGGAGGAGGAGCCTCTACCGGTCAGTCGCTTTCCATAAAAAAAAAACACTTCAACCACATGCATGTTATTTTTGTTTTAGTAAAAGGCAAAAACACAGTAATGTGACAGTGAATGAGTGGAGGAAAGTTCTGTGAAGTCCAAACAGGACATTGGATACCTGCAAATTTCATCGCCAACCTTCTTATCCAACTGATGTTTTCATCTCCGAGGGATACCACCAAAGAATATGAAGAAACCGAGAATCATAATGGACTCGACCCAGTATAAAGTCAGGTGAAAATAAATGTAAACAACAATTCCTGGATATAAAATGCTGCTTCCCATTACATAAGCCTGTATATACTGATGGATTCAGAAGGGCAGCTGTGTATCTGCAGAGTTTTCCATATTCCTGGACAGAGCTCAATCTTTACAGCTGAGACTCATACCCTGCTTTTATCTCTAGAGCAAACAGAGAGCAATCAAGGACAGTAGAGACTCTGCCCAGACTCCAAATCTTCCCTCCAAACACTTGAATCCATAGAGACTGAGTAGGATGTTGGAAATTATGGGATGCGCAAAGTGGACTCCCCACAGAGACTAAATCGTTTGCTGGAACAGGCAGGCGGTGCTGCTACAGAAGCTCTGAAAATGCAAATCACACATTGTAAAATCCACCATCGACCTTGAACGAAGAAAAAAAACTTCATCCTGAAAAAGTGGAACCAGTGCACAGATAAACTAAACCCGACCATAAATAAACCGAAGACAATCCTTCAACTTCCATTTTTCAAATCCAGACACGGCCAGACCACGTGTACAAGACCAACATGAACACGACACGTTTACTTAAAGACACAAAGCAGCTTTTCTACTCAAAATACATAAGAAGGAATCGTTCAAAAAAAAAATGCTAGAATACTTGTTATTAAACAATTAACAAACATACGTCTGAGTTCAGTGAGCGTTATTTAGAGAGTCGTCTGGTGTGTTTATCCGTCATGGAACCACCTGCACAGTCACCGCACCCAAATCCTACTGAACTGCATCACAAGAAAGATAGAGAGAAAGAAATAGAAATCCACAAGATCAAGAAAGAAAGAAAGAAATCCACAAGATCAAGAAAGAGAGAAAGAAATCCACAAGATCAAGAAAGAGAGAAAGAAATCCACAAGATCAAGAAAGAAAGAAAAATAAATTACAAGATCAAGAAAGAAAGAAATCACAAGATAAAGAAAGAAAGAAATCACAAGATCAAGAAAGAAAAAGAAATCACAAGATCAAGAAAGAAAAAGAAATCACAAGATCAGAAAGAAAGAAAGAAAGAAAGAAAGAAAAAGAAATCACAAGATCAGGAAAGAAAGAAAGAAAGAAAGAAAAAGAAATCACAAGATCAGAAAGAAAGAAAGAAAGAAAGAAAAAGAAATCACAAGATCAGGAAAGAAAGAATGAAATCACAGGATAAAGAAAGAAAGAAAGAAAGAAAGAAATCACAACATCAAGAAAGAAAGAAAGAAAAAAATTACAAGATCAAGAAAGAAAGAGAGAAAAAAAAATCGCACGATCTCGGAAGAAAGAAAGAGAAAGAAATCTCCAGCTAGTGAAGAACACATTTGTTTTAGAAGAGACATGACGAAGTATTTCAGCTGAAGGTTCGGAGAAAAGAAACTTTCTGGATGCTGATGGAGTGTAAAGCGGTTTGGTCAAAGGAAGTGTGTGTGTGTGTGTGTGTGTGTGTGTTTGTGTTTGTGTGTGTGTGTGTGTGTGTTTGTGTTTGTGGCTTGACTGTCTTATTTATTTATTTATTTTTGCTTGTGTTTTCTAGCCCATGTCCAACTACTGTCTCCTGGCTGAAAACACATACATCAAAATGGTAGGGATTTTGACGTCACTACACGTATTGAACACGATCAGTAGTAGTGCTGCTCATCGGAATGTATTTGTTTATTATTAGTGAAAAATGTTTGTATGGTAGATGATGTGTTTTGGTGTTTACATCTTGCCCTGTCTCATTTCTTCCTTCCCTGTTAAAGATGAAGGAAGATGCTGATCAGGTACTGATGGAGTTATTTGCTTGTTGTGCAGTGCTTCAGGATAAAGTGTCTGATTTTTCTTAAACCTGCAGTCAATCATGCTGAATGCACTTGGATTTGATTGTGTATATAAATATATATTTCTCCTTTCCTTTTAGAAGCTATTTTCCTTCTTTTAATGTGTTAGTAATCTGAGTGTGTTCTTTGGGGGTGTAAGTGAGGGAGTGTTCTGCTTGCTGAAGAATCTAATACTTCACTTCATCACACTTAAAGGATAGGGTCTGGCCTCTCTCTCTCTCCCCAGGTGTACGATATTCAGGGGAATTTGCAGGATGGCAGTCAGGTCGTGGTGTCCATCATCTTTGAGAATAAGAGCAACAGTTTCCTGAAGTCAATGGAATTTAACGTTCTGGACTCCCTCAACTCCAAACTGCAGCGGCCCGACGGTGCCGGACCACATGATGGGCTCGTCGTACCCTTCCAGTTGCCACCAGGTATGACCGAAATTAAACTCGAAGTTGAACTCGTTATAAACATGTCTTGATGCATTACGTTAAAACTAGTGGTCGAACAATCCATCGTCCGGCAGTGTAATCGGGAGGATTTTTGGCATTAGGCTGTGCTTGCGTGAGAGACATTCCCATACCAGCAGGTGGCAGTATTCTGCACCCAAACAGAAAAACCGAAAAAGCTAGAACTGAATACATAAAGCTAACCGCGTGTACACCTGCTACGATCATTACTAACGGATTCCTGATCGCATAAAGCTACACCGGATGTTACCCACCCGTATGGCAGCGTAAACCACGGCTCCTCCGAAAAACAAAAACAAAAAAATGTATTTACTCCGTAAAATAATCAAATTGAAAAAATAATTGACTTTGTTTAGATTGATTAGTGGGGAAGGAATGGTAGAAGAGAGAAACAAAAAATGCACCGTTGTGGACGGAAAAAAATGCAGACGTCAGCTCTCCTACGCAGACACGAGATGGCGACGCTAATGCTAATACCCTCATGAATGATGCAGCAAGTTTAGCAAAAGTCCTGGAGGAGATGAGTGATTTCCGTAGAGACACAAAACAACCGCTAATCTAATAAATTGCGCAGGCAGAAACCCGAATCGGAAAAAGTAGAAGCCCAGAACATGGAACAGGTGATGATGAAAACGACCAACACAACCAACACGAAACTAAACTTTTAGGACCAAGCAGGAGATCAAATGTGGAGAACATGAGGATATATAACGTTTTCCGAAGGAGTACATGAGGTGTTGCAAAAGACCTGGGGAAAGAGGAAGGTGTTTTTTTAAAAGAAAGACTAATAGACTTTGACCGAGACGGTGAAGAAGGCGACTGCAGACATGAAGGACGGAGGATTTCCTATCGGTATAATCAGGGCGAGAGAAAGCCTCGCTAGGAGCTCTCCCGCACCGCCTGGGAAGACAAGAGACTGAAGAATAGAGAGAGCAGAATATTAGTGATAGACTGAGAGTTTTCAGAAGACAAACCCCCATTCCCTCCAGGTGTTCAGCTAAACAACCCTCAAAAAAAATGTTGGTGCTACTTGTATTTTTTGCAGGGTTTTTTTATTGATAAAATTTTTTTTGCTCTCGTGATTTTTCAGGGGTATCAAACGAGGCTCGCTTCGTGTTCTCCGTGCAGAGCATCATCATGCCTCAGAAACTGAAAGGAACCCTGACATTCATAGTGAAGGTAAAACTTAAACGGTCCTAACACACATTTACACAACAATGGCTGCCTTTACACACCTGTACCCCTTTCTCTATCACAGTCGGAGGATTCCTCCACTCATGAGAAACTGGACTTCAAACTGCACTTTACCTGCACATCATACCTAATCACAACTCCATGCTACAGGTCAGGACTGAGCAGATACTTCAGAGTCTGGCTTTTTTTTTTTTTTTGATGGTCAGACAGATATAATTGACTGTATGTGATTTGTATAAACAGTGATGCGTACGCCAAGCTGCTGGAGTCCGGGGACCTACATAGCAGCTCTCTGAAGCTGGAGGGAGTCAACATGCCTTTCCATCACCTGTTGGCTAGAATTTGCTTCCATCACCACTTCTCTGGTAGGCACTAAGATAATGTTTGTTTAGATCTCTGTCCATTTGATCTTTAATGCAGATACAGTGTATGGCCAAAAGTATTTGGACACATGCCCTTTCTAGACATATGTGGTTGTTCCCCCAAGCCATAAAATTGGAGGCACGTAATTTAAATAGGACACCAAAAGGTTGGGGATCACTGATCTAGAAGACCCAAACCTGTATCTGCCTCTTTGGACAAGATATAATGTACATGGGTTTGAGTGGAAGACTTTAAGTGGCCTCCTCACCTCACCTACATCAGTACCTGATCATACTGTTACAGCCTTGTGGGGTCTAAAATCTAGTGGAAGAACTTCACGGAAGAGTGGAGGATAAATACATGGGGACTAAACTTGCAATAGGATGTTTAAGGAGTGCATACTGATCTAATGCTCCGGTGTCCACAAACTTTTGTTCCTTGTTTCACTGATTTTTTTTCATTCTAGTGGATTTTAAAATGTTCAAGCTCAAATGAAACTTGTGCATTTCCAGACCTCTCGTGTGTATCTAATGCTTTTTCTATTTTTTGGAACAGTTGTGGAGAGGATCGATTCCTGTGCCTCCATGTATAGCAGGTCAATCCAGGGTCACCATGTCTGTTTGCTGGTCAAATCCGTAAGTTTGAAGTTTTTTTATGCTGAGCAGTACAATAATGCATGCTGTGACTTGTTTGAAATATGTTCTCTGATGCTCTACAAGCCTTAAACATCTCAGAAATAATGTTCAGAGTTGCCTATTTGGCAGAAGAGAACATGAGGACAAAACCACGTGTTCCGTAAAAACCTATAAGACAAACTCAGGGATAGAGGGATCTTTGGAGCAGCGGTAGAGGATGGAGGGGACGAGTGGAGCAGCGGTAGATGATATGGGGGACGGGTGGAGCAGCGGTAGAGGATGGGGGGGACGAGTGGAGCAGCGGTAGAGCATGGGGGGGACGAGTGGAGCAGTGGTAGAGAATGGAAGGATAAATAAAGCAGCAGTAGAGGATGGGGGGATGAGTGGAGCAGTGGTAGAGGATGGGAGGATAAATAAAGCAGCAGTAGAGGATGGGGGGATGAGTGGAGCAGTGGTAGAGGATGGGAGGATAAATAAAGCAGCAGTAGAGGATGGGGGGGACGAGTGGAGCAGTGGTAGAGAATGGAAGGATAAATAAAGCAGCAGTAGAGGATGGGGGGATGAGTGAAGCAGTGGTAGAGGATGGGAGGATAAATAAAGCAGCAGTAGAGGATGGGGGGATGAGTGGAGCAGTGGTAGAGGATGGGAGGATAAATAAAGCAGCAGTAGAGGATGGGGGGATGAGTGGAGCAGCGGTAGAGGATGGAAGGATAAATAAAGCAGCAGTAGAGGATGGGGGGATGAGTGGAGCAGTGGTAGAGGATGGGAGGATAAATAAATCAGCAGTAGAGGATGGGGGGATGAGTGGAGCAGTGGTAGAGGATGGGAGGATAAAGCAGCAGTAGAGGATGGGGGGATGAGTGGAGCAGTGGTAGAGGATGGGAGGATAAATAAAGCAGCAGTAGAGGATGGGGGGACGAGTGGAGCAGTGGTAGAGGATGGGGGGACGAGTGGAGCAGTGGTAATGGGGGGATGAGTGGAGCAGCGGTAGAGGATGGAAGGATAAATAAAGCAGCAGTAGAGGATGGGGGGATGAGTGGAGCAGTGGTAGAGGATGGGAGGATAAAGCAGCAGTAGAGGATGGGGGGATGAGTGGAGCAGCGGTAGAGGATGGAAGGATAAATAAAGCAGCAGTAGAGGATGGGGGGATGAGTGGAGCAGCGGTAGAGGATGGAAGGATAAATAAAGCAGCAGTAGAGGATGGGGGGATGAGTGGAGCAGCGGTAGAGGATGGAAGGATAAATAAAGCAGCAGTAGAGGATGGGGGGATGAGTGGAGCAGCGGTAGAGGATGGAAGGATAAATAAAGCAGCAGTAGAGGATGGGGGGATGAGTGGAGCAGTGGTAGAGGATGGGAGGATAAATAAAGCAGCAGT
>MU551531.1:1553674-1573514 GCA_024362625.1 Silurus asotus
TCTGTGTGTGTGTGTGTGTGTGTGTGTGTGTGTGTGTGTGTGTGTGTGTGTGTGTGTGTGTGTGTGTGTGTGTGTGTGTCAGTCTGTTCATCTCACTAACCACCGCCCACCTCGTTCTTCTCTCTCATCGTCTTAACACAGTTTATAAACTCGATTCATTTCTTCAATGTGGTTGTTTTTCATTTTTTTTCCTGTTTGTTGCTTTCCTTCTTTTCCGGTGTTTTTACTGAGTGTGTTTAATCTGTCTATTAAACTTGCTCACCATCTTTTTCTCTTTCTCTCTCTCTTTCTCTCTCTCTCTCTCTCTCTCTGTATGTTTGTGTCTTTCGTTATCTTTGTTTATTTTTTTTCTCTCCCCAAATCAAGCCTGAAGCCCCACCCACAATTTATCCCAGCTGTCAATCAAAAAATGGTTTTGTTTACCTTTTGCTGTTCCCCTGTAACTGTATTACACGGTTCCAAGTGTCACCTAGTGCTTTTTTGAATTTTTATTTGAAAGTTCTACTACGGACCAGGTTTTTATTCAGACTTGTCCAGCGTGAGTTTTTTTTTTTTTTTTTTAATCATTTGACTGATACAGATGTTGATTTTCTTCCTTCCTCACGATGACTAAATAAATCAATCCCCACACTTTTACTCTAAACCTTCGTGCACGTAGCTGTTAACGAGTTCCCCACACACTACAGGAAGCGGTGAGGGTTTGATTAAGGAAACACGCGTGTAATTAGCGCACGGTAGGAGGAAGTACGAGGATCATTAACTCGTGATTCGCTTCTTATCGTCTTTTTCCCAATAGATTATGAAGAACTTCTCAAACAGATCAGTGACCAGAAACCCAAAGTATCAGATCAGAATCCTTTCTTCAGTCAGTATTGTACTTGGTGGTTCCTTGTATCTCTCTTTCTCTCGCTCCTCCACGTGTCCTCGATTTCACTCCTGTCTGCGTCACTACTGTAACCACGTGTGAACCAGACGATCAGATTTGTGCTGAATTCGCCGCCTGTAAATAACCAACCAATCAGACGTCGTTCCCTCGACCACCCCGAAGTGCACATTTCTGTAACCGTAAACACGCGTCTGAAGGTTTCAGATGAACACGTGCGAAACCATGACGTGCAGGGAAGCACGTGTAATTATAATAATTATTATTATTATTATTATTATTATTATTATTATTATTATTTAGAGGTTTAATGTGGAGTTCCTTTCACTTTGATTTTGCATGAGAAATTTACAATCTGTTCATTTTCGTCTCAAAGAAAAGAAAAGACGCATCTTAATCCCCTCTGCATTCCTTTTTTTTTTTTTTTTTTTATATATAAATATATACAGTATATTAAGTGTAAGTTTGCGTCATCATGCTACACTTTCGGATTGTATTTTTCTGTTCAGTACAAATTAGAAGAAAAAAATGGATTTCATCCTCCTATTTTGCGTTAAACGATATTAGATTTTTTTTGTTGATTGTTAGACGCTAAGAACTAGTGTGTAACCAGCTCATAAAAGCATCCAATGGACCCGAACCCCGACCCGGAACCACATCCCTCCTGATCGACTGTAGCTCAAATCTCGCTGGATTTTTTCTTTTTGCTTGTATCCCTCGATATACCCGGTGCTCTTCTTCTGAAGGTACTGCTCCTCCTTCTACTCTGTATTTTCTGACTGTATGATGTAATATAATGTTTCAAGAATAAATGAATGACCAGTGATTTTGTTCTTTACATTCCCTTTAATTAAAAGGTCCCCCCCCCCCCCCGCAGACTTCTGCTGTACTTTTCTTCTGTTGTGTGAAGGCGGTGTTCCAATAAATTCCCACTTCTGAATGATACAACATTTTTTTTCCCCCTTTTTTTTTTCCCCTTAATGAACTCTATGGTGATGTTGGGTAGTTAAATGTTTGGGATTTTATGATTCATGACCAGAATTATTTAACATCCCATTCTGCATTCACTGTTATCACCTCGACTCTTCTGGGAAAGATGTTCCACTCGATTTTGTGGAAATTAATTAGCCACAATGGTGTTCGTAATGATCTTACAGGTGTTCTGAGGTCAGAGCTCTATAGGAGGAGATCTTCCACTCCACACCATGTAAAGCAGATCTTCATGGAGCTGGCTTTGTGCACATCGGGGAATCGTCATGCTGGATCAGATTTGGATCTTCTAGTTCATTTTGCCACATCCAGAGACGTCCAGTACGACTGTGTGCCTCTGACTTTGTGGTAAAAGTTTGGAGAAGAACCACATATGGCTGCAAAAGTCCACAAGCATTTTTCAAAATCTAGTAAAATAGAAGAGTGAAGGTTATGAGAACAGCAAATGTGGACTGTATGTGGAACATGATTTTCAAAAAGCACTCGGGATCCACAAACTGTTTGGCAATATGATGTACATAAGATTACTATTGAAGGTAAACACACATGGCTACAGTTTCAACAAAGTTTTGCACTCGAGTCTCCATCAGTAAACAGTGGATCATCTCAACAATGATAAAAAGACTCGCCTCCATCACCTCTTTCTCACTTTATCTCATTATGAATAAACTTGTAGGGATTTAAATTGCGCTGTTAGAACACATAACCACAAGGTGGCAGTATTGTCATCGTATTTAAACTAGATCACTATTTTCGAATGTTTTTAATGAGTTTCTGTGCAACAGGTGTGTTAAAGTAGCGGCTTGTGTTGATGAATGAATTCCTGGTTTGTTTTGCATGAACAGTATTACGGATTCCTCGTGTTATAAAGTGTCTGAACGCCTCATCATGGTGTGTTGCTTCTTTAAGCTGCTCATTTGTGTGCAGGCAAAGCCGGCTCCATGAAGATCTACTTCACATGGATTTGAGTGGAAGCAGGATCTCGTGCTATAGAGCTCTGACCTCAACATCTTGAATGTGAACACTGACTGCACCCCAGATCTCCTCACCTTGTGACACCCTTGCTGAATGAATCTCCTTAAATCTCCACAAAATCTAGAGGAACAACATCTCAAAAGATTGGAGATCATTGTAAGAGTAAATGGGGATTAAATGTGGAATAGAAAGCACATACCAATCATATTCTCAGGTGTCCACAAACGTATTCATGTATTCGTATATTGTTTATATATGGACAGGCTTGAAGTTACTGATCCAGGCTTTGAGGTCTTCAGGTGGAAAGCATGAGCAGTTCCAGGAAGCGGTTTAATGAAAACCAGAGCCTGAGAATAAACTCAATTGTAAAAATGTTCTTGATGTTTTATTCATGTTCTTGAAGGTTCATGACCCAATTCGTGTAGCACATATTACCCACAGGAACATCAAATCCTCTGGTCTTCTTTACATGTCCAGCTGCACTTGTTGTGTCTCCCTGTAATTTTCTCAGGTCAAGCTTATTTGTTCCAGATCTGCTTCTTCTTCTTGTCCTGTTTTTTTTTTTTTTAACAAGCGGCTCAAGGAGGATACGTGGCGGCGAGAAGTCTTGTGACATTTCGGTGTGAGAAGGTGCATATTTTTTTTTCTGAAGGAGGCTCATTTTCTTCTTGGAATAGGTGTTTAATTCTTCTATGCTGTAGCGTGAAATAGCGCTTTACTGTAATCCTCAGTGTATTTCTGGCTGAACTCAAAGTAGCTGCTATTAAATCATTTTGTGTGACTCACAGTTCTGACAAAAGACCTCACAAAATAGCAAAACAGGCTGCTTTCAAGAATCAGGCCATTGATTTTCTTGTCTGCACATGTAACTTTTCAACCAGCTTTGACTCCTGTTGATTCCTGTTTTCTACATCACACGTTGCACAATGTGTTTTCGACAACTTTAGTAAAGAATTTAATTTATTTGACATATTTCACATTACAGCATAGTGAAATTCTTTTCTTCTCATATCCCAGTTTGATCAGAGTGCAGGATCAGCCATAATACGGTGCTCCTGGAGCACGGAGGGTTAAGGGCCTCGCTCAAGGGCCCAAGAGTGTCGGCGATACCGAGAGAAGTTTTGCATCCCATTCCACATTTAATCCTTATTTACTGTTATAATGAGCTCCACACATCTGGGAAGATGTTTCACTGGATTTTGTGGAACTTCATTCAACCACAATGGTGTTGATAAACTCAGGTATGTTAATGTAGGTGAGATGAGGTGAAGATGCCTGGGGTGCAGACCCAAACCTGCTCAAGCTTGATGAAGATCTGCTTTACATCTGTTAGATCTTCTGCTCAAACCTGTCAGACATTTCTAACATCCTTGTGGCTGCATGAATCTACACAAAATCTAGTGGAACATCTTCCCCAGAAGAGTGGAGTTTATTATGAGAAAACTGGAGACTAAATGTAGAATGGGATCATAAACCGAACCCATAATTACGGGTCCTCGAGTTTTATTTATCTTGGTAACCAGGCATCATATTTCAAGTCAACAAACCTCAACCTGAAAAAAATGTGAAGGTGAGACGTAACTGCACCCTGTACAGATCTGAGGTAGGTTTAGTATAATATTAAAGTTCTCAGCTTCTCCATCTTTTCTAACGAAGCCTACTGCTTTATTATATTTGTGTTTGGTATCATAATCCTTCTCCTGACTTTATCACTGACTCTATAGAATATTATATAGAATTATTGACCTCTAAAGATTAATCATCGAATAACCAGTTCACGACACACCAAAAGCAAACAGGCAGCGACACGTGTTCTGCAGATACGTGTGGGTGTGTGTAGGTTTTATTGATTCGTTTTTTTTTTTTGTGTGTGTGTGTGGGGGGGGGGGTGGGGGGGTGGGTGGGGGTTTGGAGTGTGTACCTACACTGCTTTCACATCAGGTTCACTCCATCCAGACCTTTTCTCTTATGGATGTGTTTTTTTTCCACCTTTGTTTGTTGCTATAGTTATGACCCGGTCTCCAGGACAACTGATGACCAGGGAAGAATGACGAGATGTTCCGCCTCAAGTCCAATTTTGCTTTGCGTTGAGGTTTTTTATTTTTTATGATGAGACACTGTCTGGTAGTAAACGAATGATGTCGTCTTCTACAAAAGGACGAAGATACGAACATACTGTATGTATGTTTTATTAGTTGTCAGATTATAGACGGGTTTGGTTTTAGACACTTAAATTCAACACATTCTTCACTTCATCTGAGCAACATGAAGTACCTGAGATCAATTTGTAATCTGATTCCATACTCGATCACTGGAGCAGATCTGATTTACACTTTATGGAAAAAATAAAGTATTGGGACACCTGAGCATAAGACCATGTTCTTTTTTGAACATCCCAGTCCACATTTAGTCCTTCTGGCTCTGATATTAACCTCCACTCATCTGAGAAGATGTTCCACTACATTTTGGGTGTGATTGTGGAGACAGGAGATTGGGACACCTGACTTTTCCAGACTCTATTGCAGATAGACTCTGTGCCTCCAACAGTTTGGTGACGACCGAACTGACCGATCTACATGCCAATTGTCATGCTAGAACAGGTTTGGGTCTCCTAGTTCAAGTGAAGAGAAAACTTTGTCAAGATGACAAATGCCTTGTAGAAGATGAAGGTGATGGAGTGGCCAAGTATGTCTCCAGACCTGAACCCTATTGAGCACCTGTCTGGATCCTCAAGCGGAAGTTGGAGAAGCACCATGTGTGCAACATCCAGTATCTCCGTGATGTGGTTATGGAGGAGTGGAAGAGGATCCCAGCAACAACCTGTGCAGCTCTGGTGAACTCCACACCCAGGAGGATTAAAGCAGTGCTGGAGAACGATGGTGCTCACACATCATATTCACACTTTGGACACAGTTTTGACATGTTCACTGAGGGTGTACTTACTTTTGTTGGCAGTGATTTAAACAATAATGGCGGTATGCTGATATTTTTAGAGGACAGTAAATCTAAACAAGCTGATTAGTAACTACGCTAAAATATATCCATTTTATTTGTATTGTCCTGTGAGAACATATAATAAAACGGTTGCTGAAATGTGAGGGGTGCACTTACTTTTGTAAAACACTGTATATAATATACTTTATCACTATCATTTATTAGATTTAACACTTCAAATTCTACAAAAACTTCCTACAAGACCTATTCTTTTTTCTTTTGATATCTAGAAGCTTCTCCAATCAAAACATGTTGTTAGTGTGTATAAGATAAAAGCAGTCTAATTAGGATCTAAGTTCAGTAAAGTATCTGGACAGGATCCGTGGTTCACTGGGGCTGTAGTCTGTTCTGTTCTTCACTGGAGCGCCACCATGGTGGTGATGATGATGATGATGTTGGTGATGATGATGATGATTGGCTGGTGATCCGAGGATTCTGATTGGTCGCCTCAGGTGAATAAAGACGCTAACATGCACAGTTCTGAGGCGGAGTGAGGAGCGTTCAGCTGGACGGGGATGAAGCGCTAGAGAGCTGAGGAGAACCGCAGGAGAACTGAAAAGAAACACAGCATCAGAGTAAGTCAGAGCTGCTGGAAAGCTACAGGTGGTTTTCGGGATGGTGTGTTTTATGAGGGGTTTTTTTATTCTTGTAGATTACTTTTTATTTAAGTTAGTGTGTGTGTGTGTGTGTGTGTGTGTGTGTGTGTGTGTGTGTGTGTGTGTGTGTGTGTGTGATAGTTTTTTCATCTTGCCGAGCATCTGGATGATCTTTAGGCGCAGGTGAACGCAGGATGCGGCTGCACGCTATTCTGCACTCCTGCCTATAGTCTGTGTATATGCGACTTTTGGTCTCGAACCAAATTCATCCAAACTGTAACAGTAAAATTTATAATTCAATTATTTTAATACAGTTTATAATAATCTTGTCTGGTATATATATTTATAATAATAATAATAATAATAATAATATCAACAATAATTATTTATATATTTATTTATTAATTTATATATTACATGTACATTATTTATTTATTAATTGTTGATGATGATAATAATAATAATAATAACAATAATAATAATAATTATTATTATTATTATTGTCATCATCAACAATTATTCATAATCATCGTCATCATCAATTAGTATATAAATAATGCTTGTATTTATTCCAGACAACCTGTTGAAGATCACGATAATAACAGTTATTTTTATTATAATTCCCATTCTTTGTATTATAATGTTATTGTAATTATACAGGCTTGTGCTCAAAATTAATTACTGAGAAATTCTATTAAAAACATGGTCTTTCACAACCTCGACACCCATTCCTGTATCATCACTAATATTTAGATGACTTTTTTTGATCAACTAGAGAAGAGCAGTGAACTGATGTAATGCCATTATACCATTTAACATTTACATCATCTCAAATACAAAAACATTTTATTCCTCCGTTTAATGAAAGAACTATGAGTGATTTCTCAAAAA
This sequence comes from Silurus asotus, assembly GCA_024362625.1. Lineage (NCBI taxonomy): Eukaryota > Metazoa > Chordata > Actinopteri > Siluriformes > Siluridae > Silurus > Silurus asotus. Next base: position 1,561,004 of record MU551531.1, read on the forward strand.
AAGAAAATTGAGTGAAATGCCCACTTCACCCTGCACATTCAGGAGTGGCCAAAAATATCAAATCATTATATTATGCCTTTTTTAGAACCTTCACTAACAGTGAAACGTGGTTAAGTATTTGAAAAAAACAAATATATGTACATATATCCGTAGTTCACACTGTGTTCTGGTTTCAATTAATTTTCCAAAAAATCCATTATCATCGGCTTTTTTTTTATTGAATTCATGTTTTTGTTATCTACAGTCATATGTGTATGTTAAACAACTTCAATTCCTAATATTGCAGACAGAAAAGCAGCTGTGCTTCAGTGGTTCAGACTCTGAAGAATCATGTGGGTTCTGGAGAAAATCCGGAGCTCAGTGGAGAACAGCGCTCCCCGACCCGGTGAGGCAGGAGACAAACAGGACAAAGCACCCATCTACAGCAACGTTCTCACACCTGATAAGATCCCCGACTTCTTCATCCCTCCCAAGCTGGTCAGCTGCCCACCAGAGACTGAAACCCCAGACGTGAAGCCTAAAGATTGTCTACGGCCTTCCACCTCCGAGCAGACCATCGGCAACAAAATCATTAGCCCTCGAAGTCCACGCCTGGTCAGCAAACTAGCCGGAGACACCAAAAACCTGCTAAGAGCTGCCAATCGTCATATCATTCAAATTGAGAGTGCAGATGATGTCGTCGCTGGGGACACCAATGCTGACCCTCAGTCCCAGACAGCTATGTCTCTGTCATATATTCCCAAGACTCAGACCTCCTACGGATTTGCTACGCTAATGGAGAGTCCTCACACTCGGCGAAAAGAGTCTCTGTTTCACTGCGACCACACGAGTCCCGTCACGTCCCCCAATACCCTTCGCAAGTCACCGGGAAAGACCTGCATTGAAGTTAATCATCTGAACCCTTTAGATTTCAATACGTCTCACATCAACCCGTATCGCTACTTCAGTGGAGGCGAGAGCGACACATGCTCCTCAGCTGAGTCCTCCCCTTTCAGCTCACCTCTGCTGTCCCGCTCTGCCTCCTTGCTCAAGATCTTCACCCATGAGACTCAGGCCAAAGTGGTCAAAGCTAAGAGGACGTTCGCTCGGCACAGTTCCCTCTCCACGGACGAGTGCAGCTCTGCAGAGCCCAGCCCCAGCGTGCCCAGGAGGCTCCACTCTTCCGCAGGTGGTGGAACTCTGGATCATCATCAACATGGGAAGGACAGACAAAGAGAGCACATGGTGAACCTCCACAAAGGAGGCATAGTCCGGCTGAGTGCTGATTACGACCCGGGAACGGCACGTTTGCGCATCCGAATCATTGCAGCTGAGGAACTTTATGACCAGACGTTTGACATAAAGAGCATTAACTGCTGTGTGTCGCTCTACCTCAACCCAGGCAAGCAGCAGAAGCAGAGAAGCACTATCATCAAGAACAGCCGCAATCCCGTCTTCAACGAGGATTTCTTTTTTGATTCTGTGAGCTCGGTTCAGGTGAAAAGCCTAGCTCTGAAGATCAAAGTGGTGAACAAGGGCACCAGCCTGAAAAGGGACAGTCTAGTCGGGGAGAGAGAGGTTCCTCTGGGGAAGCTTCTGCCTGGTCTTTAAGACTACACAAGGGCTTATGAGGGCTTAGTGCCCTGAAAGGACCTTTAAGTAAATAGCTAATCATGTTAGTGTGTAGTGTTAGCAGCTAGCATGGCTACAACTTACACTTTGGTTTGGTGTTTTATTAGTAATATATATAAATCTGGTATTTTATTGTGTTTATTTTTACTTATTTATTTGTAAGAACATGATGTTTATAAGTCTGACCAGAGAGATTAATAAGAGTAAAAAGCTATGTTATGCTTTTATTGTTTTATCTAATCAGAAATTTGACCAAAACTCATAAAAAAACCCCGAAAAGGTCAAAAGTATTGGAACAATCTGACTTTTTATAGCTGTGTGTGGATCTTCAACAAACCGTGATCACAAAGTTGGAAGCGCACAATTGTATCGGAAGTGGAAGATCTCCTGCTGTAGAGCTCTGACCTCAACCGTGTTGAACGTGATGAATGTGAACTGACTTTACTAACACCCTTGTGGCTAAAGGAATCTCCACAACATCTCCACAACATCTCCACAAAATCTCCATAACATCTCCACAACATCTCCACAACATCTCCACAACATCTCCACAAAATGACTGGAGGTTATTATTAGAGTAAATGGAGACTAAATGTGGAATGGGATGCTCAAAAAGCAGCACATCCCAATTTTACGGTTAGGTGTCCACAAACTTTTGGCCGTATAGTGTATTAGATTTAGGGTCTCATTAGGAGACAGAGGGTAATGAATTAAAACCTAAAGAACATGCAGGTGTTGAAGAACGTCAGACGGTTGTTTCGTGTTTGTTGTGTGAAGTGATGCAGACAGAACATTCGATAGAAAAAAAAACTTCTCCTGTATGAAGGCCAGAGCCTTTGAACTCCTGCGTGTATAATTCAATGTGCAAATGTCATCTTTGATCCTGGAGGCATCAACCAGCTAATTTGCAGGAGGAATAAACAACCTGGAGGATTTTTACATCACGACGTCTGACAGCGCTGCATTGTTACACGCTTACACTTCTGAATAGTTTTGTGACACTCAAAAGCCTTAAACGATGGAGGTGAAGGTGAAGGTTTGCATGTCTTCACCATGTTTACCTGTGCTGTGTTATACTGAGACTTTCTTTATCAATCTCTCTGTTCTGACTGCTTCGTATGTGTCACTCTGTAGAAAATATTCAATCATAAATTAATAGTCCATTTTCTTTGTCTGGACACAAAAAAAAAAAACAGAACTCTGTGAAGTATTAGTGACAATAGAGATCAAAGGGGAACCGTTTTATTAAGCGTCGTTTATTTATGCATTTATTAATTTATTGTTTGCTAAATATCTTCAGCAGATTCTTTTAGAGGATGATCAATAATATTTCACAGAAATGCTCCACGATAATGGTGTTAACCAAAATCTCAGGAAATTCACTATATGAACAAAAGTTTGTGGACATCTGACCGTAAGATAATAATATAATGAGCTCCACTCTTCTGGGAAGATGTTCCTCTAGATTTTGAGGAGTTTGGAGATTTATTCAACGCTAAGGTTGTTGTTATTAAAGTCAGGTACTGATGTAGGTGAGAAAGTGAGGAGACCTGAGGTGCAGTCAGGTGTGGATCAGAGCTCTATAGCAGGAGATCTTTCACTCCTAAACATGTAAATCAGATGTTCATGGAGCTGGTTTTGGTTCCCCTAGACCATGCAAAGGTCCAATTGTGTTTTTAAAGCAACTGCACAATGTGTTTTCTGGATAACGGCTCCTAAAGCCTCGTAAATAATACAGTATCAAATCTATAAACATTTTGACCCAGAATGTTCTTGCAAGCCGTTAGCAAATTTTCCACGGATTATGACCTGGTCTTCTAAAACTTCTGTCCTACATTTCCTACATTTGAGAAAGAATATATGACTGGAAAGGTCAGGTGTCCCAATACCTTTGGCTTGACAGTGTGCCAGTTTCAGTGCTGGTGCAAATGAGAGATTGTGTGACTCTGTAGTGGTGATAAAAACGTAGCGATATCCCTCATTAAAACCCTCGAGACCAGAGCATGCATACTGTATAAACGAAAATACCCCCCCCCCCCACCCCACCCCCCTTATTATATCTTGAAATGCTGCTTAATTAAACGGGCTGAAATTTTTTTTTCTTGTTTTCGTGATCAGAAAGTGTGTGTCTGGAGCCGAGGGTGCTGATGTTTCCTGCTGATGTTCATCTTTCTAGAAAAATAAAAAAATTAAATCTAAATATTGGTTGTGATGCTCGAATGGTCAAGTCTTCCTGTTCGAACAGGTTTTTATTTGGTTTTATTTGTAAAATCTTTTATCTCGAAGCGCCAATCCAACATACTTGATGTGTAAATGGATGAAAGTTGTACGTGCTTTCGGAATCCGCTTCGCTCTGGTTATTGTGTTTGTAACTGAATGTGAACTGATACTGATTTTGTGACCAAAAACCTTTTCTTTTGCATGAGCACCCCACCCTCACGATGTACACACTGGTAAACGGTTGTGGTGTGTATACTTTGGTTTATGTGAGAAAAATAAAGTATTATGTGATGAATTAAAGGTCTCAGAGCCGCTTGTGAGTTCAAGGTGAACTTTCAGTACAATAAATAAAGACCGAGTAGCAGGTTTATGGACTATAGCTGTCCTGTAGTTACACGATTGGCACGTGTATAAGTGTATTTTATGGATGGACTGTTCCTGACATACATAATACATCCAGCGCCTGTCAGAAGTGTGGCTGCTCTTTTATGGATTTTGAGACACATGTTCCTTCTTTTATTTCTATGGAACAAGCACAGGAAAAACACACGATGATGCAACAGTCAATGAGTGGAAAAAAGTTCTGTGGAGTCCAAATGAGACATTTTTGTCTCTAAGAAAAGATGAGTGTAGGATGATGAACTGGAGAGAAGATGTGATCAGACTCCATCACCCCCACACTCACACATGGAGGTGGAAGTTTAATGATTTGAGGTTGTTTTGGAGACTTAAAGTGTAAGTGAAAGTGAACACGGCTCCCATTCCGTACTTCCACACCATGCAGTTCCGTCTGGACTGCGTCTCGTTGGAACCCGACTTCACCGTACGACGAGACGAGTACGTCTGCGTTCTGTAAACGTTATTTAGAGAGTCGTCTGGACTGATATCAATCATGGAACGACCTGCGCAGTCACCGCACCTCAATCCTACTCAACTGCTCTGGGATGAACTGAAAGACTTGGTTTGTGTCTCCTTGTTTACTTGAAGGGAATACGTGATGCTTGCACACCCAGAGACGTCATATACAATTGTATTCATAGAGCTTTGTGGATTCACTGGAAAAGTCTGGTGTGCCAATACTTTTTATATCGTATACATACAACTGCAGTTCAATAGGCAGAAATATGAATAAATTGTATTAAATTTGGTTTGTTTTTTTATGCATGTTTTTATAGTTTTGCCTCAGAATGCCTGTAAAAAGAATCACACACAGGCACAGAACCCCAGGTGTTGTGTTTCCTGGTTTAGCAGAAATCGTTTGCTAACAGCGGGGGAAGATTTTCTGTTTACCACGATCGCTATTCAGCACGATTACAGACTTGGAACACTTGATTTTAAAAAGATTAGGAATCATGAATTGTGCTGTCTTTCAGTGAGTGAGAGTATTTTCCCCGTGTCCGTGTAAAACCACGGATATTGACAGAAATGTGTCGTAGTTAAAACACTGTATAGACAAAAGTATTGGGACACCTGACTGATCTCCATGAAGAGATGCTTTACATGGGTTGGAGTGGAAGATCTTCTGCTATAAAGCTCTCACTTTAACTCCCCCAGGCCTCCTCAAAGTCTCACCTACATCTTTACAAATCTCCACAAGCATACTCAGATATCTAGTGGAAAAAAATCTTGCCAGAAGAATGGAGGTCATTATAACAGCAAATGGGGGATTAAATGTAGAATAAGATGTTAAAAAAATCTTTATGGCCAGGTGTCCATAACCTTTTTTCCACATAATGTGTCAAATGCGGGGAAAAAAACTCTCTTTTCGCTACTACTATAATATTTACATCTTCCTTCCATTCATTCTTCAACTGCTCTAGTGTTCTATAATTCTCTCTCTGTTCGAAGTCCTGCTGAGTTTATTGAAGTATTTGTTGATCTGTTTTAAAACAAAGAGAATTCACAAGATCTGTTTTTGAGGTTTGCTTTCAAAATGTATTAATCATAGTTTATTTTATTTCATCCTCGAAATTATAAGAGGATATAAAATACTGCCTAAAATAGAATAGAATAGAATAAAGATGGCTTCATGCACAGGGACATTGTCATGCTGGAACAGGTTTGGGCCTCCTAGTTTTCTCTCACTTTCTCTCTCTCTCTCTCTTTCTCTCTTTTTCTCCCTCCAGGTTAATGGACACCAGCTGGCTTTCATCACCATTAAGAGCCTGACTGTTCAAATTAGTTGATTGGCTGATGGGGAGACAGAATTTAGATAAAGCTGAGATGAATGGTGGCCAGGTGAGACTTGTATCCTGCATCAGTGTGTTGCAGCTGTTGCTGTATCTGTTGTTGCTTCGTTGCTGCGTGTGTTGCTGCGTGTGTTGCTGCGTGTGTTGCTGCGTGTGGTGCTGCGTGTGTTGTGTTGCTGCGTGTGTTGTGTTGCTGCGTGTGTTGTGTTGCTGCGTGTGTTGCTTTTGTTGTTTCTGTGTTGCAGCTGTTGCTGTATCTGTTGTTGCTTCGTTGCTGCGTGTGTTGCTGCGTGTGTTGCTGCGTGTGGTGCTGCGTGTGGTGCTGCGTGTGGTGCTGCGTGTGTTGTGTTGCTGCGTGTGTTGTGTTGCTGCGTGTGTTGCTGCGTGTGTTGCTGCGTGTGTTTCGTTGCTGCTGTTGTTGGTTTTGTTGTTTCTGCAGCGTTCGCATTTGCTTGTGCGCTTGCTGTTTTTGCTTTTTAGTTTCAGGATGTTCTGGTGTACAAATACATCAAATGAAGTGCAACAACCTAAACTCCTTTTCATTCATTCAAATACCACCGCACACACACACGGAATCTCTCCCCCTCTGTAAAGCCTTCGAGACGATTCTAAAGGTATATAAAAGTCAAGGAATAAGATTTCACAAACATGCACAATGTAAAGAGAGTTCAAACATATACATTTTTATAAGACTTCATTTACAGAAATATCCCTCGTGAGTCTGTGCATCGTTGCCACCGCTGGCTCCATGTTCACAATGTCCAAAAAAAGAAAACATCCAGTGTGACCGAGGAAAGAGGCGTTGGAGATCAACGTATGGCAAGCATTTTATTTGCTGTAGTTCTTTTCTGGACTGATAGAAAAACTAAATAAGAGGTTTAGAGATTAGAGATTGTTTAGAAGTAGATAGATAGATAGATAGATAGATAGATAGATAGATAGATAGATAGATAGATAGAAAGTCTCTTGGCAGTGTAAAAATGTACAGAAGCTCTTAGGCAATACTCTAAGTTAATAAATGAATAAATATATAATAAATAAATGTATATAAGTGCAGGATGTATATGTAAGACATTATATATCCATATACAGAATGTTCTTCAGGGTCGTAGATGCCTCCAAAAATATTTTTACTTCCAAAAACACGTTTGTTGGAGTCTATGGAATCTCCGGAGCAGAATTAGTAAATGAGGAAAGCGATATTCTAAAGTCTTTTTCTAGATGTGAGATTCATCCCATGAACTGCTGTTGTTGCTGTGTTTGTTCTGCAGCAGCAGTTTTGGTGTAACTGTACGACTCGGGATAGAGAGAATAAGTAAAGAGATAAATAAGAAAGAGAGACGGCAGACCTCTGACACTCTCAGTGTTATTTCTTTTGTTGAATGTGTATTTTAATGATTTAATTATTCAAATCATTTATCTCTTTAAAAGCCTTGAAAATTGTTTTTCTCAAGCTATGTTGTGTATTAAGGCTTTAGAAGTAAGTCATTCTCCTGTTCTGACGTATCAGATTCAGCCTCATGCTGCTTGCTGTGAGGTGACGGATTTTAGTGCATGATGCCTGACATGCAGGAAGAAGGAAGAAAACATGGCATCAGGTTGTAACCAGAGACTCTTCCTATTAAACTGTTTTGAAATAATTAAGGACACCCAGGTGACGAGACCACATTTAACTCAATCACACCATCAACAGCCATCCTTTATGTTAAAAACCATCCAGGAGGGGGTGATTTTCATCTGCCTCTCTGGACTTCAGGGTTCAAATGCAAGGGCTATTATTGGCCAGGATATTGCTATGGCAACTGCTGAGTTGGGGAGCAGGGAAAAGGGGTTTATTCCATCCATCATGTAGAGGAATGAACTTGGGAGTGAGTGAAACACCATGCAGAATGACCTGCTATGGAATTTTCCCAGGCTTTAACAATAGCCTGAAGAGTTCCTACTCATCTTTTATAAATATTCATTTCATCTTGTCATGGTGAAGGACCTGCAACATGAAACTGTCCTCCAAAACCTCACCTTAACAGCAGTTTGGCTGTTCCTCACTCAGTTTGAAGCTGTCTCTGTTTCGGTTAATGACTCTGTTTCAACCTACACAATCTCACATTTATCTCCTAAACTTATGAAAAGTCTTCCTGATAATGTTCATGGCTCAGACACACACTTTCAGTTTAGTGCAGAAAAAGAAAGACTGATTTCACACTTTTATAAATATTCACACTAGAAAAAAGTTTCATTCGTATTCATTCCATGCAGGGGGTTCAGTAAACTCCTAAATCCAGATAAGAATCCCACAAGAAACATATTTGGTTGTGAGCTCATGGTGCCACAAAGTGATGCTAATCGAAAACAACCTTGAAATAATACCTCGCATTTCTGTCTCACACTAGTGAACCAAACATGGGCTTGTTTTCAGGCTTCGCTGCAGCAGTTAATTTCCAGTAACCCTGGTGGTGTTTCCCACTCCAATGATCACGCGGCTTCTGGGAGTATTGAACCTGCAGACACTGACTGAGCGATCAAAATCAGAGTGACACGTTCCTATGGAAACCCCGGGATGTCCATCCCTGGTGGAAACATGAAGGAGAAAGCAGAAGGTCCCAATTTCAAAGTTCAGAGACAGTGTGTGTGTGAACGAAAGAGAGAGAGAGAGAGAGAGAGAGAGAGAGAGAAAGTGTGTGTGTGTGTGTGTGTGTGTGTGTGAGAAAGAAAAAAAAGAGAGAGAGAGAGAAAGAGAGAGAGACAGTGTGTGTGTGAAAGAAAGAGAGAGAGAGAGAGAGAGAGAGACAGTGTGTGTGTGTGTGAAAGAAAAAGAGAGAGAGAGAGAGAGAAAGTGTGTGTGTGTATGTGTGTGTGTGTGAAAGAGTGAGAGAGAGAGAAGGAGAGAGTGATAGATAGATAGAGAGAGAGAGAGAGAGTGATAGATAGAGAGAGAGAGAGACAGTGTGTGTGTTTTACTGAGCAGCTCTAATTTCACTACACTTTGTGTACTAGATCACTGTCTCATTCCACATTTATTCTGCATTTCCTCTTCTAATATGGAAGACTAGATGTTGGAGTTGGTGCTGATGGTTAGAGTCAGGTGCTGATGTAGGAGAGGTGAGAAGGTCTGAGGCCAGAGTTCAATAGCAGGTCACTCAAGAACCTCCACTCCATCTAACGTTTGTCATTGAAAGACATCCTATAAATTGTGCGCCTCCATGTTTGTGGTAGCAGTTTGTTGAAGGACCACATGTGGCTGGAGAAATCAAGCATCCCAATCCTTTTGTCCATATCGTGTACTCTGGTACCTGGAAGTAAACAGAACCAAAGCAATGCATCGCTCTGGATATAAATAAAGAATGTGTTTGTTGTGTATCGTAATATTTCTTGTTATTTGTTCAAGAGGAAATACTGAGGCTTTTTCTTGACTCGGCTGTAGAGCTGAGAAAAGAGGGACAGGATTACGCTGGTAAACATCTCAAAACCTTCTCAGGTCTTAGATCACGACAGACTTTAAAGTAGGTGTAAAAAAACGCTGTAAAATAAGAATGTTTTCAAAAATAGAAGCGTTAATAAAGTTTTTTGTTTGTTTTTATTAAATAATAAAAAGGAAATAAAAGTGAACAGAAAAGGAATTCAAATCAAATCAGTATTTGGTGTGACCACCCTTTTACCCCTTTGCCTGCGAAACAGCATTCATTCTTTTAGGTGCAGTTTTTAAAGGAATCCAACAGGTTGGTTGTTTCAAACATCTTTTAGAACTTACCACAAATCTTTCTTTCAAACTTCCACATTCAGAACTTCCAGAAATCAGGGCTCCATAGAGGCCAAACCATCACTTCTAGGACGTCTTCTTCTTCTCTATAGATAGTTCTTAATGACATTGAGTGTGTTTCAGGTTGTTGTCGTGCTACAGAATACATTTAGGGCCAACCAGACACCTTCCTGATGGTACTGCATGATGGTTAAGTATCCACCTGTATTTCTCAGCAGTGAGGACACCATCAATCATGACCAAATCTCTAACGCCATTTGCAAAAAATTCAACCCCTCCCACTTGCAAGGAACCTCCACCATGCTTCACTGTTGCCTGCAGATGCTCATTATTGTACTGCTTTCCAGCACTTGATGCAATTCTTACATGAAGACAATTCAGGCCAGGCTTTTTCAGACTTTAATTAAAAATGGGTGTACCTAAGTCCCACTGGTTTCCACAGTCCCTTGCTGATAAAACTGCTGGACATCTGATGTTGAGGGAAAGTACGCATGATGTGTCTGTCCACTACATTAGGTTTCCTTGGCCGACCAGTGTGTCTGCAGTCCTCAAAATTGACTGTATGTTTTGTGCTTTTTAAACTGAGTGAACTAAGGTATTGGGACTCCTGATCTTTCCTGCCATATGTGATTCCTCTCCAAACTGTTACCACAAAGCAGGAGGCACACATTTGTCCGTCTTTGGATGTGGTATAATAAAATTTTGTGTTCACTTAAACTTGGCAACCCAAACCTGTTCCAGCATGGCAGTGCTGCTGTGCACAAAGCGAGCTCTATCTGGTTTACATGGTTTGGAGAGGAAGATCTTGAGTGGCCTGCTATAGAGTTTTGATCTCATCCCTACTGAACACCTTTGGGATAAACATAAACACTAACTGCACCTTACCTGCATCAATACATGTGGCCATGATCATACTTCAAAATCTAGTGGAACATCTTCACAGAAGGGTGAAGGGAATTATAAGTGTAAATTGGGACTAAATGTGGAACGCGATGCTCAAAAAGCACATACCGTATGACCAATTCAATTCATTTTTATTTGTATAGTGCTTTTAATAATGAGCATCTTAAAGCAGCTTTACCACATGACCAGGTGTCCACAAACTTTTGGTACAACCTCTGAAACTGGTCCAGTATTAAATACCTTGTAATTACATATGAATACTAAGCAGGAAGTCTGAGTTTTGCCATTTAAAATGTCATTGTATTTCTTTCTACTGAAATAAGTAAACATGACATTTCTGCTGGTCGGAGTATCAGGGGAAGTGGGTAAAATTTTAAGAAAGATTGAAGTGATGCTTTCTGGTCTTATTTGAGAGCGGTGAAGGTTTTTGTCATGTTTCAGCAGTACCATCACTTTATCATCATTAGTATTACTTTTTCCTCTTTCCAGTCTGCTTAAATCCTGCTCCTGACAAGACCTTACCATCTGGCAGCTTTGAGTAAAAGTGTAACTTACAGAGTCAGAACAGGAGACAGGAGACAGGAGACAGGCGTATTCTTCCTAACAAAGGTTTCCACTTGAATGCCCTCAAATTGCAGTCCAGTCTTTTACAACCTTGAAGTCTGAAACTTGGTGGGCTGCAGGCAGCAGACATTGTTTCTGGCCCGGGTTAATCAGCATCGATAAAATGTTGGGGAGTAATGGGATACCTCTCTGTCACTATGGAGACCTGGCCGACGTGGACACCTGTGAATTAACATCAGCCTGCCGCCGAGTAGCAACAGCCGACGCTTTAATTAGAGTCAGAGAGGAGGGAGAGAGAAAGACGAGCATAATGCACAGTGTAATCCAGCACATCTTTTTAATGCACTGCTTCCATAAAATCAAAGAGAATTAGCGCACAATTGAACAGGTGTCTAAAGGGGAAGAGTAAAACCCTTAAAATGGCGACTGCTGTTCCTGCTTCGGGAGACTCGAATGTGTATGTTGCTTTTCTGGTCTTTGGTGTACATTTTGTTTGGAGATTAAGGGATTGGAAGCAGTCTGCAGCAACAATCTGGACGATGCTTCATAGTTTTTCTTTTTTTTCTTTTAATGGCTGGTCCGTTGTCATGGTCCTGCTGAAAATTACTTCTCAACGCACACAAAACTACGCAAAATCCAGTAATAAACCCTGTTAGAAATACACTACTGGAACAAGTTTGTGGACACCTGATCACATGTACTTTTTGAAAATCCCATTTCACATTTAATCCCTATTTGGGAAGATGTTCCACTAAATTTTGGAGTGTGCATGTGGAGATTTGTGGAGATTTATTCAGCCACAAGGGTGTTATTACAGTTTTGTTTAGTTGAATCATTTCTCGAATCATTCTTAATATTTGCAAAGCAGTAAGTGCATTTCTTAAAAAACGTCTACAAACAGCGTGGAAAATTGGATTTCTTGCAAAAGCCAGCACTCCAAAATCCTTAGTTCATCTTTTAAAAGTAAGTCTTTGGGTCAATGAAAATCTCATTGCCATCAGTCCTTTTGTCATTGTTCACAAACAAGATCATCAAAATGTTTAGTCGTGTTGTCAGTATGACGATGCACAGTTTCAGAGTTTCCTGATATAAACTATGGTTTAGATTACAATCATTTAAAAGGCACAAAGTTTCATTTCTTCTGTATGGTATTCATGAATTTCAGCTTGTTTTTTTTCGTTTGTTTGTTTGTTGGTTGTTAATCCATTTTTAGAAATGTGTGTGGGGTGTGTGGGGGTAGGTGTGTGGGGGTGTGTTGGGGTGGGTG